>PVKZ01001349.1:0-407500 GCA_004027375.1 Macroglossus sobrinus
TGGTAATAACTTCTCAGGTATCTTTTGGAGAACTTCTACTCCCGCAGTCTATATTGTGTGGGTGGGACTCTTCATAATAACACTTTCCCCACCTGCCAACCAAGATGAATTCATGACCTAAATTAAAATAATCTCTTTTATTAGATTCTTAGCATAGTGATACAGTTCAAATGTTAGTACTACAAAGAGATTGTACATAACTAACTGTTTGTTTATAATATCTTTCAATATGCCATGATTCTTCTCCTCCCAGGTATCTAGGTGTTCAGCTTTACATTTGATTCTGCAAGTTCCCCAGTGTTCTTTCAATCAATTGCTTAATAAGTTTAAACTAGTCAAATTATGTATCTGTTGCTTGTGTCCAAAGAATTTTAACAGAGAGAAGTTAGAGCGTGTCACATGGGAAGAAAGAGATAGCTAACCTGAATAAATATGAAAGGCAAAAAATACAAAACTATGTTACTTGTATGTAGGAAAGATTTGAAAATTTCCCTTAGTATGTGTGACACTATGAATTAAAAGGATTTTAAAGATCCAATTAAGATCTTGCTTTAAATAGAACTTTAATTGTCACGGCTGACATCCTGTCTCCATTGGCTTTGGAAAGTGATGGGTATGACTTTTGAAAATGTCTTCCCAGGTGTTTTATAAGATATTTGTAACTACATGGAACATTATACATGCAATTCAATGTGCAGTGTCCTGCAACTGTCCTCTTTTTAGGGACTATAATATCTGATATTGGAGGCAGGTCATACTATGACTTTCCCAGGTTGGAAGCCTGTATGAAACATGATTGGACACGACTTTACAAAAGCACAAAATATGAAATATTTTTTGGTAGCAGCACAGAATACAATGTGTCATATTTAATTTCTGGTTCCTGAAGACTTATAAATGTGATCGGGGCTTTAAAAAGACACACCATATCTCATCGTGGGTTGCTGGAAAAAGAGTCATCAATCCAGTGAGACTCAAAGCCAACTGTTTCTTCAGGATACCTGGGAAACCCACTATTCTATTATTTTGAAAGCTAAATGTTTCTGTATTTTTTTCTGCCTTTATGTTTTAAAGCCTTTAGACAACTAATATAACCATGATGGCTGAAACTTTCTGTGATATATCTTATAAACAGTTGTCAAAAACCAGAACACATATAAAGATAATAAAAATTGTCACTATGATTTTGGTCCACCTCATCTCTGTTCTTTTTATGTAGGAGAAAAGGCTACCTGATATAAACCATATGTGCCAATATGGCATTTTGGAATAAATAGCTCAACATTCAAAGGTAGACATTTTATAGTCAAATTTAGAATGATCTTTACATGTAGAAATGGAACAAATGGAATGTGGTACCTGTTTTTCTCTATTTAAAACAGGTTTAATAATCTTGAAGCATCCATTACCCTTCTTAAACAGTTTCAAAGTTAGACTTTGCTTGCAAGGAAAGTGTAGGATGCTGGCTGATTTCTTATACCATCACTTAATTTTAGTTCTACAAATGAATAATGAACAAATCTCTTTGGAAGTTAATTTGGACTTCCTAGATACAGAATAACTTTGTTTATTCAGATGTTTAAATTATCCCTATTTATTAGACTTATTTGTAGGCCAAACTGCCCAAGGAACCTTCCTGTTATTGTTTAAAACTCAATATTGAGTTTGAGTCTAGTTTCAATCAGAAATATCACGTGTGAGTTCAAATATGAATTCACTACCTTTGTGACCTTTGGCAAGTTACTCTTAGTTCTAAGGACATCTCCTTATTTGGCCCAAGGGAAGAGAACAGTACCTACTTCATAGGTTAGATGTCAGAATTTAAGGAGATAATACATGGAAAGTGATTAGAAAATGTATAAGGCTTTGCAGCTTTTGTGCTATTCTTCCTTTAGCTTCAAAACTTTTGTAGGTACTTTCCCCCCAATCTAGACTGCCCTCAATCCCTTTCTACTTTTCAGCTAGATAATCTCTCTTTATTCTAATTGGTTCTTAAATATCCTAAGCTTCCAGACTTACTATGGTTGTTATCATGCACAATCAGAACCTCTTTGATAGTATTTCTCATAGCATTGATTAGACCATCACATGAAATTTATTTAATTTAATCCTCAAAACTATAAACTCTGTGATGATAGGGTCTGGGTCTATTTTTCCCCATTAGATCACAGAATAGAATTCGGCATTTGGCTCCTGGTGGAAGTATAGTATCTCTCTTCACAATCACTGCCATCCCCCAAAGGCTAACATTTCATCTGCTACTCTTTTTATGATCAGGATGATGGTGGCAATGTTAGTAGCAAAGGATTTAGAACACTTGACTAACCACTGGGTGGAGGTAGTTTGGCCAACCTTGGGTCGCTCTCCAAACTTAGCCTCTTTGGTTCTCTTCTTTAGACTTTGGAATGTTGGGTGGAATTTTTTCTGTTGTTTTGGGGTCTGTGTTCAAGTAACCCATTCTTTTTTCACTACAAGTATTCGTTACTATGATTTAAAAAGTCAGATTTTTTTTGAGGTTTCTTCAAAATTTAATTTTGGCACTCATATCAATAATTTTGGGTCATATCAATGATTGCCATAATCTAGATTTTTTTTCACTTTTCACTTCTTGATCAGTTATATTGCTGGATATGGACACATAGTCAGAAGGGAAATTAATTATCACTATTAAAAATCTGTATAATCAGAGGATGTATTTCAGTTTTCAAATAGTTGAAAAATTCTTAAACCATCTAAATGGATGTTTTTAATACATGATGATATTAACAGCTACAGAGTTACTGGTCTGGTGTTACCCCTGGAGTGTGGATGAGCTACTAATACATCCCAGGCCTGTATAATTCCAAAGACTTCTTACATTTTTCACAATATGCAATAGTATTGGTTGAAGTGAGTTACTTTTCCATTTTGCATTTTGCTGGCAGCACAAAAAGCACTATTCAGAGGAAGTCTCATATTTCCCAGTCTATGATTATAGGATTTTTCTGCTAGCACAGCACCTGATAATTAAATACTTAATCAATATTAAGAAATGAATACCATTGCTGAATTTGGTCAACAAAATAGGTAAAGTCTCTGTTTTCCTGGAGTTTACTTTCTATCAGGGAATATACTTATATATTTACTATTTTTATTATAATTATTTTCAAAATAAAAAAAATGTAAGAGCACACAGAAGGACCTAAGCTGGTCTCAGATAGAAGGAGATATTTTCTGGTGATGAAACATTTAAGATGGGGCTCAAGTGCCTAGAGGGAGCATGGAGAAATTTCTTCTACCCTCTCCTCTTTCATAGATGATCGAGATGCAGGGTGAGGAGTTTGGCCTATATGAGATGACCAGAATAGCTGATGCCAACAGAATGATGGGGAAGAGTATAACAGGAGTAATAGTCACAGGTTAAATCATGCACTGCCTTTTAAGCCTCAAGTTTCATCTATAGAATGAAACTATAGTTGATTGTCTACATATCTAATAAGGTTGTCAGAAGCCACTGAAACATATGTGAATTTTAATGCCATATATAAAAGTCACATTATAGACAGTCACATTATATAATGAGTTGTTTGCATGCACAAATTGTATAGTGAGAGAACAATGTGTAATACAGCTATGCAAATAAAAATGCATGTGTGTGAAGCCCATGCTCTAGTTATGGAAATGAATATAAAATTTTTCACAGAGAGGGACTTTGATAAGAATCTTAGCATTTATTCCACAACTCACAAGCTGATACTATATCAGGACTTTGAGCAAGGTTTATTTCAGACCCAAATTGAGCTATTGAGCACATACCAATAAGAATGCCAGCATTCATTACATTTGGAGAGACAGATGGTCTGGACTGAGATAACCAATTAATGTAAAATGTGTTTTTTGTTGGCACTGACCACAAAGGAAGATCTTTTGTGAAGCATCTTGTTCTTAAAGTTTATTCTATTTTCAGACTAATGTTCCTTTATATAGAAAATAGAAGTATTTGAAGCATCTATTGCTAAATTTTTACCTATTTTTATGACAATTTTAGAAAGCTAATGCATTTGAATTATTGTTTTTTTAAAAAAAAATTAAAGAATATAAAATAAGATATTCATTTGAAATATTCTGATATTCCATTAATCACATTTTTCATCTGGTAGAAAAGTATAAGGAAATTGCTTTTCTAGAGATTGTGCAATGAAGTAATTTCCTGCCTTTCTAAAAGTCTTTTATTAAAGTGAGTGTAGGTGTCCTTGGCTATTAAGGATTGCTCTGGTTTGTTAGAAGAGAATAAAAAAGTACCCTTTATATACCACACAATGTTTTAGGTCCTGGATGTTTGCTCAAACATGGAAAACAGTTTAAAGCTGAAAATGTTCTAAGAAATCTTTGTCATATGTCTTATTATTCAAGAGTTGTTAATAATTAGGGTCACCCAAGGAGTGTCCCTTTGCATCCTGATCCAGGTCAAAGCCTATGGAAATAAAAACATGTTTATCAGGAATAATAGAAGATGGATAGGAGGTAGGACTAGAGCAGTGTATTATGTATTTTACATTAGACCTTGAATGCTAAGGTTTAGCGATCGTTATCTTCTGAGCCAAAGTGAGATGAGAAATGTAATTTATTGGGTTGTGGAAAGAAAACATTAGAATTTGTTTCATCTATCTATCATCTTTTAAAATGTTTTATGTTCTTCATATTTCATAATATGTAGGATATACTAGTACTGAAGTCCTTCTATATTGTTTACAAGTAAATATTACAGAAAATTAAGTATTCGTGCTTACATATTTTATCGTTGAGTACCCAATGAAAAAAGTTTAGAAATCACTGATGTAGGCAATGGTGAGTCAACTAAGTATGTTAAACCTGAGATATTACTTTTAAAAGAAAAGAGAGGAGACAGAAAAAGAAAAGAGGAGGAAGAAATAAACACATATGCATATCACATATAAATACATGCACATAGACTAATAATAATGCTCATGTATCTGGAAACAGCTCTATAAATGGATTTTCAGCACATGAAATCATAGACTTTGGATCAAGTTACACTCTTAAGTAAGCCCAAGTCAGCTTGATTTTATCCCTATAGGTGACAAGGGTACTTGTTGAAAGGTCATCTAAGCCTCAGGTGTCAAGTTGTTTTGTGATTTATAATGTATTGTTTTTCTGCTAATCTTCATAGTTGTGAAGATGCAGTACTAGAGTATTAAGTCTTAGAAGTATAATAATGGTATGTTGAAAGTGCTACTAAGAAGTGGCATCAGATTATTACAGAAATAAAGGTAGAGATGATGGTGCTAAGTATAGTTATTAATTCAAATGAGAATAATATTACCTGTGATTATGGAACAAATGGTTCAACAGAAAGAATAATGGTAAAGAAGAAAGGGCAATTTGAACAAAATCTGAATAGATTAATGCCTAAGGCATAGGAAAAAATATTTCTGTAGGGTGAAGCTTTTTTTTAAAAATCTGAATTGTCAAATTTCAAAAATTATCCATGTACACATATATTTGAACAATATAAAAAAGCTGGGTTCGTTCAGGACATATATTTTTTCTAAAAATATAAATGTCATGGACAGAACATAAATTTTAATTCAAATGAGGAGCTATATATCTGACTCCAATGCCTGGCACTAACAAGCTGTTAGATGTAAAGAAGCTGCTTAACCTAACCTCTCTGAGCTTAGTGTCCATCATCCATTAAGTGGGAATAATGAAACCCAGCTAAGAATATTTTAAATGATTCATGTGAAGTCCCTAGCTTTTGGGTATATAGGAGGTCTTCAGTAAGTAGGAGCTATTATTGAAAAATGTTTCTAATCACTAACCATAATAATCAATTACTATCATAAAATATTTGTCAGAGGAGTATGTTCACCATACCTGGCACTTAGTAAGGCATGCAATACTAGTTTTTTTTTGGTTTTTGGCCTTCTTTTTATTTATTTTATTAATTCAAGTGGGGAATGCAGAAAACACTGTTTCATAAGAAAAAAAAGAAATTAATTACTAAGCATTTGCTTAATTTTACATAATGGATATTTTCTATTTAATCTTTTTTTTTTTTTTTTGGTAAAATTCTATTCCTCCAAAAATGATACTGTCTTACAGAAGCAGCTTTGATTAATAGGGAAGTATTGATTTATATGCTTTTTCATTTTTATTAGGATAGGTTTTATAAAGGTATTCCAAAGACATGTGTAAACGAAGACAAAAATATGTACATAATGGGAATATATTTAAGTTTCTACTAATGGCTCTTACAGCTGAGCGAGAATGACCAGAAAACATAGTGAATAGAAAATAGACTTACAGTGTTCACAAATTTTATGAATATATCTAAGCTGAGAAAAACAGGTATACATAATATTGTTAAAACTGTGCAGAACAAGTTACATTTGGGGCTTTAAGCATTTGATGATAGTTAGATGAAGGTGTTTGATAGTTGGTCTAAACTGATAAGCTATTGCAGTTCTGACAGTATACTAAAACTGGAATAAGGTGCAACAGCCCAATCTAAACTCCCTGACCTGATTATTTCATCTTTCATTTTATTGTGATACTCTTTTGAATTATCTGAAATAAAAATATTTCAGTTATTTCTTTTTACAATGAAATATTTGCCGAACAAGGAACTTAATAAATTTCCTGTCATTGACTTTATGTACTCTGTGTAGAAATTTTTATGTGAGCTTGTGTATGTGCGTGTTTTTCTTTTCTGAGAAGCATATGAATGTGTCAAATGATATGTAGGTCTCTCTAGGCATGCAGGAGTGGATGGGGACATTCAATGTCAAACATAATGATTTTTTCTAGGAAAGGGATACTCAGCTTTTGTTGTTTGAAGAGTTTCAAGTTATATTAACTGGAAGAAGTGTGTATGGGGGTTTATGAAGATGACTTAATATTAATTGATTTTTTCAGTACCATATTGCTTAAAAGGTCACAGGCAGACAAAAGTTATAAATATGCTTTCAAGATTATGCTTCAGAATATTCAAATGAAAAGATGAACCGAGTTGATTCTAAGGTTAATTTAGATTGTGCAAGAGAAAGCATTGGTAGAGGCATAACTACCATAGGGTATGATCACAACATGGTTTTGTAATAGATGTAATAGTTGTCTGCAGATGGAGTGTTTCTTACTAGGAGGCAACTAATTGGCAACTCCTCACCTACACTGATAATCCTGTCACCCCCTTCTCCTGCCCCTTCAGTTTTCTTTTGTTCTTTACCTCATTCAATGTAAAACAAAAGTAATCTCCAGAGGACGCTGACACAAGCATTGAGCTATCTAAATTCTCGTTTGTGTTGCTGAGACATTTTTCTAGTGAGAGGGACAGTGTCATCCCTGTAACCTCAGAACTGAGACTGAAGATAATGGATGCAAGTTACCTTCTTCAAAGGAAGAGGAGCTCTGAGGTAAAGACTAAGCCCATTACTGATTGAGAGAAAGGGATCAAAGAAACAAGAACAAACTCAAATTATTTCCAGGAAAAAGGAAGACTTAAAACTTAAAGTAGCCTATGGACAAGGCATGAAATTAAAAAAAAAAAAAAAAAGTTCTTTGAGATTTTTATTCCAGAAATAGTTAATAGAAAACTTTCTCAAGTTTTTTTTTCTATCATCAATTGCAAAATGCCTTGTCAATCCATTTATTGCATATCTAAAATGGAATTTTATTGGCAAATCTAGTAACATCTTGTTAAGTAGTGTTATAAAATGAGTTGTTAATGACAAAATTAAAGATAAACAAGATTTATGAATTGGCTAAAATCATTTAGAGATTTGCTACTCAATGTGGGGTCTGTAGACCAGCATAGTCAATATAACCTGGGAACTTGTCAAAAATGCAGGATTACAGGCCCTATCACAAGATTACTGAATTGGAATCTGTACTTTAACAAGATTCCTAGTTGGTTTTATATATATAGTAATTTTAAGAGCACCATGTAGAGAAACCCTCCATAAGTTACAGTGCCCAAGGCCTTAGGCGTGGTGTCTTGGGCTAAATCTCGAACCATCCCAGTCCAGTTATAATTTTTGGATTCTGTCTGCTTAAAGTGATAATGATGTTGACTATATCATGTTGACCTTAAACAAATTGACAACTAGATATTTCTCCAGCAAAATTAGGTTTTATCAGAGACAATAAAATAATTTAAAATTGGGTCATGTAGTCTAATGGTGAACTACCGCAAGTCCTGAGACATGAAGGAGAGGAAATGCTTTCACAGAGGAGAAGAGGAAGTTCAGAGAGCTTTTAGAAACTGAGTTCCTCCTGCTGGGCTTCATAATCTGGTATGAAAGCTGCCCCTACAGGTCCTCCCAGCTCCAGTTTAAATGAGGTTTCTGTTTATCAATTTTCACAATCACAAATAAAAGCTTAGAGTCAAATAAGCCAAAGTTCAAGTGACTAAACACATGAAGAGTTCCCAGGTTATGACTGCTGCCCCAGTAAAATTGTTAATGGTATCCTATTTTACTGTCAAACAGATCTGGCTTGGATAATAAAGTATGTGGTCACCTTAAAAATGGTCATATCCATAGTTACTTTTATACTTGCTTGCTAGTACATGGCTAATTAATAAATGTATGTATGCTTAGATAAGAGCTCCCCTCACAGGAGTTGGCTGTCTTCACATTTGTGCCCCTAAAAAAGACAATTCAAATTGTTTTCTAGGACCAAGTGATAGCCCACTCAGAGGACCATTCAAGCCTCTGACTCTTGTAAGACAGATACATGTTTCTGATTTTGAAATGCCATTTCTTTCCAGATTCTTCTCATTTTTACCACAGAGGGTTTAAAGACTGTCAGGTCAAGTTTTATTTAGAGTTTAAGTTAAAGGTTTTGAGTGTTCCTGCCTCCACATTCTCTGAGGGAAGAAAGAAGTGCCAACTGTTTGACCAAAAAGCTAGGTTTTTGTTAATATAGGAGAAGTTTTATTTCTTACCTCTTTTTCTTCCTGCGTAGAACCATTACAGCAACTCCTATGGCACATTTGTCCCCAGTGGTCTAACCTGCTTATATATAAAATCATCTGTACTTGCTAGTGAGCATTTTTACCTCTTTGTTCTTTCACTGTTTTATATCCTGTTTAGGTTTAGTAAAATCATTATTTTCTCCCACTTCCTCCCAATAAATATTTCAAACAAAAAAAATTGTTAATACTACTCAAAACAAAAACAACAATTAAATAGAAAAACCCCAGCATCAGCCATCTGTAATAAAACACATCAAAAGAGAATATTTGATATAGTAAACATTTTTAATTCAAAAGTGTTCCCTTTGAGGTATTAAATATTTATTTTTCACCTAAACCTCAAACTATTTTCTAGAGTGACAAACACATAGTCAAATGATAGGCATATTTTTGTGATAGAAAAATATTAGTTTTTCCCTGACAGTGCCAGAAAAATAACAGCAAAGCTTTAACAGAGCAAACTGTGCAGTGATAATCAATACAGTTCATGTTGCAACTCATGTATTTGCCCAAAAACATTGTTAGTGATGATTTCCAACATAACATAATAACACATTTTCACTCTTGGCACCACCTCCCTCTATGTTAAAGTCAGGAAAGAAAGAAAGAGGAAAAGAATTAGATCACCACCCTGCTGTATTTGTTGAATTTTCTTTGAAATGATTTAACTCTTGTATCTATTTCATTTTCATTTAGAATTAACAATCTGCTTCTTTGTAAGGTATTTTAAATCGATTATACTAAAATCACTTTCATACCACTGTAGATGGTATGCAGAGATTCAGAAAAAAAAATCTAAAAAACATATTAACAGAAAAGTGACCATTGTACTGGGAGGCAGATCTGAGTCATTTGCTGGGTATATTACACTCTGTGCTTCCTGGCAGCCAAAGCAAAAGGGGAGAGTGAGAGAGAAGGAGGGAGGGAAGGAGAGAAGGTAGGAAGGAGGGAAGGTGATGAATTACACAGTCTCTCTTACATAACACAAGACAATCCTGCAACTCTTCAGCAAGAACTATGGATCACTATTTTGTTAAAGGTGGCGGTGCTAACTGCCTGATCAATGTCTCCACATAGCCTCAGCCTACTCTTCATCATTATATACAAATAAAATTTATGTTAGAGCACATGTATTGCCAGAAATATTTCCCTGCCTTACATATTTCACTTTATGGTTCATTACTCACGTTTGCTCTTAAATACAGTAGTTTTAACAGCTGTCTCTAGTTTCTATCAAAGTACCCTAAAAATCCTATAATAATATTTTCTACCTCATTTCCTCCTTTTTTTCCACTGCATTGTGATAAAGCACTGTGTCTGATAAGGGAAAGTGACAGCCTCGTCAAACTCTAGAGCAATCACTTGCATACTGTTATTTTATTCAAATGATTAAAGCAGCCACCAGAAACTGAAGGAATTTACTTTCCCTAAATAATATATTTTTACTGATTATGGTATTTTATCCCACGATCTGTCACTCACAAACTACCTCTTTTGTAGCTCTGTTTTTTTTTTAAGTAGGGAGAAAAAATGTTTCTTATTTTATAATATAAAATACTGTTAAGAAAACAAAATCAACAGAGAACACCAAGCACCAACCTTATTTTTGAAGAGGGTTTGTGTAATAGATATTAATGTTAATTTGATGATAAACCAGCTCAACAGTATTGTGTCTTTAATCTCAGAAGATGAACATGCTTTACAAACCTTATGCAAATATTGTAAAGGTCTTCTTCAGAAGACTTGAAGAGATACTTCAGAAAAATGTCTTGTTTCTTGTCCACAAGTCACTTAAGATTGAATTTGTAGGGGAAAAAAGAAATCCCTCACTCAACAGTTTCAATATTACTCATTCTCCAAAGGGTAGAATATCTTATAATAGTTTTGAGCTTCGTATTTTTCAAGTTCATTCATTCAAAAGGTAAAATTGGTGGATTAAACCATTTTTCTCATCAGCTTTTGTTCTGGTCAGCCTTGAAGGAAAGGCTACTCTGACCGAAATTGTGCTAAGAGCTAGCTTTTTTCTCTATTAATTATATGAGTGTTAGAGTGCTTACTCCAGAAAAGAAAACATTTTCACAGGAGGGACCAGAGATTTCAAAAAATATTCTATAATATGTGCTTACTGTAATAGCTATGACTTGCAACTGTAATTTCTGTTAGTCATATGCCAAAGAGCAGAGCAAAGAGCATGGTCTGTGGGATCAGAAATATATGTGTTTGAATTCTTGTTCTTTGCTTACTAGTTATGTTATTTTGGAAAGTTACTTAAGTATTCTGAGTTTATTTTCTCATCTGAAAAATAGCAAAAAACCATGTGATACTATTTTTCTGCCATTCTAAAATTTTAGACCATGTATCTTGGATACTGGAGGCTGGAAGAACTTTGCCCTCTGCATAAGTGCATAGAGACATTTTCTTTTACTTGTGTAGAATAAAGGAAATGATAGCAAAATTTTTCCATCTCCTCTCCCAATATGCAGAGGTATTTGACCTCAGCTGTGTGGAAGATAACTTTAAGCAGAGCAACTTGCATCCCCAGGTGACATTCAGGCCTTTCTAAATGAGCAGGCACTCCCTCCTCATTAAGTCCCTTTATAGCATACACAGGACTGGTCCAAGGCAATATTCTCTCTACTGTCTCTCTGTTTCTCTGTCTCTCTTTCTTTCTCATGCACATGCTCTCTTGCTCGCTCTCTCTCTCTCTCTCTCTCTCTCTCTCTCTCTCTCTCTCTCTCTCTCTCTCTCTATCTCTCTCTCTGTCTGTCTAAATTCAACTAGATATAACCGTGAATTCTGGCTCAGCACCTTAGTATGGATATGACATTCAACAACTCACTTAGCCACTCTGAATATCATTTTCCTTTTCAGTGAAATTGGATTTATATGCATAGAATCATTGGGAGGATTAAATTTAAAAACTAATATTTGTAAAATATAAAAGATTAAATTTATGAGACTATTACTCTGTAAAATGTGATGAACTTCGGTAGTCTTAGACTTAGCACCTCACTTAATTCTGGAGTCCTTTAAGGTGGTACAAGAAAAGCTCATTTCTTGTTCCCAAGGCCACCTGTTAGTTTATTCAGAGATCATCATCTAAACTCTGACTCTCTTTTCTTCCTACCTATGCCTACCCCTCACTCCTCTGCCCTCCTTCCCCAGAACCCACTCCTTCTTCATTGCCTTTAGCTTAGACAATCAGTCATTCCTGTGCATAAGAATTTTCCTCTGATGAAGCCAGAAGTAATGAGTCCTGCACACTGGCAGATGGAGAGATGGGAGCTAGAAAGAGACACAATAGCTCCCCCTGCCTGAAGTATCTATTGTGGTGAAAAAAGTGACAATGATATAATTAACAAAGAGTTGTGGTCTATAAGTTTTTCTTAGACTTTCACTATTACTTAGTACTGATGATTTGTCGATATCACTCTTTCTAACATCAGTTGGCTGTAATGTGTGGTTTTTGCCCACAGAGTCTCTGATTCATATCTCTACATTTGGGAGAGGCTAAGATTACCCTTTCTGTTATTTGCCCAAATCTTGTCACAATCTATTAACCACAAAGAGGGAAGGATAAGTGTTCTGGAAGATGGTGAACAGAGGAAAACACCCATTAATAACTAAATTGTATTTTCTAGTTATAAATATTTAAATAAGAGAATTTCATAAATAGCTTTGAACAGTGTTGACATATACTTGGTTGACATGTTTATATTATTCTTACACAGTATTCTACTTGAGGAAAGAGGACAGCTATATATATGTTCACTTATGCCTTCATGTAATCAGAGTCTGCAAAACTATAAGTTTACAATTGGTGTTTTTTAAATATATTTTTTAATTGCTGTTGACGTACAATTCTTTATTTGTTTCAGGTGTACAACTTAGTGATTAGACATTTACATACCTTACAAAGTGATCACCCTAATAAGTCTAGTGCCCATCTGACACCATACATAGTTATTACAGTTAATGACTATATTTCCTATGCTGTGCTTTACATCCCTGTGACTATTTTTATAACTGGACATTTATACTTCTTACTCTCTTTCACCTTTTCCACCCATTCTCCCAACCCCCATCCATCTGGCAACCATCAGGTTGGTCTCTGTATCTATGAGTTTCTTTTTATTTTGTTTATTTATTTTGTGTTTTACATTCCACATATAAGTGAAATCATATGGCATTTGTCTTCCTTTTTCTGACTTATTTCACTTAGCATAATACCTTCTAGGTCCATCAGTGTTGAAAATGACAAGATTTCACCTTTTTTTTTTTGGCTGAGTAATATACAATTGGATAAAGAAAATGTGGCACATCTTCTTTAGACATCTAATTAATTGTCTATTGATGCTACTGGATTGCTTCCTTATCTTGGCTATTGTAAATAATGCTGCAATGAACATAGGGGTGCATATGTCTTTTCAAATTAGTGTTTGGGATTTCTTTGGATAAATACCCACAAGGGAAATTGCTGGGTCATATGGTAGTTCCATTTTAAAGTTTTTGAGGAAACTCCAAACTGTTTTCCATAGTGGCTATACCAGCTTACAGTCCCACCAGTAGTACCCAAGAGTTCTCTTTTCTCTGCATCCTCGCTACCATTTGTTATTTTTTGATTTATTGATGATAGCCATTCTGAAAGTTGTGAATTAATATCTCATTGTGGCTTTAATTTGCTTTTTCCTTTTGATTAGTGATATTAAGCATTTTTTTCATATGTCTATTGGCCATCTGTATGTCCTTGTCGGAGAAATGTCTATTTAGGTTCTCTGTCCATTTTCTAATGGGATATTTTTGTTTTTGGTGTTGCTGTATGAATTTCTTATATATTTTGGATATTAACCCTTTATCGGATGTATCATAGGCAAATATCTTTTCATTCAGTAAGTTGTTTTTATAATTGGTGTTTCATAATAATGCAAGTCTAAGAAAAATTTTAAATTTGAGAAGACTAAATTATCATAATTTTTATATTGTTGTTTTTATTCATCATATTCAAATGTCAACAAATGCTTGGCAAGATATTTTAGTGAAATTATGCTATGTATCAAAATAAAATTTACTGACATCTTAATATAAAGAGCTAGGGGGCCAAAGGTCTACTAATAAAGTATAAAATTTCTGATTTTACATAAAATAGAAACATTCATTTTATTGCTTGTATTTTTTCACTTGTGTATATTGCATTTATGTCAAGATTAAATAAATAACAAAGTGCAGATATTTTCTCTTCCCCTTTAGAGGTCTGTTGTATTTTAAGTAAATTTCAGAAATAGCCTTGTTTCTCTAGAGACAAGACTTCTTTCTAGAAGGCAACTATCACTGAAACACATGTGTATTTTTCTCTGATAGGACATATAAACTTGTAAGCCTGACCTAGAAGTCAAATGTGTTTGCTTTATAATCACCAAAAACATTAGGGGAAAAAAAAAACACATAAATTTACAAAATATTATCACCTTGTAACTTTTTTTAAAGAGGGAAATGATGAAATAGTGAGTATCCACTATTCAGGATGTATCTGTGTTATTTCTCTTCCCTCAGAATCCCCCTGACTATTTGTTTTAATATAATATGCCAGCGGCTTTTTCTCTTGCTTGGAGGCAAACAGCATATTATTCATGTTGGTCATGATGAATGCCTCTTTTTTCATTATAAAATAATTTCCTAGTCAACAGAATCCCCATAGAGTCTGCAGAATTATCTTTGTTTTATAAAGCAATGGCAAAGGATAGTACTTCAGATACCTTAGTTAAGGCTAACTAGAACTAAATCATTTGCAAAGATTACAATAGAAATTTAAACCAAATATTGGTCATTTTCTGAATTCACATGAGTGAATAAAGAGTACAGAAAAAAGAAGCATGATGAAATTTAAGCTTGTTTTCAAATCCGAAGAGATTCCTCATTAAATTTGAGCAGAATTGAAAGGAAACAACTGAGAAGCCAGATATTACTAACAAATTACAAATCTAAGGCCTCTAGTGGCTAGATGTCAAAACTGGGTGATAGGATAAGGCCTGATAGCAGAGAACAAGCATGAATTTTGAAGTTATACTTAGGTTTGAATCCCGCTCTATTGTTACTTAGCTTCAATTTAAGTATGTTACTTAAATTTCCTAAAGTCTCAGTTCTTTTGTTTTTGCTGCTGTTGTTAAAGAATTTAACACCTATCTCCAACGTTTTTGAGGAATTAAACTAGAAAGTGTGGATAAAAAGCTTAGCATACCATCTCTAGCACATAGTATGTATTGAAATATTTGTTCTTTTCCCCACTTCTCTCAGAAAATGATATTAATTCCTGCTTCCTGTTCTTGCTGCTGTGATACTTTGCGAGTTCTAAATTAACCTTCTTGGTGTTAGTTCCTGACATGAAGGCTTTATGATTTGCTGGACTTCCTTATGAGTATGTGTGTGTGTGCTCGCATGCATATGTGTGTCTGTTGTGATGTCTTGCCTCCATTCAGCTTCTCTATTTTCAGAGATTCCTGATATAGGGCTGTGAGGAAAACACAACAGAAAAATTTCAGTTTGCAGAGGAAAACTATGACAGATTTCTTTGCAGTTCCTCAATGTCATTCATCAAAAAGTCACCAGTATGTTTTCAAAAGAAATTGCCTTTTTTTTTTTTTTGGTAAAATAAGTTATAAAAGTCTGTTCCTTGAAAAGTGCCAGTGATGGGGAAATTTTCCCATCATTATAAAGTCCATAGAATTATTGGACAGCTCTAATTGTTAAACAAACAAACAATATTTTTAGAGTGTCCAGAATTGCTGCTTCAGAAAGTAGAATGATTAGCACTTATAAAGGAGCACTAAGAATAAGACAAGTATTTGAAAAAACTGTCAATTTGCAGAGGCATTAAAAAAATTATCTTGTACTTGCCTTTTATAGCATGAACAAAGATTTTTATGTACTTCTAAATTGAGTGTAGTTTTGGATGCCACATTTTTGTTCTAATTCTGGCTTTACCAACTATAAGACCTTGGAAACTTTTACTCACTTATTGATTCCATTTCTACTTATATGAAATGTAAGATAATCAAGGGATGTCTAGGCTATGGAGACGCCCAATCGATTTTTGGATATATACTAACAGAATGAAGTTTGTTTTCTTTAATTCTGATGAAAGTTTTAAGGACTAGATATTCTAATTCTTAATTTTTTAATTAATTAGAGAGCTTAATTAACTCAAAGAAGGTCACAGAGGTAGTTAATCATGGAGCCAGGATTTGGAATCAGGTCACTACCTTCTTTCATCCCATGAAACTGTAAGTGAACTGCAGGGTCAGGAAGGTGACAGGCACAGGAGTCCTCTGAATGCTCTCATTTCATTTGTCGCCCCTCCACCACTACATTAAGTTCCGACTTCATCCAGGGCAGGTTTGTAAAGGAGGCTTTCCATTAGATGTTCACGTACCATGATGAGGAGGAATATTAAACATACAAGGAGCCTCAGCATTCACCTGTTAAATTTACTCCTGCTGTTTTTTGTTCTTCATTACAACTTTTTGAGATTATTTTGGACCTTGACCCTGTTGTTGGTTTAAAATCAACGTGCATGTGGCTTTCATAACTTTTCCAAGTCTTTGATCAAGACGAAGCCCAAGAGGCTTCCAGAAGAGAGATCCTGTTGTGAAATCTATTACAAAGCACTTTTTGAATGTTGTTCTCAATGAGCTGTAAGGTGTGGTATTCATATTTATAGTATATTTTAGAACCTATTTCTTTATCTGGCTCATAGAGTTGTAATGGAGATTTTTGCTGTTTAAAATAAAGACATGTTATATCTATGCCCTTTACTTGTTTGAAATCTCTTTCAAAGAGAAGGAAGTTGGTAACAAATATTCAGAAACAAGAGGTCCAGAACATCTGGTGTATTTGTCAATTTTATCCCTAAGATTCAGCACAGTATCTTACATACATAGTTGCTCAATTGATCATTGTGAAATAAACGTTTTTACCCCAAGCAACAAAATAAATCATTATAGTCAGAATGTAATGATTTGTCCTTTCTTCTTTTTTCATCCTAGTGTTTTCTGTATGGACTTTCATCAAATATACAGTGCCAAACAACATGAAACTAATTCATTCATAACACAAATTTAAAAAATAATAATATGAGTTAGGCCAGAAGAGCTAGAACTTGACACTTTGCCTGAGATCATCTATCTTTTGCTTCCACAAAACAAAATCAAAATTTTCTTGTCCTGAAATTACTATTTAATTAAAAAAAACATTTTCTAATAGTCTGCATTTTTACTATTTTGAGAGAATTATATTTTGCACTATATTCCTCATTGTTCAATTTCAGGGTAATCACGTGAAATGATATTTTGACTTTATTGGGATGATTAAATTTATATTGCATTATACTAATATACACATAATTTTATGAAAACATTTAAAAATATTCTGATATGTGTACTTTTTTAAAATAGTGCTTCTAAAGGTATTGTCTTAAATAGTGTTACCCGGTGCTTAACAAGACAGACAGACAGAAGTAAAGATACACGTATTTTTTTAGGGAAATCACAGAAAAATAAATGCTGAAGAAATACTAGCAAAGTGACAAAAATTTTAGCATGAGTGACTTTTGGTTAAATGAGCAGGCAATATGGAAAAGAGCCTTTTACTGGTTCATTCTTTGAATAGAAACATCTTTCAAACCACTGATAGCTACTCTTAGTTCAATGAAAGTTTGCTTTAAAAATATTTTAATAGAGTGCTACCAGTTAACTAGTATTGGCCTTATAACGTAGATAATTTTTTCTGTTGGATAACATGAGAATTTTATAATAAAATCATCACCACCTTTATTCTGACATTTTCCGATGCAGATGTTGCATTCTTTTGCAAAATATAATGGATAATTGTTATAAAATACTGTGCTAAAATTAGGCTGATTTTTCTATTTTATTTAAAATGTAGGATAATAAAGGTTATTTTCACTCATTAGGATTAAATACAAATGGCTATATGTTAGGATATAGAGTTTATTGAATTGAAAGTATACTAAACTGAAAATTGTCAATAAACTCAAAATATCCCAAGAAAAAATAGCTTTCTTTTTTATTTTCCAAAGGATCTTTTCTCAATTAAAATGTCCTTTAAAGTAGCAGTCCCCAAACTTTTTTGGCACCAGAGACCAGCACTCCTATGAGAATTTAATGCCTGATGATCTGAGGTGGAGCTGAGGTGGTGATGCTAGCTAGCTCTGGGGAGTGGCTGCAAATACAGATGAAACTTTCTTTGCTCTCTCTTGCCCACCACTCACCTCCAGGCCACGGACCGCAACCGGGAGGTTAGGGACTCCTGCTTTAAAGGATTACACTCATGGAAGACATTTCATTATGACATATCATATCTTGCTAACAATAGAACATTCTACATGTAAACTTGATGACATTTTGACATTAAAATGTGTAAAATTTGTCAATATTCTAGAAATGAAACATCAGCAAAGAGGATTATTGTTCTACCCAAATAATAATGTAACCATTAAGAGGATAACATTTTCTAACTGCAGTTACATGCCCTAATTTTAAAGAGAGTTATCATTTAAAGTAATTTGTCAGATTTGGTCCATATTTCTTTCAGAAATTCATTTCTTTATTATGTCTCAAAACAATTTATGGTGCATTTATGTTGGTTAGATAATTTGCTTATTTTTATTGTGAATGAAAATCAGTAATTACATACAATCTCATTTTCTGCACATAAAGTTAATTCATGATAGTAATTTTATACAGAATATTAGCTTGTGTTAGTTATGATGAAAATGTTAGTTCTGGTGAATGCCTTCATTATAACTGAATTTTCTTGGACTTGATGAAAAAAAGAAATGTTGAATTAATACTAATATTCCATCAATAATTTCATGACAAGGCTGAAGATCACTTTGCACTGTTAGCAGTGTTTGGACAATAGTAGAACTGAGTTTGCAACATGGAAAAATTGTAATACTTATAGGATTGTTAATAAGGTAAAGTAAGGAGCTATAGGTGCAATTTCACATAGGCTGTTCACAGTAGAATTTTCATAGTTCGTAGGTGTCCTCATGTGGTTGAGGAAGTTCTTCCCCTTGTTATTTGCCACTTTGTTATAAGGTTATTTTTTGTCATAAATGTGGACTAAATTTTCTCAAATGCTTTTTCTGCATTTATTAACATGATTATATTAATTTCTCTTTTATTCTGTTATTGTGGTGAATTACATTGATTCAGACATGTAATACAGACTACCATTTAGGGATAAACCCAACTTGATCATAATATGTTTTTTTCTTTTTTTATGTTGTTGGATTCAACTTGCTAATAGTTTGTTAATGATGTCTGAGGTTATTAGTTTGGAATTTTATTTACTTGTAATATCCTTGTCTAGTTTTTCTCATTAAATCAATTAGAATGAGTTCCCTCTACTGTTTTCTAAGTTTATTTTAGATTGATACTATTTCTTGCATCAGTTTTTTTAGTATTCAACAGTGAAACCATCTGCACCTAAAGATTTCTTTGCGGGAAGATTATTAATTTAAAAAATTTAAAATCTTTAACAAATATAATTATTATTTATTATTCTTACATCTGTCATTTAATTTGTGTTTTTCAATGTATGTGTCCTTTTTATATGATTTGTCAAGTTTATAGGTCTCAAGTTGTTCATAATTATAGTTTCGGTATTAATGCTACATACTTATTTTCTGATATTGTGTTTTTCTCTTTTTTTTCTTAAACAGTCTCTTTATAAACTTATTAAAGTTTTATTTTGGATGTAGGGAAGATAATATTTCCATGCCACTAATGATTATTTTCATTGATTATTCTCTATTTTCATCTGTTTCTATTCCTTTTAATCTTTATTATTTGCTTTTTCTCTGGGTTAAGTAGTTAATTTTAATAGTTAACTTTACCAGCTTTTGTGGTTAATCATTTGGAAATTGATTTTAGATCTTTCTTCTTTTCTAATATAAGCACTGAAGCTGTAATTTCCCTCTGTTCCTTTTTTTAAGTAAAATTTATATTTCTTTTTTTATCGAGGTAGTATATACGTAAACATTATATTTCAGATGTACAACATAATGATTTGATATTTGTATATATTGTAAATTGATCACCACAGATGTAAATCTGATTAACATCTGTCACATACATAGTCACAGAATTCTTTTTTTGTGTGATGAGAACTTTTGAGGTTTACTCTCTTAGCAACTTTTAAATATGTGATATAGTATTATTAACTATAGTTGCTATGCTGTACAGTATACCCCATGACTTATTTGTTTTATAACTGGAAGTGTGTACCTTTTGAACTCCTTCACCCATATATCATTATATGCTATGTTTTAATTGTCATTCAGATCTAAATATTTTTTTAATTTTGTTAACTCTTTTTTTTTTTTAAATCATGGACCTTTAATTGTAAATTCCCTGTTCAACTTATATTGGCAAGTTGTTTTACAAACATGTTGACTTTTTTTTTTAATTTTTAATTTATTTTTTAAATTAGTTTCAAGTATACAGTACATTAATTAGACATCTATGTTGTTCATAAAACAATCCCCTCAACTGTTCCCTCCCTCATCTGGCCCTCCACCTAGCCATCATATCAATGCTAACTGCATTCCCTCTGCCATGCTCCCCATACCCATGACCAAGTATCAGCTACTAATTTCTACATCTTTAACCTTCACCCCATTCTCCCAGGCCCCCAACCCTCCTCCCCTCTGTTTGTCACCAAATTGTTTACTATACTTATGAGTCTGTTTTTGATTAGTTCTTTTTGTTCCTTAAATTCTACATATAAGTGAAATCATATGATATTTATCTTTCTCGGTCTGACTTATTTCACTCTTAACCATAATTTATTTATGCATATGTTGTAGAATTTTTCAATGTTCTGAGATTTTCCATATATTTTTTGATGCCTATTTTAATTTATAAAGTACATACTGTATGATATCAAACCTTTGAAATTTAGTGAAATTAGTGCTTTGGTTCAAAATACAGTCTATCATTTTGAATGTTCTGTGTGCTCTTATAAAATACAAGTTCAGCATCTGTTGTGTTCTATAAATATCAGCTGGGTTCTTAGTTATATTTAAATCTATGTTCTTACTGAACTTCTGTCTTTTTGTATCAATTATTGAGCATGCAGTGTATGTCTTCTAGATGAATTGCCCTTTATCATTATGAAATGCCCTCTTTGTCTCTGATAATAAGCCTTTCCTCTTGAGGTCTATTTTGTTTGTTATTAACATAAACATACATATTTTCTCTTGCTTACTGTTTTAATTGCTTTTCTTTGAACCATCTGTGTGTGTGTGTGTGTGTGTGTGTGTGTGTGTCGCATCTCTTGTAAACATCACATAGGTGGGTCTATTTTTAATCCTGTTTGAGTATCTCTGTCTTTTAATTGGATTTTGATTGACTTCTTATGTAATATAATTATTGATATATTTTGAATTTTGTCTACTACTATGCAATTTTTAAATTATTTTGTCTCCTCTATTCCATCCTTCCAACTTCTTTTAGGTTACCCGAGTACTTAATCAGTAAGTCTAGTTAACATTATGCTTCTCTATTTAAGTTTTATTTTTATGTATTTATTTTAATTTCTACTGTCATTATAGGGAATTATAATTTCAATGTCAACATCTATAGTTTACCTTGATATGAATTTTCCACTTCACAAATAATGCAAGACCTTTGAAATAATATACCTCTATTTCCACTCATCTAACTTTTTGTTTCAGTTGGTTTTATTCTACTTCTACATGTATTATAAATCCCAATACATTGCTGTTATTTGGCTTAAAATAGTAAATTATCTAAATAATTGTTTTCACAAGAAAAGAGTAGTCCTCTATATTTACATACCTTTTACCAATTTTTTTTTCTCCTTTGATTTATGTGGACTTGATAGAATGTCAGATATCACCCTTCCTTTATCCTGAAAACTTTGCTTTAATATCACTTTTAGTTTCAGTCTGCTGGTGTCAAATTCTCTCAGCTCTTATGCCGACAATGTTTTTATTTTGTGTATATTTTATCTGGGCAAACAATTCAAAGATGACTTTATTTTTTAGCCATTTAGAGATATTTAGTTGTCTCCTTCCTTGCATTGTTCTGATGAAACATTAGCACCCATTCTTATTAATGTTCCCTTGTATATTTTTATCTTATTCCATCTGATTATTTTTAAGATTTTCTGTCTTTTCAGTTTTCAGCAGTTTAAGCAATAATGTGCTTGGATTTGCCTTTTTTGTTGTTTATACTGTTTTGGAATTGTTTTGCTTCTTAAATCTGTAGGTTAATATTTCTGTCAAATATGAAGATGTTTTTCTTTCCAAATCTTTTCTTTATATCCACTTTAGACTTTGATTATGCATATCTTTTCACATATTATATTCATCTTTCCTGTTAAATCCTTGAACATATTTACATGGCTGCTTTAAACCACTACTCTACTAATTTCTCCAATGGATTCATCTGTCATTCTGTTTCTGTTGATTATTTTCTCCTGGTTATGTGATACAAATTTTTTAATTGTTTCATGTGTATAAGAATCTAGATTTCATACTCAAGAGCTTTCAGTTTTATTCTGTCAAGCACTTAATTTACTTTTTGATCAGCTTCATTACACTGATGCCAGTTTTAGGTTTTGTTAGGAATGCTCTAGACTAACCCTTACTCTAAAATTACGTCAGTTCTCTTTATAAGAAAAGGCTTTTCTGAGATTTTAATTGAATGACTGGGGGATATTCAGTGATATCTCTTTATGTGGTTAATTAGAATTATAATCTTACCCAGCACTATTTGACTTCCATAAGAAAAACTATCCTCTGCTAGTTCTATTAGAGATTCATCCTGCAAATATCAAGTTAGTATTTAGCCAAAGAGTCAAGGAAATCATTATGCAGCTATCTGTGGCTCTTTCTCTGACCACACATTTCTGTTTATTGAACAGCCCCCAATTCTGATCTCTGTTTCTACTTCCCAATGAAATTTCACTCTCTGTTTAACCAATTCTTCCCTGTGACAAAGTTTAAAAATTCCTTCAGATGTACAGAACCTATTGTAGTTATGGAGCTCATATCATGTATTTCCATTCTTTTTGTTGTCCAATTCTTACAATAACTGCTTTATGAATTTTATCCATTGATGTAGTTACTTATGGTTGAAGGGTATGTAGGCTATCCATAACTCTTTTCTTCACCAGAATTGGAAGTCCATTTTAATTACATTTACTTGACATTAAATTTTGTTAAATCTATTGATCATGCCTAAATTAATAGCTTTCCTTTAGGTAGTCTCTCTTTGTTCACATAAACAAAGCTAGATTATTTGGCCAACATGGATAAATAACTAGATTATTTGGCCAACATGGATAAATTTTTTTCATAAGCATCAATGATTGTAGGTTTTGAGTATTTGTATAACATGAAGTATACAGAGTCTTGACAAAATGAAACTTCTGTATTATGTAATGATTTGTGAGGCTTCACAGGACATGTTTAGTAGGTAAGACACAGATCTGAGATGAAGCTTTGGAGCCTGAAAACTCACTCTCAGAGCTTTAATCTTCTAGGCTGGATTTAAGGCTGAAGAATAATATGAAATAGCGTGGGTGAAGCATTAAAGAATGCCAAAGTCATTAGAGAGGATTTAATTTAAATATATTTCATTTCACACATTGTATCTTTTCTCTCTCAAATGGTATAAAGAATACAATATACTTTAACTCTCTGATCACCAAAGAGAAAGACAAAAACTGCTAAAGATTTCTTAGAATATTTGTTACCCCAAAGCCTGTTCCTATGGGACATTTTGTTGTCATTGTTTTTGTTGTTAAATGTACCCACCACCACACATGTCCACCATTATGTTTGCAAATGCAGGATCATTCTTTTATTATCAGTGGGTGCAGTGGTAAAGGCAACAGATCAATTAAGGGCTTTCCATTCCTTTATCCATTTAATTTTTTTGAAAAATACTACTTGGTAATGAGTTAACTATCAATTAAAAAGAAAAGTGTTTCTTCTAACAACAACAAAAAATCATTCAGATATATGCTACAATTTTAGAATGTTCTCTTTTTCTCTTTGAGAAGTTCTGATTTATATATTTTAATTATCATAATTTTTCCCTTTTAGATAGAAAATTCTCATGCTTGAGTTCTGAATGCATAAGGCTTGCAATTTATTTATTTTTTCTTTTTAAGTTGCTGTCAAGATATAAGAAACACTGACACTAACCACTTCAGTGTTCTGCTTAGAAATGGAGCGATGGATTGTGCTCAGTGCAGATCATTCACGTTCGTGAAGGGCTGAAGCCCTCAGGGGTCCAGGTGACAGACAGCATTTCTTCTTTCTTCTTGTACAGTTTTTCACAAACTCTGGACCTGTATTAAATAAAATTTTTGATATGGATGCTCTTAGAAAATTCCCTTTTATCAGTCCAGTTCTAACTAGTTCTAATTATCTTGTTTAACAATTTGAGGAAGTTTTGTTTGTTTGTTTGTTTGTTTGTTTTCCCCTTACGAGAAACTACCGAACTTGAAGGGATGATATAGCTACAGGACCTGGAGATTTGGCTGGCAAATGCAGTTTTGGAATCCTCGGTATCTGAAACCAGACTTTTTGCTGGGTGAGAAGATTCCTGCAGCCTTCCAGGGGGATGGTTGACCTTTGCATGTAACTATGAAGGGGTTCTATAGAGAGCTTAGCTGAAAATGACTACTCTAAACAGACATTTAAATAGTAACAGTCTCAAGTGCTGTATATTAGAGACTTTTCTAGAAAGGAAAAAGAATGTTGTATGTTCTTAAAAGACTGAGAATATTTCTGCCATTAATAAGTACCTAACCTGAACCCAAAAGGATGATGAACAGTTTATATGCATTAATTCTGATCCTCACAAATAGCTATCTCATTGAGTTATAATACTTTCATTCTACACATCAAAAAGAACAACTTTAAAGAGATTAAAGAAGGTACTCAATTTCACACAGCCTATGATAGGACAGAACCTAGATAAAAATTTTGGTTAATGTGATCCTGACCTGACATACTTTCTATTACACATTTTAATTGAATATCTAAGAAAGTAAGAAAAATAACTTAATATCCTCCTAACTAGCTCTCTTTTTCCTTCACATTTTTTATTGATATTATCTTTTCATCTTCAGACTCAAAAATTTTAAATTATCATTGCTTCTTTTCTCTAACATATCTTTCTAATCACTTCTGTTTTCAATTTCTCTCGCAAAATAATCGGTTGGAGCATCTGAGTCCTTTATTGTCTTTCTTGAGCTCAATGTATGTCTTTCAGCCTTCACTTCTTCTGTATCCCCTCTCTCATTAAACTATAGCCCTCCCTACACTTGGTTAATAATACTTAAGAACTTAATTCTAGCCTCTGCTACCTCATCTCTCATCATTATTTCCTCTACATCACTCTCAAATTTGTAACACAGATTTATATGTTTGCTTGTTTATTTGTTTACATGTGTTTGTTTTTGTCCCATTGCCCAATTAAACACAAAGGTAGATTTTATATGCAAACAACAAACCTAGTGTTATAAACCCACAAGAAAATAAATATTTTCTGAGTGTCTTCTGTACTAATAGTTCTAATCCTTTATTTGTTATTTTATTTAGTACCCTATAAAACATCTGATGTAAATATTAGAACTCTTGTTTAAAAAACTATGAATATGTGGTTCAAGATGTTTTAAGTACTTTACTTATGTCATCTAAATAATAAAGGGCTGAACCAATTTTTTTTAACCAATTTTTTTAACACCAGTCTTTCTGATTCCAAACCATGCTCATTCTATTATGTCAAAGAGCTTCTTCCACATTTCTGGTTATTTAACTTTTGTTTTAATTCAGTTTCACAATGGTAGGGGGAGGTTATAGGTCTAGATATTTTGATATAGCATGTCAATGTGTATTGCTATTAAAAAATTTAGAAATTCTCAGAGTATGAATCATGAATTTCAGCAGTTACTGACAAATTATGTAAACTGGAAAAAAATAACATTTTATTTAAAATGAGAGGTGTAGAAAATAGAATTAAATAATTAAAAGGCGTGAGATTAACACACATAACTTCAATAGTATAAGTAGACTCATTACCAAAGCAGAGACTGTATTTCAAAAGAGTTTAATTAATTTTCGAAAGTACCAGACATTTTGTTGCTAAATTATGACCATCTACTCACTGAAATCTGACTTCTTAAACCAAGGAAAAAAATAAAACCTTTAACTTTAAAAGAGACTTGAAAACATACTATGTGGTATAGGTGATAAATTGAAATCTTCTATCTTTTTTTATTCATTCTTCTTCATTTTCTGTGGATAGACAAGGTTTCTTAGTAGAACTGGCCCAGCAGACACAGATAATACCAAGAAGTTATTCTTACAGGAGTGGTTCAGATTAACTTGCAAATCAAAAGGAATTGTTACTGCTACCAAAATGAAATCGGAATTACTTATTTAAGCAAAGTTTCTGGAGTTCTGTGTTTATGTCACAAATAGGTAGAGGGCAACATAATTTACAATGAGAGAATGACAAAATTTAGAGGGAATACACTCTGTCTTACCAAGCCATAGAAATAAGATTTATAAAAAATTAAAAAGAGATAAAATTGAAGATGCAGCTGATTTATTTGGTGTATTTCACATAAATTACACAGTTGTCTTAATATACTCTAGTGTTTATTTTTCATCTAGCCAGAATATTTTATCTATTTGCTCCATATTTCTTTCATGCCCTAATAATTGCTGGATAAAATTTTAGCTGATTGTTTATTGTAAAAGAGATCTTTAAAATATTATTTTTAATGACTTTATTGAAATATCTTTCACATACCCTACAATTTGCTGATTTAAGTCAATGCTCTTTAGTATATTCAGTTGTGTGACTATTCTCAAAATCAGTTTTAGAATACGTCAATACTTCAAAAAGAAATCCTATCATATTAAAGACATCATGTTGAAGACGGTGTCATATCTAAGCAGTAATTACCTAACATAAAGTCATTAAGGTTTACTTGTATTTTTTTCTAAAATTTTTATCATTTTACTCATATTTTTTATGTACCTTTTAGTATTTCTCTTCTCGTTTCTCTCTTATCCCTCTAAGCCACCCAGCCCTAGGCAAATATTAATTTACCATCTGTCTCTATAGACTTACCTATTCCACATAGTTCATATAAATGGAATTATATACTGCTGGTTCTTTTGTGACTGAATTATGGTATAATGTTCTCAAGGTCTACTCATGTTGCAGACTGTGTCAGCACTTTATTTGTTTTTATGGCAGAATAATATTTTGTTGAAAGTTTCTACTTTTTTGGCAATTATGGATAATGCTGCTATGAATATTTATGTGCAAGTATTTTGGTTGGACATATGTTTTCACTTGGGGGTGTGTATAAGTAGAAGTGGAATTGATGGGTCATATAAAGACCCAATGTTTAAAATTTTGAAAAAATGACAGACTTTTTTTTTCCGCAAAGTGGTCGTACCATTTTACAATCACAATAGCAATGTTTCAGAGTTCCAATCTGTCTATATCCACACCAACACTTTGTTTTTTGGATTATAGCCATCCTAGTGATAGCAAAGTGGTATCTCATTGTGATGTTGATTTGCATTTCCTGAATGAGTAATGACAGTGAGCATCATTTCACATGCTTTCATTGTTATGTGTATATCTCTTCTTTGGAGAAATGTCTATGCAGATTTTTTTACTCACTTTTATTTTAATTGGGTTGTCTTTTAATTTTTCATTTGTAACAGTTTTTTGTGTGTGTAATCTGAATACCATTTTCTCATTAGTTATATGATTTGCAAATGTTTTCTTCCAGACTCTTTTAATTTCTTGTCTTGTCTATTTACTTTCTTCATTGTAACCTTTAATGCACAGAGTTTAAAATTTTGATAAATCTAATTTATCTGTTTGTCGTTGTTTCTTGAGCGTTTGCCATCATATCTAAGAAACTATTTACTCATCCAAGGTCATGAAGATTTATGGTTATATTCCCTTATAGGAGTTTCATAGTTTTATCTGTTACATGTCTCTGATCTATTTTGAGTTAGTTTTTTATTACCATTTCCTTGCATATAGATATACAGTTGTCCCAGCACTGTTTGTTGAAAAGTCTATGTAACTCATATTGAATTGTCTTGGCAAAAATAAAAAATTAACTGGCCATAGTAGGAGAGTTAATTTGGGTGCTCTCAGTTCTATTCCATTGACCTATATTTCTACCCTTATGTCAGTACACCCTGTCTTATTACTTTAGTTTTGTAGTAAGCTTTAAAAAAGGAAGTTCATGTCATCCAACTTTGTTTTCCTTTTCCAATATTGTTTTGACTATTCTGGGTTCCTTAAATTTCAGCATGAATTTTAGGGTCAACTCTTTAATTTCTTTTTTAAAAAAGCAGCTGAAATTTACATGTGGATTAGATTGAATCTGCAAATTAATATAAGAAATATTACCATTTTAACAGTATTGAATATTCAAATCCATGAACATGGTATACTTTCTATTTATTAAAATATTCTCTAATTTCTTTCAACAATAGTTTGTAGTTTTCAGAGCACAAGTTCTTTACTTTTGTGTTAAACTTATTCCTAAGTGTTTTATTTATTTAATGCTATTATAAATGGAATTATATTCTTAATTTTACTTTTGGAATGTTAATTCTAGTTTATAGAAATGCAATGAATTTTTCTGTATTGGCCTTATATACTGTAACTTTGCTGAACATATTTATTAGTTCTATAGTTTTTGTGTGTGTGTGTGTGAATTCCTTAGAATTGTCCATATACAAGATTATACCATTTACAAGAAGAGATTATTTTACTTTTTTCTTTCCAATCTGGCTGACTTTTTTTTATTCTTGTCTAATTGCCCTCGCTAGACCCTCCAACTAACATGGAATAGGAGGGATAAGAACAGACATCTCTGAATTGCTCTTGATCTTCATGGGGACACATTCAGCCTTTCTTTATTTGGTGTAATTTGATATAAAGTTTTTTCTCAATGCTTTTTTTTTTCATCAGTTTTCAGAAGTCCCATTCTTTTCCTAGTTTGTTGACTGTTTTTATCTTGAAAATGTGGGGGAGGTTCATAAAATATTTATTCTATTGATATGATATATTACATTAATTGAGTTTGGTATATTAAATCAACCTTGCATTCCTGGGAGAAATACTACTGGTCATCATATATATATTCTTTGAACAGTGCTAAATTTATATTAGTAGCTTTTGAGCTAGTAATATATGTAAAATATGTGATAAAATATATGTAAGATATTTTAGAGTGCAGTTTTATTTTCCTGTGATATTTTTGTCAGATTTTAATATCAGAGTGATACTGGCCTCATACAGGGAATTGCAAAGTGTTCTTTTTTATTTTTTGAAAGAATCTGTGAAAAAATGGTATTAATTTATCTTTAAATATTTGATAGAATTCACAAATGCAACCACCATCTGGACCTGGGCTTTTCTTTTGGGAAGGTTTTTAAATTGGTAATTGAATATCTTTACTTGTTATAAGTCTCTTCAAATATTTAATTTGTTCCTGAGTTAATTTTGGTAGTGTCCAGGATTTTGTTCATTTTATATAAGCTATCTAATTCATTGGCACATATGTTCATAGTAATTTCACAATTCTTTTTACTTTTATAAGGCAGTGGTGATGTCCACGTTTTTGATTTTAGCAGTTTGAGTTTTTGCTCAATTTTTCTTGGTTTGTCTAGGTAAAAGTGTGTCAATTTGGTTCATCTTTTGAAAGAACCAGTTCTCCCTTACGTTGATTTGTTCTATGGTTTTTCTATTCTTTGTTTCATTAATTTTCACTCTAACTTTATTGTTTTCTAACCTTATTGTATTCTACTCCTTTACATTTACTTTTTCTAGTCTCTTCAGGTGGAATGTTGTTTTTTATTTGATGCATTTCTTTTTTTTTATACTATAGGCATATGTAGCTATACATGTTCTTCTAAGCATTGTTTTAGCTGCACCTCATAAGTTTTGATATGTTGTTTATTTTTTCTTTCATTTCAAAGTATTTTATAATTTTCCTCATCATACCTTCTTTGACCCCTTGGTTTTTTAGTAGTAAATTATTTAATTTCCACATAATTGTCAGTTTCCACAATTTTTTTTGTTTCTAATTTTATTTAATTGTGCTCATAATATGTACTTTAACTTAAGTTATGTTTATTAAACTTTTTTTCATGGTCCAGTATATGGTCTCTCCTAGAGAATGTTTCATATATGCTTGAGAAGAATGTACTTTATACTCTTTGGGGTTGGAACATTTAATAATATGTCTGTCACATATAGTTGATTCAAATCTTTAATTTCCTTGTTGATCTTCTACCTAGTTTTACTATCAATTATTGAATGGGGTTGAAATAAGAAATTTGACTCTACTTTTTAATATTTCAATACTGACAGTTTTTAAATCTTATCTGTTTTCTATATGCTCTAAACTGATAAAAAAAAAAGTTCAGATTCTCTTTTATTCGATATTGACAGGTAGTGCATACTTGCATGTGAAATTTCACTTTCCCTCTACTCCTTAACCACCTTAAAAATTCCAAGCAAATTTCCTTTTTCTATTCTTTTAAGCCATTTTTGAACTATTTTGGGAAGATTTTCTTTCCCTACAAAGCCTCATTATATGAGTAACAAATATTTTTAAACCCTTTGGTTTATATGTAGAGTCCTCAGTCTCAACATTCATACCAATTTATAAGTGGAGGTCCATCCTGCTTCAATTTTGTCAGGTTTTATTGTTATATTTATAGACTCTATTGTTAGGTGCACATACATTTATAATTATTACATATTCTCAATGGATTGATTCTTTCATCATTATAAAATGTCCATCTTTATCACGTTACATTTTTGTTTTGCGTTAAAGTCTAAACTAAATTTCTATCTTTGCAATTTTTCCAAATCTAAAACTGTCTAAAAATATAAGTTTATTTTAATAGTCAAAAAATTTCTGTTTTATAGATGAGGAAACTAATTGCAGAGAAGTGAATAGAACTGGTACAAAGTTAGAGAGGTGTAAGAGAAAACATTTACTCTACATTATACTGTGTGTTTATCTCTAACTGTAGCCAGAAAAGCTGATTTCCTTGGGTTTTCTTCAACTTCAGTCTTCAGGGAGGAAAAGTAACTTCTTGCTGCCAAAAGAAATAATGGCTGTTAAAAGTCCATAAAAGAAACCAGAATGAGATCATTTTTTCAAGTTCCTAAAACAACGAATCAGTTCAATTTAAAGATAATCACTATAAAAACAGTTGCATCTGAATAAAAAAATGCTAGTGCTATAATTATTAAATATGTATTTATTCAACAGCATGAATATGTCTAGCTTTGTATGAGATGAAAATGGGGTTAGAGCACTGTTCCTACCTTTGAAGAATCAACATTTGCACACAAAGTTGAAAGACTATTTGGGGATATGTGTCAAATTAGTCTAAGAATGAGAAATCCTTTTGCTTCCTTAAAGTTTTTAGTTATCAAACAGAGTTGAAGACCTCAGGTTATAGTTGGGAGATATTATGGTGAGTAAAAATAGAAAGAAATTTTCTTCTGAAAGACATTCAAATAAGATTTGGAAATTGGGTAGGTTACAGAAAGAGTGAGCAGAAAGAACTATTACTTGGATAAAGTTGCAGCTATATAGCCAAATTTTTCACTATTCAACTTTTGTATTAGATTGATGGGATACAATTATTTGTTTAAACTTCACTCAACTTTGAAGTCTTGAAGGGAATATATTTGCATACAGTCATAACATTTCAGCTATTATAAAAATCAAATATGTCAAAATAATTCTAATATAAACATTTTTAAAAGTACTTATGTAATATATGTATATAGTTAATTCATTGCAATGGGCATAAAATTTAAATTAAATTATTTTGTTATCTTGCTCCTCCTTCACTTCATCCTAACTCTTGGACCCTTGCCTAGAGTTAATCACTGTTTATATTTTACTTTAGATTTCTTACCATACTATCTTTGTTCTGTGTAACTAAATGTATATTAGTGTCTGCATATGAGCCAACTTTAGAAAGAGATAACTTAATATTATGTATCTAAATTATAATAAATAATCTCTGAAAGTTAAGAACTATATCTGAACTAATTGATAATACATTTGCATTTATGTCATGGTGGCATATTTTTCTGGTTTCTCCTCCTAAAAATTTAAAGTCAATTAGGGTCTTTTTTTAAAAAAAATCTATTCACAACAACACTGATTTATCACATTTTAAAAATCAATGTACTCTTTTTCAGAATTCCTTAGAGAAAAAAAATATGATCAGGTTCCTTCACATAATTTATTTTACTGAAATCAGCTCACAGACTAGAAAGTAATTATCTATAGTTATCTATATTAAATGTTAACTATGAAAACGGGGGAGAATGGTACACATTAATGTGAAACCAATTCACAACTGAATTATCCCATGAATTGCTGAGGTCTTGACAAGAAACCATGTATAATTTACAAACATTGTTTCCTGCACTGGTCTCATACAACATTAGGCCAAAATGTTCCTGTCTAGCCTTTCCACATCTCTTTTAAATGAAACATTTAAACAAGAATTTTCAGAATTATTAGATTATAAAATAAAAGATTATTAAAATAAAGTCTGTGAAGAGGGTCAAAAGGTACAAACTTGCAATTATAAGATAAATAAGTCATGGGAATGTAATGGACAGCATGATGACAATAGCTAATAATACTGTAATACGTATCTGAAAGTTGCTAAAAGAGTAAATCTTGGATGTCCTCATCAAAAAAAAAGTTGTAACTATGTATGGGGCTAGATAGTTACTAGATTTATTGTGGTTATCATTTTGCAATATATACAAATATTGAATCATTATGTTGTACAGCTGAAACTAATATAATGTTATATATCAATTATACCTCAATAAAAACACTATTCAATACATAAACACTAAGTAACTATTTAAGAATATTGTAGTAGATTAAGAAACAGTGTCATATTTCATATTGATTCTTTTGGGAAGTTTTATAATATCAGAATGAATCCTAGGAAACTGGTATTATTTTTACTTTCCTCATCCACTTCTGTTTCTCATACTGAGTAAAAGGTCATCAAGAAAGTCACATACATTGCAAAATCTCCCATATTTCACAATTTCCATTTCTAGTCACTAAATACATGTCTTTTCTAGAAATATTTACTAATGAAGCTAACAACAAACTAACAAAATCTAAAGTATATCATTGCTTGCAATATTTCTAAAATAATAAAAACCTATTGTCTTGAGGCTTGTGGAAATTTGGAGTTAGTAAAACCATTTTTCAATTTCTGACTCTTCATAATTTCAGTCATGCTTAGGCTGCTTCACTGTGAGATTATGAAAAATATTTTTCAAACCACTTCAAATGAAATTAACACATTCTCTCCACACATAATACACCTCCTAGGGTTACTTTTAAAATACTAACTACCTGAGTAAAGGACATTGAATTGATTAATTAGGAACATTTCAGTTTTTATTTTAAATTTGTTGGAATTAGGAACTTTATTAGAATCCTCTCCAGCACTCACTTGGTAATAGATGTAGTTCTCAAAATAATTGCATATTGTACTTACAAACATCCCCTATCAATTCTCCTCACTATCTATAAATAAAATTTAGAGTGGGCCTAGAAAGGACAAGTTAATAAGTCCTTTCACAGATGAAAGAAGACATATGTCGATTTAAATCATGCAGTATAGATGGCAAATATAGACAGGCATAATCTGGAATATAAGTCAATTTGTAGTGTTGTTTTTTATTCTCTCTAACAAATAATATGGCATCTAGAGTGTTTGAAATATCATCTATTAAATAAAAGTATCAATTTATTTCCCGCTGTACTGGTTATAAATTGCCTAGACATAGTCACACGTTAACCTTGGACTCTCTACTGTGTGCTGTTTTCTACTATTTTCAATGAAGGCAGGACATTTATTCAAATACTTTCTCACACCATTATACACCCGTAAACCTAAATTATGTTTAAATCATTTGTGTAGGAAGGAGAGAAATGCCCAATGTAGCCCACTGTTTGTTCTATAAACCTTCTGAAAATGCAGATTTTGTCCTTATCATTTTGGCATTAACCTAACATCAAACGCAATGCATTAGACCTAGGAGGTCCAATTACTTGATTTTGCTTTTGGAAAAAAAAAGAAATGCCTTTTCAAAGATAAATAAAAGACTTGTCTCTGTGTCTAGGAGCTATAGAATTATAAGTTTAAGTAGTGCCAGAAAAGCTGATTATCTGTCAATAGAAAAATTGTTGAACAGTAAGACCCTTAACATTTAAAATTTGCCCTCTTTAACTCAAAAGTATTATATTTTAATAAACTACACTTTTGAAAATCTTGTAAGCATATTTATTTTTCAAAGATGTTGAACCAAATGTATTTCTAATCTAAACAAGGAAATAAGGAAGAAAAGAACATGATTTGGTAATGCTCATGCACATGTTTTTAAGCAGGCAATAGTCACTCAAATGATGGGATTAAGTATTAGCAGAAGTTTAAAAGTGTGTTATATTTGATTTGCTAAAACAATGAGAACAGTCATTCTTTAAGTATGCTAAAAAGGTCTTTGTAAAGGAGTGTTTCTGCAGTTTCCTTTCAATTATCTTTCCTCTTTAATTTACATTATATATAAATGGGATTTCAGGTTAGGCCAAGAGTGTTTTTTTTTTTTTTTTAACCTGCCACCTTTTAATTGTTCTTAATCAATCTCTGTTTTTTGTAGATTACATTTTTTTTTTCAATAACAGGCTCTTCTACAGTTTGAAGCAAGAATCCTTTAAGAGACATTTTGAAACAACAACAATGTTAGCACTTACATACTTGCCACAGGACAGAGTTTTGCTTTATCAAAAGAGTAGTCCAAAACCAGATGTAAAAAAAAAAAAAAAAAAAAAAAAAGTACTACCCTTTTTAACAATGGACATTTTACCTTTCTTCCCTAGATAACCCATCCTCATTGAGATCTGTCTATCAACTTCTTGCTTCTCCATTTAGAGAAACCACCACCAGGGACCCCCCCAGGTACAGGGGAATTATCTTAGCAAATAGAGTGTTTTTTATGATTGAGGATGGGAGGACTGTTTCATAAGCTACAAATTCATGCTTAAACAGTTCTGGATCAACCTGTTTTAGAGTTTTTATATCTTCTTTGCTGCTCTACTTTGATCTAATACATGTACATATGGACCTTGACACTGGACTTTTCTTTTTACTTTCTTTCTTTTCTTTTTTTTTTTTTTTTAGTTGGCTTTGGAAACTTTTCCAATGAATTTCTCAAGGTGAACATTAATTTGGAAAGGACTAAGAGCCCAAGTCATGGTCTGTTGTTATTTGGGCTTATCTACTAGAAAAAGCAAAGAGTGTGAAATGAGGACACCCACACACAATCCCCTAGCCCATAAAGTTCTTCTTCATAAACATTTAGTTCGAATTTGGTTGAAAAGTTTAGGATAGTCTTCATTTACTTAAGGAGAGTCCAAATAGGTCAGTCAGGATAATATCTGGTAAAAGACAAAGATTTTTAAAATAGTCACTGATTTTCCCTGATAATGAAATAGCCAAATAAAACCACCTGAAGAGAAAAAAAAAATGAGAATGTGTTCCTAGCAAAGATGTCAGTAAGGTGATAGGTCTGAATAATATTTTGAGTGGTAATATCCACATGTAGGCATGAGCATGCTAACAGACAAGATAGTTCAAAATATCTCCTATGTCTCTAAGCAAACTTAAATCTAATACAATTTTTTTCACAGTTGCAAATGCATGGCCTCTAGAGTCAGGTATCTGAGTTTTTATTCTAACATAAAATGCATCTCTATTTTTTTTTCACTTTCTTTTATGTAATGAACATTATAGTTTTCCAACATGGAATGGTCAGTGTGATGATTCATGTTGTATTCCCTAGAAATTAACTACATAGCATATTGCTAGTACATAGATAAGTCCTCAATAAACTCTATATAAGAATAATAATAACCATGACTATGGCAATTATAATGTTTATTATCTGACTCTAAATTCAAGCACCTGGGTTAAAAAGAAAAAATATGTGTGTCCTTCCTGAGTGCAAGAGTCATTGTCAATAAAGATAATGAAAGTTGAAGGACATTTATGTGACTAAATTAGAATCTAATCTAGTATAGAATGCTTGAAATCATGATTGTCTGGAATTTATCATCATGAAATATTTCTTTCACCTACTTCAAAACATGTTTTTCTTGTTCGTTTGTTTTTTTCATTTGCCTGTGATTTGAAAATAAATATACATTAGATTATTGAAATTATTTGGAGATATTTCTATCCTAGGTGAAGTAACATGGATCAAAAATATCCTCCCACCTGATACAAGCAAGGAAAACAATAATCTTTGAGAGACAAGAGCAAGTAAAGCGAACCTTACAATTGCTAACATTTACTGTCCCAAGAAAATTTCCAAGCTGAAAGAACTCAATGATCTAATTAATGGAGAGAAATATCATGTTCATGGATTGGGTGACAACACACTAAAGATGTCAGTTACTAGAAGTTGATATATATGTTTAATACAATTCCTATCAAAATATCAGCAACATTTTTTGTAAATTATTCTAAACTTTATATTGAAAATGGAAAGAGCTAGAATAACAAAAATAATTTTGAAATAGAAAAATAAAGTGGAGGAAATCAGTCTACCTGATTTCAAGACTTATTATATAACTACAGTAATCAAGCATATCTGATATTAGCAGAGAGACAGACACATAGATCAGTGAGACAGAACAGAGAACCCAGAAATAGACTCATACAGATTACCCAACTGATTTTTTCAGAAATGCAAGAGCAGTTCAGTGGAGGAAAAATGTAGCCTTTCAATAAATGATTCTGAAGCAATTATACATCCATGGGTTTGGGAAGGAGAACTTTGACCTAAGGTGTATATTATACAAAAATTAACTCAAAATGGATATGAACTTAATGTAAATTATAAAATTATGAAACTATGAGAAAAAAAGTAGAAAATGTTGAGATCTAGATCCTGACAAAGAATTCTCAGACTTGATACCAAAAGGACAAGCGATTAAAGGAAAAAAATGACAATTTGGATTTTACCAAAATTAAAAACTTTTATTCTACAAAAAATCATTTTTAGAGGATGCCCAAACAAGTTATAGAATGTGATAAAATATTTGCAAACTACATATAAAGCAAAGGACTAGTGTCTAATATATATAAGGAAGTTTCAAAACCCAACAGTAAATAAACAGATAATCCAATTAAAACTGGGCAAAACTCATAAGAGTAATTTTACCAAAGATACACAGATGACAAAAAAGCACATGAAAAGAATAAGTATATGTTGAACATCATAGCCATTAAGAAAATGCAAATTAAAATAACAGTGAGATATCACTATACATTATCAAAATGATTGAAATAAAAAACAGAGGCAACACTAAATGCTGGCAAGGATGTAGAGAAACTGAATCATGACTGATACATTTCTAATGGGAATGTGAAATAATATGTCTCTAGACAAATTCTGAACAAAATATGGCAGCTTCTTTTCAAAACTAAGCATGCATTAGCCATACAACCCAGGAATGACACTCCTGATCATCTATGTCCACACAAAAAACTGTACAAAAATGTGTATAGCACCTTTATTCATGATCTCTAAAACTAGAAATAACCAAGCTTCCCTTTCACAGGTGATAGTTAAACAAAGGGTGGTACATTCATGCTGTGGAATACAACTGAGAAATAAAAATGAAAAACTATTAATGCAGCAATCTGAATAAATCTCCAAATAAATATTCTGAATTTTTTTTAAAAAGCCAATCTCAAAAGGTTACATACTGAATGGTTTTATTCATTTAATATTTTGAAATGACAAAATTATAGAAATGGAGAACAGATTAGGGATTGATAGTAGTAAAAGAGGTGGTGATGACAGCAGGGATATATATGCAAGTATTAAAGGGCAACAAGAAGTATTCTTGTTTTGCAAGATGTTACCATTTGGGAAAACTGGACAAAGATTACTTGGAATTTCTCTGTATTATTTCTTATATTTCCATGTGAATCTGTAAATTTTTCAAAATTAAAATGTTTAAGAAGATAGCAAGATGGATTTTTAAAAAATTTATACTTAATCAAATATCAACATTGATTGAAATATACTCTAACAGAAAAATACTGTTAAATAAATAATAGGAGATGCTTATGCTTAATAAATATATTTCATTCATAATTGATCCTATATTAACAATGAATTAATAAATTTTATCAATCTAAAAATACCAAAGAAGTTAAAAATTTTATAAGAAATATGAAAATATATACATAGTATAAAAATAAATTAGAATTATATAGAATAAAAAATAAACATTTTTTTCTTTCTTTTTATCTCTAATTTCTCTTCTTATAGATAACTAACTACATATAGGAAACCATTTAGTGTATAAATTGAGGAGGGTCAGGGAAGATTTTTGCCATGGCATTTATATGTAGTTATTTTCTCTAGGATTTTTTAAATTAAACATATTTTAAAGCTATTTTTCATTTTATATAGAGCCACTAGACTATGTATAGAATTTGATAATATGAATATATACTAGTATACTAGAATTTATTTAATCATGACCCTACTTTAGGATATTTGTAGGCTTTTTTCCTATTTAATAATAATAAAACAGTAGAACAGCTCAGCAGTGTCCATGCATTTACATCAGTTTGAGCACATATAGAAGTATTTCTTTGGTTTAGATTCCAGAAATAAATTTTTGAATCCAAATACAAAAGGAAATGGCATACTGGAGCTCATGGACTTCTGTCTCAGGGTAATAGTGACTTCTTAATATTTGCATTAATTTTCTTTCCTTTTTTTTTGCTCCTCTGGATGTTTTCTCTTCTTGCTTTTGCTCTTGTAAGTCCTTCTAACAGCTTTGTAAGAAGTTATAACTTTCAAAAACATTGTGAAATAAGTATGCTTTCTTTGAGAAAATCAAAATTATTTGCATAAAAATATATCTAACCTCATTTTGAGGAAGAAGAGATACTATTTAGAAAGCACCTGGAATGAGGCTTCAAAGAGAGCTAAGCTTCTGTAAGGCTAATAGGGGGAAAATTGGGAGAGACAACAGAATAAAGTATGAATTTCTCTTTGTCCATTAACACAAAGTTTGAATCTTTTCCTGGAAAGCAAACAAATGTTAGATACTCTTCTCTGGGTTCAAAATTAGTGTAGTGCCATGTGGCCTGAGGGTCTGTGTGATAAATAGGGCAACGCTACTTTCTTTCAAAAGATAAACACTCATCCCAAGCATTTACTGACCACTACCTAGAATGCGAGAAGAATGACCACCTCTAGCTGCCATCAGTATTGCTATGGAAAGCTTGGTGGTTATGTCAGCCATTTTATAAGTATAAACCATTCACTAAATATGCCTTTTACTTTAAATGTGGAGCTTTCTCTCTGCGATAGCACTTTCCACTTTCAAGATTCAAACTAATCAAAGATGTGCTTATTTCTGAGGCATAAGGGCTATGAAAGTCACCTCGTTACACTAAAGCCAAGCATACACCAACTACAAGAGTGGGTCTGACGTCTTGAGGCTCATAGACAAGAAAAGACTTAAATCCCTCAATGGAAATCCAAGATTCACATTTAGTTTACTGATGCAACCTGCCTGCCTTATCCTCAGCCTTGTAGAAAGCAGAGCTTTCCTATCTCAAAATGCAAAGATGGTTTTCTCTGGGTTAAATAAAATGAGCAGTCATGCCCCATTGCATACCTTCAAGTAGAGGCTGCCTCATTGGCTCTTCCGAGTTCTCTCACTTTCCCTCTCACCTTTCCACTTGGCTTCTGAGTCATAAAATGACGTTAGAACTCTTTATGTTTGGAGATCACATTGAGCATTTAGCCAGATCACTAAAGTGGAGGATATAATGCTCACAAGTAAGCATTTCATTTACAAAAATGTGTGTTATCTAATGCAATAAAGGGTGATAGTGTATCTTTAGGCCCTGTTTGTTCCAGTGTTTGGGGAAATAATAAAGACTTTTCATTTTCTCCCTTAGATCATAAGTGCTGTGTTATTAGTGTCGTCTCAGCATTAAACCAGGTTGCAAGCTGCTTATTCTTCAAAATGAAGCATTATTTTTTAGTTTAATTGCTTTTTTCAGAAGCATTATTAACTTCCAGAAGGAGAGAAAAATTAAAGCATCTGAAGCTGTGGTTCAGTATATTTGAAGCTAAAAAACATGTTTCAAAAGCTAATGCAACAATACTGTACCAATTATCAAGAATAATATTAGGGAATATGATAGTGAGAAGATTATAACAAGAAAGATCTTTTAAATACCAGGTGTGAGCACCATCTGTATTTTTCTTTTAGGAGCTCTTAATGTGCTGAATAAAGAATTATCTTGTTAGCCAGAGAAACCAGATAATGCCCAAATTCTCTGAACTTTTCAAAAATCTCCGCCAAAGTTTATATCCAATCAATCATCAAATTCTAGATTCAACTATCTTAGTACCTCTCAAATTCATTGCCTTCTCATTTTCACAGACCTCTAACCTATGTCGGAACTGGGGCATTTGCCACCATGCTCACCCCCCTGTCCCTGAAACTGGTCTCCCTGTCTTTCAATCCATATCCAGTTGCAGGATAATCTGAACTAAGTCAGTTCTGTTCTATTCCTCCAGACGATTCATACATCTGTATACATCCTTCTTCTTTTTTTTAAGCATTTCAATAATGCTCATGCACATGTCCCTTTTTTGGGGGGGGGGCTTTTTTCCTATTTTTTATTTTTTTATTAAAAATTGTTGGGGTGATATTGATTAATAAAATCAAATAAGTTTCAAGTGTACAATTCAACAGTATGTTGTATACACATCGCATTGTATGATTCACCACCCAAAGTTAGTTTCCTTACATCACCAAATATTTGAACCCTTTTACTCCTATCTACCTTCTTCCTCGCTTCTTCCCTCTGGGGACCACAAATCCATAGTCTGTGTCCATGAGTCTCTGTTTGTCACGTTTGTTGCTTTTAGTTTTTATGCCACTTATGAGTGAAATCATATGATTTTCAACTTTTTCTTTCTGACTTATTCTGTATACATTCTTGTTAATAAAGTTAAAACAAAAATGCCAGTATCCAGAATTTGGCATCTCTTTGCCTTACCTGTCTTTAATGAAAATTTCAGCTACTCTCTGATATGTCTCCTTTGTTTCATTTCTTACCTAGTCACTATGTGTCTCAGACCTATTAAGTGCCACTGTAAAGCAAGATTGAAAGAATGGGAAAGGAGGTCATGGGTTGAATGGATAGGCTTAAAGGAGTTGACACAAAGTATGGGGAGTTTATATCACATGTTAATACCTATCAAAGAGCTTCTGCCACACACACTCACAAAGATACTAAAGAGAATAAGATGACTCAGAAAGTCGATGTTAGCCAGCCTCTGTCCTTGGCCACCTCAATGCTTGTGCAGTGGGCTTATGAATGAAGTAGTCACAGTGGCAGAGAACTGCCCTTGGCCAATGGATGTCTGAGATAGGCCACGTAGCATGGACTTCCTTTCATTAAATCCTATTTAGCTCCTGGCTACTGCTAAATGTTCAACCTGTCAGTGAAAGAGATCCACACTGTGCCTCTGATATAATACCATACTTCAAGGAGAACAACCAGACTCTTGATGGAAAGTTAGTGACATTGGACACTTTTTATCCTAGGAGGGGCAGTGACATCCTGATACATTCTCCATATGTGCTTCTCTTTTTGCTTAAGTGCTATTCTGACCTGCTGACCTAGGATACTGAGTCTCTGACCTACTGACCTGGGATACTGTATAATGTTGCTTTGGACCAAAGGACCCATACTAAGGGAAAAGAGAAACATCTCTGGGCACATGATGTTGGGATTCACTGTTATTACTGTAAACCACACCACCTAGCAGTTGCTGCCCTGAAAGGGTCATGGAATTGCCTCTACAACATGTAGCTGAGGCATCAACCTGGCGATGTCACTCACTGAGTACATCAAATCTTTCAGAACACAGTGTATACCTTAAATTCAGTAAAGAAAGAAAATGGGTATGGGAACAAAATTTGAGAGTAGGTGTGACCACTCTCACCATCACTTGCAGTGATAAGTTAAGAAATTAGGGCTTCCTGCTTCTCCAAATGTAGATTCTGTGGGTCTAGATGTCCAGGTTCCCAGATAGGGACTCTTCCTCCCAAAACACATAGTCAGAGTTCCAATGCCGTGTCTATAACAGGGTCATTTGGAACAGAAGGTCCGCAAACAAAGGGATTACAATACTTTAATCATGCTGCTATATTATGCAGGCAGGGAGAGATTTGTTTTACTTCAGGTGATCCACTGAGGCATTCTTTGACAATCTTAAGGCCAAATTCAAACACAAATGAGCAAGAACCTGATAGGGGCATAGTAATCAGGACCTCAGGCTCCCCTCAGGGCTGAGAATCTGATATTCTAACTTCAAACTCATTTAGACCAGGAGAAGCAATAGCCAACGGGGAGGGGAAAATAGAAAGTAACTAGAAAATAGAGATGATGTGTCAGTTATGGCTTTGGAGCCACTGCAGGAACAGAGCAGTTGTCCCATCAACTTTCCCTTATAAGTTTGTTCCAGAATTATGGCCAACCAGAATCATGGAGAAACTGTGCCTGGAAGGAATAAAATTAATGGGGGAAGCTGGATCTAGTGGTGCAAGGATGTTCTCTCATAGATGTTGTCGATGCCTGTCTAGGATCACTTTGACTGGGCGAGTATGCCATGCTCCAACTGCTGACTGCATTCACTGTTGACATCTCATAATTGTACCTTCTTTAGAAAATTGTCTTTGGGAGCTGCCTCACTAGGAAGTGCCTGAGAGTTTGTATTCATCCCTGGGGCAGCTTGCATCTAATAATTAAGCAATAGTGTACAAAAACTCAGTCTCTTTATCTCTAGGTAGTTCAAAACTATGAGGCTATTTGGATTTCAGAGCTTGCCAATGGAATCGGCCAAGACTCCAGCTGATACTACATATTTCTTTTAGCTTCTTCTACTTCTCCATACTATTTGCCTCATATTCTTATAGGTTTCTCCTAAGAACAATCTCTTAATAAATAATTTTCATAGGCTACCTCATCTTTACAATACTGAATATTTTAACCCACAATCATGCTTTGTTGCTTACTTCAACTACATTGCTCAAATTTCCTTGTTCCTTAGTAATCTACATTTTCAGTACTTAATCTTGAAGCCCCATCTTACATTGTACTTGCAGGGGATTCTGACTCTCTTTGGCTCTTATTCTATAAGTTGTAGAAACTAGTTACCAGAGGAACAAGCTGACCAGGCCACCAGTGAATGAATAACTCTCAATGGCATTTCTCATGGCAGTCTGCCTTAGTGAAGATGCTGCTGGGGACACGGGTACACAACTGTTCGATGACAAGCACGATGACCACATTAAGAGTGGGATAGATGTAGTCAGATACTGTAGCCACAAAGATCATTGTGGGATCCCTCTCCTCTTACTAATTTTCTGCTCCTGGATGTTCTCCCTTTATATTCAATTTTTCTTTAATAGGATAAATGAAATATTTGTTTTGTAAATATTATGCTATTTTCCTTGGAGAGAGAGTGGAGTTACTTTCATGGTGCCCCAGGAAAATAGTGAGTGAGTACAAATTTCTGCCTAGGTTTTTTTTCCCAAGGCACCTTTTAGTAACTCTGAAAGTAGTTGAAATACAATTAGCTTTGGACCAACTAAACACTTACATGCAAAATAAATAAATAAACAAATCAAGACGCAGACCTTTTATTTGCTCAAAATGGATCACAGACCTAAATGTAAATTCTAAAACTGTAAAACTTTTAGAAGATAACATAGAAAAAAACATACAGGACCTTGATATGGCAAAGACTTTTTAGATACAAAATGATCCATATAACTGATATGCTAAACTTTATTAAAATTAAAAACTTCTACTCTGCAAAAGAAAGAGAAGACAATACACAGACTGGGAGAATTGTTTGCAAAAGACATATCCAATAAAGAATTATTATCTAAAATATGCAAAGAACTCTTAAAACTCAACAAGAAAGCAAACAACCTGATTTAAAAATGTGCAAAGACACGAACAGACACCTCACCAAAGAAGATTTATGAATGACAAGCATATGAAAAAATGCTCTGCCTCATATGTCATTACAGGAATGCAAATTAAAACAATGAAATATCATGACATACCTATTAGAATTGCCCAAATGCAGAATACTGACAACAGCAAATGCTGGTGAAGATATGGAGCAACAGGATCTCTCATTCATTGCCAATGGGAACTAAACATATTCTTACTATATGACATCCCTTGGTATTTACCCAAAGCTGTTAAAAATTTGTGTCCACCTAAAAACCTGCACATAGATGTTTACAGCTGCTTTGTTCATTATTGCCAAAACTTGGAAGCAACCAAGATATCTCTCAATAGATGAACAGAATAATAAACTGTGGTACATCCAGACAAAGGAATATTATAAGGAGCTAAAAAGAAATGAAGTATCAAGCCATAAAGAGACATGCTAGAGCTTTAAATGCACATTATTAAGTGAAAGAAGCCAATCTAAACACGCTATACAATTCCAACTATATGACATTGTTGGAAAACTAGAGTCAGTAAAAAGATCAATAGTTGCACGAGATCAGAGGAAAGAGAGGGATGAATAGGCAGAACACAAGATTTTTAGGGCAGTGAAATTATTCTGTATGATACTGTAAAGACGGATACATGTCATTATACATTTCTCAAAACCCATAGAATGTGCAACATCAAGAGTGATCCATAATGTAAACTATGGACTTTGAGTGATAATGATTCGTCAGTGTAAGTTCACAGATTGTAAGAAATGTACCACTCCTGCATAGTTTGTTGATAGGCTGTGTGTATGTTAGGGAGGGGTCGAGGGAAGCAGATATATAGGAACTCTGTACTTTCTGCTCAGTTGTCCTGCAAACTTAAAAATACTCTTAAAAATAAAGTTTATTTACAAAATTGGATAAAACAGTTTCTTAAGATGGCATTAAAAAGCTATACATTTCTCCTCTGTTCTCTATAAAAGAAAGCAGGAGTCAATAAAAATCAAGATGTATATGTCAGTATAAAAATTTATTTAAATTGCTATTTTAATTATAATCTTCCTTGACATATTTATAAAATATCTCATATAGATTACATATTTTAAGTAACTGTTCAGTTTTAGTGCACTCATTATGGTAATGGTGTTTTCACATACACTAGCTTTTTAAATTATTTCAACAAATCAATTGTGGTTTCCCAGTGTCAATGAGTTCTTACATGATAAAGAATAAGCTCAAACATGGGTTATTTGATCCCTTTCTCTTGAGAAAACAGATCAATTTTAACTCAGATATAGAATCTGTTACAGAGCCTGGCAGATAATAGGTATGCAATAAAATTTCAGCATTCTTGCTGAAAAAATTCAACTCTCTTTTCTCTGACTTTCTGTGCCAAAATTATTGGTGGACTTTTACTAGTAGATGAGACTAATTCAGATATCTAAGCTTTCTTAATAAATACATGTGCTTAGCATTTTCAAATTTCATAAATGTTAATTAAATACATACTCTGAAGGAAAAGGAATTCCTTAGATAGCATATGTTACAGTTCAGCTATTTTTGAATATTCTATAGAAATTTTATAATTACTACTTTCTGGAATGTTGTATTTTTTTCCAAACTACTGGTCTGATGACAACTGATATGATTTGCTACCATTTGGTTCACAAATTCTCTTTAAATTATGCAGGTTCAATTACGTAACTGCCTCCTTTACGGTAGTATCAGTTTGCGCCATTATGTTGAATGTCATTATTAAATGAGAGATGTTACTTGAAATCTCCATGGATCCCCTAACTATTAAAAATTAAGTTATTTTTTCATGCTTTCAAATTAGGTATTATGGATTTTTGATACATACATTATATGGCAGAATAAATGAAAAAAGCCTTTTGTTTTCACAACCTGGTGGAATTATTCAGAGATTGATATCATGAACAGGTATTGAAATTAGTGCTATGTGTTAAGCATAAGTGTATCAGGAGACCACTAGCAGTTAATTGAGGAAGATTGTGTTTCTATCCAAAGGAGATATTTAAAAGCATCTGACTGGTGTAGGAGATCACAAGGGATAGTGCAAAACCCTCAAATTACTAGCAACTGTGATGTTTCCATCCCAGAGCCAGAAGGCATGTGGCAAGATCAGAAATTAGGAGGAGACAGTCATATAAAATCTTGCTAGTCAAAATGTGGTTTACAGAATTGCAAATTGGTATCACCTTGATGCTAAATAGAAAGAAGAGTCTCAGATCCAACCCTTGACCTGAGAATTAGAACTGCATTTTCATAAGCATCCAAGGTGATTTGTAGACATGTTAATGTTCGAAAAATACTTGTATGTAGGATGCTCCTTTGAAAGTAGTAACCCCAGTTGACCTTGGACACGGCCAGCTAAAAGTGCACTGATAGAGGAAATATTGGGGGCTAACTATCTTGACCTCACTGTTCTACTAAAATCCTTTGGTTCCTGATGGGGGACCTCATTAGATAAATTTAATAGTAAGCAAAGAGCAAGGAGAACTGTTGATGTGGTTTATAAAGGTCAGCTCCCCTGGGTGGAAGGTTGAAGGGGGCAAAGTAGCAGAAGGACTTGGAGTGGCAATTGGAAGAGATTTGGCACAACCAGGCTAGGCATTGTAGATGTAAAGATGAATGATGTGGTCTCTTGATCTCAAATAACCCAACACATTTCTTTGCAAAATCCTTATTTTTATATTACAGACACTTTTAATATTGGAATTGTGAACAAAGGTAATTCTATTCTCATACAATGAACACATACAGCAATCTCTCAGTATCCATGGGGGATTGGTTCCAGGACCCCCCATGAATACCAAAATCCATGGACCCTCATGTACCTTATGTAAATGGTGTGCTGTTCACATAGAACCTACGCATGTCTTCCCCATAGACTTTAAGTCATTCCTAGGTTTCTTATAATATCGAATACAATATAAATGCTATGTTTCTAAAAGACTGCATTTACTAGATGAGAGCTTTTTAAAGGACAAAGTATATCACATTATTATCTGTGCTGGTACATTAGAGATGGTACAAGTTCTGCTAAGAATCCCTGGAGTCCTTTGCATATTGCCTCCCATAATAAAATGTGGCTTTTCTACTAACTATAAATGGCCAAGGCCAGAAGCTGAGGTTCAGAGGGAATTAGATACCAGTGAGGATTTACAAAAGACCTTGAGCCCTCACTAGAATTGGAGTATCTGAACACCCTGTACTGAGAAACATCATGTTATATAGTAAGACATAAAAAATAACTACTCTATTAATTATTGAGTGAGACATCAAGCACTATGAAAAATGCTTTATGTATATTACCTTTTACACTACTTAAAACAATCTATATGACAGGTACATTGTTCAGTCTAAGTGATTGTAGAGGGGCACCAATAGCATCTCTGAGAGACCATTCTTACAGAGCTATATTCACTTGCTTCTCTCATTAAACTTATTTCTTGAACATAAATAAATAAGTAAAGGCATCTATGTTTATTACAAAAATATATTTTCTTCAGGATGTAATCATGTTGATTTTTAATATTTTAAATTTTTTTTTTAATTTTTAAATTCCTTGGGAACGTTCTTTGTATAGTATCTTGCTTGAATCATAATTCTCCAGTGATTGTAGCCATGAATAGAGAGTAGGGAAATGGGGATTCTTATCTTACATTCTCCTTCAGTAATTTAGAAAGCCCTTTATTCCTTAGTAGTTTTTACAATTAAATGAAAACGATGAATTATTTTCTCTTTCTTACATCATTGCTATTTGAAAAAAAATGATTAATAGAAACGAATATTATGTCTTAGCCACATTTAGATCTTTAAAGAGAACTTTACACCCCTGTCTCAGAGAGCTGTTCAGGTAGAAAAGGCTTCCTTAACATCAGTTAAGCAATTTTAGGGGATGAATCTATAGAGAAATTATTTACTGATTATAATATTCTATTTTACAGATAAATCATACAGATATTAAAGTGAGTTGTTTTCTCATTTGGTAAATGAAAATTTTAACTTCTGTTTTTGTACCAGAATATTTTGAAGTAATATTTGCCTTAGAAGTTAGTTTAACAGCATAGTTTTTATAATTATGATTATGGAATTATACCAATTCTTTCCTCCTGTTCCACTTATTCTCATTCTGATGAGTTTCTGGCAGGCTGAGAGTGATTTGATAGAGAAATGGTATGTATGAGAATGGTTATTGTGTTAGATGGAATAAATCATTGTGATTAGATTTTAGAAAATTGTCAATGTTACTCTAAACACATATCCATCATCACCACTTTCTTGTTTTCTAATCCATTTAAATTATCAGAAAATTGAAGACTATAAAGTCAGTAGCATCATATACAAAGAGTAAGAACAGAAAATTTAGTTCATGAGTTATTTAATCCCTGAGAAATATTTTTTTATATATAATAATAGATCTAGACAGAAGAAGAAAGAAACTTCTATCTTCCACTTGAATCAGAACAACAAAAATGAAATAATGGTCAAGAGACTGGATTTAATGGCTTCTGATCATAGTTCTGCCATTTTCTAGCATGCCGCCCTGGACAATGCACTAAAACTTTTAATACAGTCGTCCCTCCATATCAGAGCGGGACTGGTACCAGGGCCCCCAAATTCATGGGTACTCAAGTCTTGTAGTGGGCCCTCCATATCCACAGATGTGAAACCCACAAATATAGCAGGCTGAATGTACTTCCTTTGTCTAAACTTGAGTCTCTTGAAAAACACGTGTTCATTGAATAGTTATTGGGTACCTACTCTATGGCAAACAATATTCTAGGTATTAGTGTCATTGCAGTAAGAAATCAAATTCTCTACCTGTTGGTAGTTACACATTTTAATGAAGGGAGACATTCTGGTGTTTTTTTATTATCATCTGTCAGATGATGATAAGTGCTATGAGTCAGGAAAGGCCTTCCTGACAAAAGACACTTGAGCATGTCCCTCAGCCCAAACCTGTTTACTGACAGCCTCCTCCATCCTACATAATGGATACTCATTAAATACCATGAACATAAAGAAAGAACAGGAAGGTGAGTTTTGCAGAAGTTCACTAAAAGCATTGTGTTTGTAAGTATGTATTCTGTGTTTTTATCTGCTAAATCTGGTAACCTTACTTGGAGGCCTACCATGCAGGAGGGGCCTTGACCTCTACTCTGAGTTAAGATAGGGAACTATGGAAGCATTTTTAGTGTCCTGTTTTGAAAGGATCACTCTGTGTACCCTGTTGAAAGCAGTCTATAGGGGGTTAAGAACAGAAGCAGGGAAGCAAATTAAGAATTGTGGAATGATGGCGACTTGGACCAAGGTCTTAGCATATATTTTGCAAGGAGAAGTGACAAGATTTAATAATGATTTGGCTGTGGAGTTGTGGGAAAGTAAATAGAGTAGTCAAGGGCGGTGTCAGTGATTTTGTTTAAACAATTTTGTGACAAAGTTGCCCTTATCTACCCCTGTAACATTCTGCAGCTTTTTATGTGCTGTGCTAGACCTTTTGCTCCCAGGCAGGGAGACTTTGTTCTTCTACCTCTCAATTTCCTTCTCAAAATTTTATAATGTGAATCCAGGTATCTTGCTATATAGGTTGCAAAAGTAGGGGGAATTGGATGGCAATTACAGGATGATTTGTAGGCTGGAAAGGGTTTATGGTTAATTCTGTGGATATTCTCTGTGTATGTATAGATAGATAGATAGATAGATAGATAGATAGATAGATAGATAGATGATAGATAGATAGATATGTAGATAGATATAGAAATATATATATATGAATGCACATATGAATGCACATAAATAATTCTTTCATGCTTTCTTTCAAAAAGGATTTTCATATTTTTAGAAGAATGGTTGATTTTATCTAAAAATAAATATAAAAATCTTATCTAAATATTTTATTTCAAATACATTAACCCAGAAAATTGTAGTAACTGATATGTTAGTTTGAAATTGTTTTTATTGGTATAAAACTTTTTTGTGTGTGTAGTAGCTAGCCATAGTCATGTAGAAGACTCTTCAAAGTATATACACAAAAAATTACACTCCAGAAGTATGTATTTATCTAGATAAAGTATTTATGAAAGATGATATATTGTTTATCATTGAAGTAAATTTCAAGTAGCATTCTATGTTTAAATTAAAAGAAAAAGCAGCACGGCTGTTTGATACTTAACTACATATGTGGATTTTCAGATTAGAAATAAGCTTGAATTACAGACAGTAATCAAAAGGTTGAATTGAGATGAAAACTAGTGAAAGGCTATTGACTTCTCAGGAGAAAAGGAGAGAGAAGTTGCTGAGGAAGATAGAGTATCTAAGAACTGATGGACTTGGGTTCTGAGCCCAGTAGATCTCTGCAAGTCTCCCTTCAATGACACGGAGTATGGTTTATCATTAAAGGAGAAAACTAAAGCTGTGAGAATATTCATTGTGCCTTCTGGGGGTTAGCTCAAAGCTGTCACAGAGGTTGGAAACATTCTAATTGCCATAGCTCATGTATCTACCAGTGGCTGGATGTGGAAGAGGAGTGTGGAGGAGTCATGTTCTATCTCCTTCAAGGCTCATAGAGAGGGAAGAGAGAAAAAGAGAGATGGAAATGAATAGCAGAGCCTGGGTTATGAAGGGATAGAATTAGCAGGTAATGGTTTCCAAGGGAACTAGTCCCTCTGTACTGGTCGGCCAAAAATGTCCTGACTATAATCCAGTAACTAACAAGATGATAGATGGATGATGATAGATAGATATACAGATATAGATATATAATATAGATATGTAATTATAATATATAGTTATATGTTGTATATATCCTTTTTTACTTATAAAACTAACTAGTATTATAAATTTTATTTTTATTTTTGGAGGGTGATGTTATAGCTTGTGTTTATTTGAAATGCAAGTAGAATCCTTTTTCAAAAGCAAATCCCAAAAGTGGGGACATTGGATTTACTAGCATTTTTGTTGTTTATTTTGTTTTGGTGTATTTTTGAATGTACCTATATGTATACATCTTCCTTTTACTGAAAACCACACATACCAGATAATGTTTCAGACATTGTGCATGCAGGATTTAGTTAACTATCATAACAATTTTAATATGGAAGTCAGAGCTACATTTTTTATGTTTTAGTTATGAAGAAGCAGAACCCCAAAGAAGTGAAAAAAAAACTTTATCAAGATTACACAACCAGTAAATGGCAGAGCTGAGATTAAACTCAGGACTGCGTGACTCTAAGACCTAAGGAAATTCTAAAAGGCTGCACTGCCTTTTGAGGGCTATATACATTATTTGTACTTTGTACAGAATGACCATGTAATTTGGCTTTCTAAACCAAGACATTTTGTCTAGAAAAAATACTAAATAGGACAGCAGGACAACAGGTGGGAACTAAGATAGTTCCAACAAATTGGGACATGCAGTCACCCTAACTGTATATAATGAATATGTTATTGAGTGAAATCATATAATTTACCTACTTGTAGGGTTCTTCTTGAAAATCTGAACTATTACCTAATCTGCATTTATAAAATGTAGACTTGCATCCAATTTGCAGGAATTATTCATTACAAATGGTTGATTTCCTGCCTTTACTCAGATTTGTGTAAGTGACTCAATTATAATCAAGAAACAGCAACCATGCAATCATCAATATGGATCTCAAACTCTGATGGGATGCTTCTCTGATATTAAATGAAAGCCGAAAAGAGGACAGAGGGTTAAGTGAAGGATTTGCACTTTATCATTTCCGAAAAACTTATTGTCCATTTTTTTCACATCACTGGGTAAGTTCCCAAAATTTGCTATTTTGGAATATCTGGGGGCAGGGAATCCATGTGGGAACAATAAATAAGCACTGATAGTGAATAATGCAATTATAAATACTTTGATGCCTTTGAGAAATAAGGTTCATCATTAGTAAAAGTCAGTAATTGGCAAATGGATCTTTCTTTATCCTTCTTTTGGTGTTGTCTTATAGGAGATCTCAGAAAGCTATGGCTACCTGGCATCCAGTCCCAGCTTTCTGCCTTTCTGAAGCCTTAAGAATATCCCTTTCTCTCTCTGGACTTCTATAAAAGAAGCCATTCATTCAATAAGGTAAAGGAATACAATCTAGAAAAAAAAAAAAGCTGTCTGCACTGCTCTGATTCCATGCTCACCTATTCAGGGTACCAAGAAAGCAAAGGTTTCCCAGACCATATTTTCATCTGTGTTAAGATGCCTACCAGTTAAAACAAGCATGGCACTACATGACTCATTAAGCATAATGATTGTCACAGAGCCAGCAACAATACCCAAGGTGTTGGCAAAAATATAGGCTTGAGTTTCCAAATGATTACATCTCAAAATGTCCTTTCTTTGACTAGGGTAGAAAGAAGAGCATCCCTCTTGCCAAATTCAGTCTGCCTTGAGTACCACCAACGCCTATCCCCAATCCAGACTTGTACATACAATACTTTGCACTAACCATGCCTTCTCACCATAGGAGATGTTCTGTAAGTCCCGTATAGGCCTTTTAATACTTTTAATATCTTTAACATCAATTGGTATCAGTTTATATGTATATATATATATATATATATATATATATATATATATATATATATATTCAGCTTGTTGACATACTCTTGATTTTCTTACTTTTTTAAATTCCCACTTTTTCTAAGAAAACTTGGGACCTACTTTAAATATTATTTTATTTCCTGTTTTGTGGAATGCTTACTTGAAAGCAGGAGATAGTTCTAGGACTTTTCTAGTCAGAGGATTAAAAACTCGAAATAACTACTTTGCCTATAGGAACCTAATAATGGATGGCAGGTTTAGAATTGGATTAAAATACTGGGGATAAAAAGACCCCAAATGGTTTTTGTTTGTTTATTTCCTACCATACCATGACATATCTGGGTGCTGAATATAAACCCCCAAGGTCAAGGATTTTCTTTTCTTTTAAGCTATATCTATGCCTAGAAAAGACTGGAGCATAAATAATGCTCAATAAATAATTGTAAAACTGTAGCAATTTTACTGTGTCATTCAGAAGAGGAATAAAAATATTCAAATTCTAAATAAGCTCATAATGAAGCAAAATATTAGGAAAATATACAACATCGAGAATAAGTTCCTCTGTAATGTTTGAATTGCATTTTTTTCTGGATACATACTTGTATATTTTTTCATGTATTTTATAAAACATACACAACTATGAAAAGATTGCAATCTCTATGTAACTTTTCAAAAGAAATCTGTCCTATAAAGGAAGATGGTTCCCCTTGTGGTTTTGTATTTGGGGAAACAAATGAAGAAGTCTCATTCATTTCCTAGGAAGTATGGTTGGTAAATATGTTTAAAAGCAATTGGAGGATAATGACAGAGACCAGAGGAAGATGGTTTGCTGGGGCATTTACAAGGAGTTAGGCATATGGCTCTACCATTATCACAGAGAAGACAATAGCCTTCACCTGATAAAAGTATCTGACTTGGGGGTTTAAAAAGAAACTTCTGAATGATAACCAGAAGCAATAATTTTAAAAAACTAAAATTAGTTCCCTCTTGGGAATACATATATCTAGATGGTAGATTGAGAAAGACAATATTTTGCACTTTATATGCTCTTCATTCTTTTATTTTTAGTGTTTTTATTCATGTGTGTATATTGCAATGATTAAATATTAAAATGTTTAAGAGAAGATTATACATTATTTCTATTGTCAATAATTCGTCCTTTAGGTATAATTGAGTTTATGTGAGACTCGGGAGTACAGAGCATAGATTTTTCAGGCCAAATCATCTCTTATTTGTGATCAGTGAAAATCTAACTCTGAAACCTGACCAAACCAGTGCTGGACCTCTTAGTCTCACCTACAGCCTTATCCTATGATATTAACCTTCAGTCCAGCAATAAACATTATCCTTCATTTATGACACTATCTTTTATGCAGCCAAATTGGTTCTTGCCAAAGTTATACATTAGCCTACATCAGAGAGATATGGTTCTAGAAATCTAAGAACTAGGTAAATCATAGTAGTCACCTAAAAGTTTCATTTGTAACATTTCAAGAAGAGACAACTCTCTGTCTGCCACATCTTTTCTGAAGGAATCCCTGGAGTTGGTGTTTAATCAGCTTCCCATACTTCAGTTCTTCCAATGTGTCACTATTCTTTTATAATTTTCTTTTGGGACCTACAAGGTGAATTCTGTGGTAGGCAGAGTGATAGCTCCAAGGAGACTCTATACTGAAAATATAATGAGATAACACAGCTGCAAATATGTTATCTTACATGGCAGGGATACTTTGCATATGCAATTAAGGTTACTAATCAGTTGATTCCAAAAATAGGGAGAGCATTCTGGGTTACCTGGGTTACCCAGTGTAATCATGTGATCTCTCAAAAGCAGGAAATTTACTCTGGCTTTTTACAGAAAATGAAGGCAGCAGGGAAGCCAGAGAGATTCAAAGCATTTGACGCTCTGCAGCTGATTTTGAATATGGATGGGGCCAGGGACCTCAGCCCCACAATCACAAGGAACCAAATTCTGCCAACAACCTGAATTAGTTTGAAAATGTATTCTTTCCTAGGAGATTCCAGATAAGGAGCTAGATGGCAGACACCTTAATACTGACCCAAGTAGAGAAACCAGCTCAGCCCTGCTGTACCTGTATTTCCAACCTATTAAAACTGTGAGATAATAAAGCTGTGTTATTTAAACTACCAAGTTCGTGATTCTAAGTTATGAGAGCAATAGGAAACTAACAGGTCCTATCATCCCCATTTAACTTACAGAGAAATTGGGGCTCAGAAAAGTTAAATGTGTTACATACAAATATAGTGTGCAGCACTAGTCTAGAACCGTGGGTCACACCCAGGCCTGTGATACCCACACCTGTGTTCTTTAGAGTAGTTCTCAGTGTTTAGCATGGATCAGAATCACCTAGGAAGCTTTTAATGTGCAAGTTTCTGGCTCCCATTCAGAGTTTCTGATTCTGCAAGTCTCAAAGATGGTCAGAGAATATGCTTTTTAAATGTGTTCCCAGGTGATGCTGCTGCTGCGACTTCTCCGCAGCTTTGAGTACCTGTGATTTAGAGTATGCTGCTGTTCCTCTTAATTCTGTTCTTAATGTTCTTTGCAAAGGGGTTGTTATCTGTCTTTTAAAGGTACTATAATGATTCTTTCGGAGATACAGTATTATTATGATGATGTCTTGTGCCCACTTGCTCATCTGTGCTTGAGAAGTGGAAGCAGAGGCCACGCACCATCGGCCTTAAACACTTTAGGGAGAAAATTCAATGAAAGTCATTCAGTTTTATCTTGTGGCAACAATGTTAACCACACATCCACCCCTATCAGATTTCACTCAAACTCAGCAGGCAAAGAATTTCTGTTGCTCTCAGCTGGTATTTTTAAACCGTTAGCACATATTGACTCCCCATTGTCAAGAACTTAAGAATTAAAAAGTCAATAGGCAAACAACAGAAAATCTATATTCTAGAAATTGCCCAAGGTAAGCAGTTCAAACAAGGTAGCCATGTCCTATAGAATAATGGGGGAAAATAAAGAAACAAGTTATTTCACGTAGGAAGAAAAATGGAGTTGGATAAATACCTTAAGGAGGACAGAAACTATCTTGTCCTTTCTTAACGTAAGTAATGCAAAACGAATGATTATATTTAATCCAAAAAACACCTCTTGACTTTCCATTCATTATTCTTTTTACATTCGATGAATTTAAAATTTTTGACATGTATTGAGGTATAGTTTACTTACCATAAAGTTCACTAATTATAAGTGTATAACAATGATTTTAGCATATTTACTAAATATTCAGCTACTACCATAATCCAGTTTTAAATTTTAATAATCCCAGTAAGATTCCTCATCCAAATTTATAGTAAACTCTCATTCCTACCACTATTCTCTAAGCAACCACAAATTTACTTTCTGTCTCTGTAGGGTTGCCTTTCCTAAACATTTAATATAAATGGGGTGATACAATGTGTGTTCTTTTATGTTTGGCTCTTTTTAGAAACCATGTTTTTGCAGTTCATCTGTGTTAAAGAATATATCAGCTCTCTATTCTTTTTTCTTTCAGATTAGTATTCCCAATGCATATTTGGGATATGCATAAGTATATAAAAGTATGTAATCTTATAAAGAGTACTGTTTCTCAAATTTTTCTGCCGAAGACAGTGTTTGTTTCTGAAGCGTAAGTTTCTCACCCTAACTTTATACACTTTTTTTCTAGAGAATTTCCCAAATTGGAATTTCTGCATTCTATCCTAGGGGAGGCAACAAGAATTTCTTCTCATAGATAAGGGAATTGGCCTCTAAATTAGTGAATGATAGGAACTAACAAATGTATTCAGTATGCTCTTATAGTATTTAAGTAACTGTAAGTTGAAGCTTGAATGTCAGACTTCATATATTTTGTTGGGTGGGCCCTCCTCTAAAGATAAAGAGATTTTTATTCTATAAAGTTAGAAGTTAGAAGTGCTACTGTGCTGCTTTTGAGGTCCCTTTATGTTCATCATTCTGCATTTATCTCTCTTTTTTGTTTAAAATCCACAATGGCACCCCATTGCCTATTGGACATAGTCCTAAACCTTTTACATAGTTCACAAGATGCTCCATAAGCTAGCATGTGTCTAACTCTCCAGACTCATAAATTTGTCTCTCTGCATTTTATTCTGCTCCTGCTATTTAGGAATTCCTTCAGTTTCTGAACTTTTCCCTTCTTAATGCTCATTGCACTGTAATTATTCGTTTAAAAACTACAACCCAGTATCAATGTCAGTATGCTGGTTGTGACGGTACACTATGGTTTTACAACATGTTACTGTTAGGAGAAACTAGGTAAAGTGCACACAGAAGCTTTGTTTTATTTTTTGTAGCTGCAACTGCATGTGTATCTATAGTTTTCTTGGTAAATCTTTCAGTTTAAAGCAAAGGAGAAAACCTGAAACCCTCACTATGTAAACACCATAAGTCAGTGACTGCACCTCTCTTTCTCATTGTTACAGCTTTACTGATTGGCCCAGAACTTAGGAAAAGTTGTAGCTCAGTTAATATTTGCAGAATAAAATAAATTCATATATACTGGTATCTGAGTACACTCAGCTAGTTAGTGTCAGAGATGGCTCAAATAAGATATGATTCCAAAGAACTGGATCTTTTGCTACAACTCTTTCTAGGCATAGATTTCTGATATTTTAAGATCATTCATTCATTCATTCAAAAATATCTGCCAGATTCTCTCATAGGCCTAAGATGTAATAATAAGCAATATAGAAAGGTCCCTGCTTTTTAGACCTATAGTCTACTTGGAAAGCCACATCAATCACATTACGTGCTGTTAAAACTATAATACAAACTGAAATGAGTGCAGAGAGGAGAGAGGAAGGGAACCAGAGTCAACATGAGCAAATACCAAAAGAACTGACCTGGACAGAGAGGTGAGGAAAAGATTGCTGGACAATGAGGCAAATTAACTTACATCTGAACACTGAGTTAGACTTAAGTTTCCAGACAGAGGGAACTGCATGTGTGAATGTTCAAAGACTTTCTTTCAAGAGTAACAAAATATGTCCAAGAAACGAAAAGAAAACCATAGGGTTTGCCATGCAAATATGAAGAAGGAGGTAGCTGCCAGATTATAGCAGGCCTTCATGGATCCTGCTAATTAAGAGTTTTGGTTTCACACTAAGAACTATTTAGCAATGACTATTTAAAGGTAAGGATGATGAAGAATGTTTGGCAGATTCTTTTTTTATGATATTTTAAGGAGTTCACTGTGGCTTCTGTGGAGAGAATGGATTGGGGTGGGAAAGTAAGAATGAATGTGGGTAACATATTTGTATACATTTGCAGTGGTCCAGGTGAAAGATGCTGATAGCTTAGAGAGATCAGTGGCTCTTACCTGTGGAGTCTGGTTTATATTCAGATGGTAACTGAACACTATCTCAAAGTCACTCTTGTGGGATAATGAGTTCTTGGCTCTTTACAGATGGGGACTGACTTCTTCCAATTCTTATCTTGTCCCGATTTTGCCTCCTGGAACTGTCATAGTAACATCAAATGCTATATACTGATAAAACACAGCTGTTGGAATCAAAGAAAACTGAATTCAAATTACATCTCCACTTCTTACTAGCTTTGTGGCATAGGCCAGTTACTTAACTAATGTCTCTGTACCTCACGATTCTTGGGGATAACAAGATCTAAGTCATAACTTTACTTTGATATTAAATCAAGGCAAAGTAAATAAGTGTATATCTCATTGTAAGTTACCCTATATTGGTTAAATTTTGAAATTATAAAAATGGCTAGCAAATCAGGTATCCTTTATAACTCCAATTTCACCAAAATTGGATTGGATCTTATATTCTTCCCAAAATCTTTTGGTATCAGAGTACTGCTTAGAAAAAGTCTTGAAGATGAATAAATACTTATTAATGCTGTAGAACAGAATTTTACTACTAAGGATGCAGTTTCAAGCAAAGAAACAATTTAAATTTTTCATTTAATCTTCACTGATAGGTTCCTAATAGATATTTTAGGAAGAGACAATGCAGAATCCAGGTATATTCATCATAACAATTAGATCTGAGGATTCAGTTCATGTCTCTAATGATAAATGAATGCCACATATTAAACAAAGAAGACTGTGGAGTTTACATTACCTTAATTATGGGTTCATGGGGAACCCATGGGGAAGCTAGATGGACCATGCTAGTCACATTTCCATTACTAAGTGCTGATATTCTTTCATAGTCTCACCAAGGTGAGTATTCTTCCTAGTCATGTGCTTTGTGACAGGTTAGCAACAATTTTGACTTCATGCTCCCTTTTCTCTGACTACTGAAGTAATATACTATGCGTGTACTTTGTTATTTCCTCTGCTTTGTGGCTCCAACCTGTAGGATATTTTATTATGATGAGAACTGCACTTTGAGTACTGAAACTTCAATCACTCCCCTGGCTGAACACTATCTATGCCACTTTCCGAGGAGGAATTTAATATATAACCATTCATTCACATTAAATAGTTGGCCAAGTTGTTTTAAAAATGCCAGACTTTTGGCATTTTACCATCATGATACTCAAGGATCTCTGTGGTCTGGCCTCTGCCTACCTCTCAAGGCTCATCTTCTACCATGGCCTTGATATTTATGATCAGGGTATTTTATACTTTTATACTATTTTATACTTTTATTTCCTTTGCAGAGGTCATTCTCTCTGCCTGTAAGACTCAACCCTCTCCCCGCTCTCCTTACTTGCCTAAACATCTGCTCACTTCCAAGGTTCCATTTAGGTACCACCTCCCCTGGGTGGCCTTCATAATTCTTTCTACTCCCACACTCTTGGCCACAGTAAAGTTCTCTTTATATTCTCATAGTTCCCTAGGTATCACTCTGTTATAGAATCACTACATTATTTTGAAACTATTTATTTATAAGTGTGTGTACACACACACACACACACACACACACACACACACATACACACACACGTATATGTACATATCCATCCAGACAATAAATTCTGAGCTGATGTCTAATCCATACTTGCATCTCCAGAACCTCTGTGCTTGGAGCACAGTCAAGGTATTAATTAAATGCTTATTGAAATGATTCATGTGTCTGGGGAAAGCAAAAAAAATAAATAAAAATGTCACTAAACATTCATTGAGTGTGCACATTGTTGTAGGTACTATGTTAGGTGCGAAGAACTTAAAATTCCTAACATAAGGATAAGCCCCACCTCTAGATATTTAAAAACTAAAGGGAAAGAGAGATGTAAAAATTTACCATCTTAATGTTATGATGAAGCTAAGCAAAGGCTTCTGACTGGGCCCAGAGAAAGATATCTAACTAAGGTGATGGTAGAATCGGGGAAGTGCCTTGAGGAAAAAAGATAGAAGCTTTGAATTGTTATTGCAGTTATTATTATTAGTTATATTTAAATAACAGTCACTAACTATTACTCTTGACTGACATTCTAAGTGCTTACTATGTACCAAGTTCATTACATGCATTATCTCTCACAGCTACCTTAAAAAGTGAACATGTTATTGCTGTTTTTATGGGGGAGAGTGGATACTGAGGCACAGTGAGTTTATGACACTGTGCCCAGGACACACACATGAAAAATGGTAGAACTAGGAATAGAATATGGACCTTTCCAATGCCAAAGGCACTTATGCTTTAATTGTTCTGTTACAAGGTGTGCCTCCCAGAGAGAATGCAGTTAGCATTAATATGATGGCTTAGTGGAGGGCCAGGGTGGGAGAAAGCAATTGGGGGATCGTTTTATGAACATTATAGATGTCTAACCAATTACTGTATACTTGAAACTAATTTAAATAAATTTAATTTAAAAATGTTATGCACACATACACACACACAGATGTGCCTCCCTACTGTTAAAGAAATTGGTCAGCAAAAGAATAGAGAAACATACACAAAAGGTGAGGGAATTGCCATGGAAGTGAAGGGTGTGCTCTGTCTTGGACAATTGTAAGTAGCTCAGTGTCACTCAAGAGTGCAGACTCCACAGAAAATGAAAGAATAAAACCAAACAAAAATATTTTGTTTTTTTATTTACAAAGTGCTACACTGTTCAGAAGTATTGGAAAATGACAAACTACCTGGGCCCTCCATCTTCTTCCTTCACCGAGGCTAAAAGGAGAGAATAAATAACTGCTGGGAGGAAAGATCAATGTAGGCCTTGGCTGCGATAACAGATAGAGAGTTCCTGGCAAAGGGAAACCATAAAGGCTATAGAACCTCATTCTTCATCCTTTGAACTGAAGGTCTCCTCTGACCCACACACTAAAGATCACCTGCAGCTCCTTCCTTGAGCACAGGTGTTTACTGTACTTATCTTAGTGCTCAGCTATCCAGGGTGGCATTTGAAAAGCTCTCCACGAACAGCAGAGGCTTTCCCTGATGGCTAATCCATAAACTTCATAAAAGTTACATTTATCTATCAAGACTCATGCTGTTGATAGCATACACCATAGGGCATTTACTCTCCCTTTCTTCTATTAGCAATAACATCAGATATAGCACATTGGTGGAGACCAAGGTACTCAGCGCACCTATCCAATTGTTTTTCTGCCTTTCACTAGTGATGGATGGAAGTGATTGTGTTTTTCATTCTGAGCTGCTGAGTTCTTTTAGATTGTGCTGTAAGATGACAGGGCTCCTGCTGGAGCAGTTTCTTGAGCATGATGGAGTGAGGTGGTATTGAGTTGGGTCCATGGAGCTGTTTTAGGGTCTATCCTGTATAGGGAGCTAAGTGTGTGTGGGGAGGTGGTTGCTGAGTGCCAGAGAAGTCTCAACTTTTAGTTTGTAATACCACACAGGCTTTTATATGGACAGTGAGCTCTTCGATAGAAGACCAAAAATCCTACCAGAGTGCGAAGACACATGGCCTTGGGGACAGGGGACCTCTGTCAAAATTTGTGCAACTACTAATGGGATTGGTACTTGATCTAAATTGCTTCTCTTCCTTCCAACTTTTAAAATATTATCTCTAAAATGGACATAACTATACATCGTGTTCTTTACTTCACAGGAGTCTTAGGAGGGTCAATGGAAATCTTACAGATAAAAGTACTACGTTAAGTGTAGAGTGCTGAGGAGCTATTAGTGAAACCAGTTGCCTATTTGAAATACTCCGATTGATTTGATCTGCCTTTATTGACCCAGCCACTTTATAAAATAGATATTAGTAATATTAGTGATCACAGTTTACTTTCTATTGTTTCGGTTTTCTTATCTTTAAGTTATCACGGTGTGTGTGAAAAGGACACTCTAGCAGACTGTGTAGTGACTCACATGGGGAGAAGCTGAGCTCACCTGTCAATAGCCAGCAGCAGCTTGTCCTCCGTGCTAGTGAGCTCCCTTGGAAGCAGATGCCCCAGCCCAGAGAAGCAATCAGAGGACTGTAGCTCCAGCTGATATCATGACTGAACCTCATGGGACACCCTGAGCCAACAGGACTCCTTAAGTCATTTGCGAATTCCCAACCCACAGAAACTCTGAGATGATAGGTGATTATTTTGTCTTAAGCTTCTATATTTTAGGATCATCTATTATGTAGCAACTAATTAGTTACATAGTAACTAGTATACTTACTAATTAAAGCTCTAAACATATAAACCTAGGGATGGACAGAGATATTGATAAACATCTGTGGAAAACATGAAATAGAATTCCAAATGTACCTCTGTCACCAAATTTCTTAAGTCACCAGCAACATTTGTGTCTGAGAGAAGACATTCCATACTGAACAAGACTATGGATATGTAGTTAAAAGCCTTGGATTCAGTCCCTACTCTGACTAGCTTTGCCCTGCAGAAGTTTATTAACTTCTCTAATACTCAATCTTCCCTTTTGTAACATGAGAAAAACAATCACCCATGAGTTAAGTTCTATGAGGTGATAAAAAAGACTTTGCATATTTTAAGTGCATGATAAATATTCACCATTATTTCTGTTTTTGTTTTATATTCTGAGTCTCCCGTGTGACCATGGGTCTCAGTCTATAAGACAGGGATCCTAACACCTATTTCTCTGTGTTGTCATGGGGTTGATTTCCAAGTGCAGAGTGGTGAGGAAGTAGTACTCTGCAGTTTTTGCTATGCTGAAGGAGGCTGTTTGTTCCATGTGATCCTGTATAAAAAAAGATGAGCAGGGGATTATCTGGGACAATTCTAGGGTGAAAAGCCCAAGTCATCTATCTTATTTGAGAATTCTCAAGTAAGTACCTGAGCTCATATCTATTTTAGAGTAGTTGAATTTGAGGCTTCATTTAAGCAGTTTATGAAAGATTACATATCTTGAAAGTAGTAGAACTAAGATTTACATCGGGGCCATGTATTTCATACCATGCAACCTCTCACACCAGGTGAATATGCCAAAATTAATCTCAATCAGTATTTTAAGACCTCAGACATTTAAAAGAAATATTACAGTTATTTTTTTCTAATAATCACATAAGTGCTTTCAAACAAATGAAAATGTCTTGACTTTACAATCTATTTTGTTTTGTTTTATTTTTTACATTAAGAAAAACAAACTCTTTTGGGTAAAGATTTCTTGACTAGGCTCAGGTAGTCTCATTTTTTGCAATTGCTTCTTTCTCTTTCTTTCTTTCTTTCTTTCTTTCTTTCTTTCTTTCTTTCTTTCTTTCTTTCTTTCTTTCTTTCTCTCTCTCTCTCTCTCTCTCTCTCTCTCTCTCTCTCTCTCTCTTTCTCTCTTTCTCTCTCCTTTCCCCCTTCCTCTCTCTCTTCTTCCTTCCTTCCTTCGTTCGTTCGTTCCTTCCTTCCTTCCTTCCTTCCTTCCTTCCTTCCTTCCTTCCTTCCTTCCTTCCTTCCTTCTTTCCTTCTCTCTCCTTTCCTTTTCTCTTTTTTGTTCTTTTTTATTTTTTATTTTTACCCTTTTCTGCACAAACATTGATTATTTGGTGATTCTGCAAAGTACCTGACATGAAAACAAACAAACAGAACTCCTGAAGAAATTTATGCACTAGTTGGAAAAGGAAATTAACATGTAACTTCCCATGACAGAATAGAGAATATCAACAATATGGCTCTGGGGTCAGACTGACATAGATCTGAACCCTGCCACCTTCACTCACCAGCATATGTGAGTTCTATGACTTTGATCCAGTTATTTAAACTTGAAACTTAACAACAGTGCCTACACACAGAGGAGATTAAATTTAAGGAGATTAAATTATATAATCCATGCAGAAAACATAGTAATGTATGAAATAGCTAGTAAGAGCTAACATTTGCAAAGTCTTCCTAAGTAACATGATAATGGCATACGGAGTCATTATCATTTCTTTTTCTTGGAGAAGTTTTAGAAACAACCGAGGAACTCATCCTGAGTAATGAAACTAAGGACTAAAACTGGAGCAGCAAAGCAGTGGGTTCATTACAGTAACAGCATGGCTTTCCTGAAACACTAGGCAGGGAACCCTAAATTGTGCTCAGTGCTAACTGCGCATATTACTGGAATCACATTACAATTAGGTTGCCACTGTAGTTAATGTCTCCAGTCACTGTGCTGGGTACTGAGCCAATTCAAGCTCTGGACTAATTTCCAAGGTGGCCTGCACTGGCTCAGCGGAATGGGAAAACCACACCTTAGGGAATCACAAGTTGTATGTCACCTCTAGAAACTAAGCTGGCAGCTGATTACATTAAAAAGAAAAGAAAACAAACAAACAAAAAAGATACTTTAACTTGGCTATACTTAAGACTAATTTTCAAGAAAATGTTGGTTCTATTAGGAGACAAAAAGCCATATTTACACTATTTATTTATAGTATCCATTGCATTGTGAGTAAATAGAAACTACCAATTGCACAGGAAGATGTGAGATGGAAGTCCCTAAAAAGAATATTTAGAGTAGGCCCGAGTCCTACTCAATTAAAATAAAGTACGTTGTTAAAATAAAATCTGAACGAACCTCTACTACCACCCCCTTTTAAAGGATTGCTTACAGGGCAGTTTGTCGATATTTTGTTCTAAAATGTTTTCTTGAAAAAGTACCAATTAGATAAAAAGCTAGTGTTTGAGCCAAGGCTTTCCTTGATTTGATCCTAACCTAACATATTCCAGGCTTCCTTCAAAGTATGTCAATTGTTACATCCTATTCTTCAACCAGACTAACCAATTTGCCAATATGTTCTGAATTTAACTCTCCTGCAGGTTTGCCCTTTGTTTTTGCTGTTTCCTCTTCATCCATTGTCGGCCATCCGTCCCCACCCCCAGTCTTATTCTGGAATTGTATCTATCAGCAAAAATGCCAGCTGCCTTCACTCCCAGAACCTTCTCTTTGCCTGACCTTTGAATGATGGCATTCCTCAGGGCTCAATTTTAGCGCTTCTAATTCTATGCTCCTTGCCTAGATAATTTTATTCGTTCTCTCAGTTAAGTTACCATCTATATGCTGATGACTCAAAAATGTGTTTGTTCAGCTCAGATATTTATAGAGTTTTATATCCAATTACTGACTTGATCTCATCATTTGACTATCTCCCAGACACTTAAAACTTGGCATGTCATAAATGGAAACTCCTGATGCATCCCGCTCCCCAAATCTGAATGTCTACTCATTGCCTTTAAGTTCATAAAAGGCACTTCATATACCTGGTAGCTCATCTTGGAAATGTGAAGGTTTTCTTTGATATCTCTTTGTCTCACCCTCATACTACATCTTACTAAGTGAACATCCAACTTATTTCTCAACTTCATCTCTCTGTTTCCATTGACACTACTCTAACCCAAGTCATTATTACATCTTGTTTTAAACAGTTAATTGTGCTAATTATCTGCCTTGTAATTTATTTTGTCTCCACTTAATCTGTCTCTGCATAGCAAGGATTTTTGCAAATAAATCTCTGATCAACTCAGAACAAAACTTTTCAATGACTTCATGCTGCTCTTAGATATGGTCCCAAATTCAAGCCAGGTCTACAAAGTTCTAGCGAATCAACCCTCTGCCAGCTGGTCTGGGTCTCCTGACTCTCTTCCTTCATACTGTTATACTGAGTTCCTCGAATGTCATACCCTTTCCAGCTCACAGCCCTTTTCATGTACTTCTCCTTCTGTCTGTATACTCTTTCTCCTTTTTTGTTGTCTAATGTCTTTTGGTCCTCTGGGTTCATCTAAATGTTATCTCTTCAGAGAAATCTTATCTAAACCCTGATAGGATCCCTTATTTTTATTCGTAGTGCATCATGCACTTCTCCTAAGAAGGAGCATACCTTTATACATAGATTCTTTATAATAATTATATTTAAAGTCTATCTTGCCAACTAGGCTGGAGTCTATGAGATTCAGGGCTTTGCTTAATCCACTGACCATTCTATCTCCCACACCTAGCACAATGTCTGACCAATGGTCAGCACATAATACACTCATTCCTGTTTTCATAGCTTGGATTGTGTCCCTTAAAAATGTATGTTGAGGTTCTCACCTCCAGAACCTCAGACTGTGATCTTAGTTGGAAACATGGTCTTTGCAGATATAATTAGATAAGATAAGGTCACCCTGGAGAAGGAGAGGCCCTTAATCCAGTATGACAAGTGTCCTTAAAAGAAGAGAGTAGAAGATAGGAAGGAGGCAGAGACTGCAGTGCTGCACCTGTGAGCCAAGGAAAGCCAAGGACTGACAGCTGCCACCAGGAGCTAGGAAAAGAACAGGAGGGCGTTTACTCAGCGTCTGAGAGGGAGCCTGGAAATGTTAATACCTTGATTTCAGATTTTTAGACTCTAGAACCAGAGACTCTGTCATCTATTGTTTTGAGCCACTCACTTTGTGGTACTTCGTAATAGCAGCCCTAGGAAACTAATTTGCTGCTTATATCCGTGCACTCATGCCCTTATTTAATATACAACATACATTCATCTCTGGGTCCTCACTGTCTGGCATTGCTCAGAATAGAATATGTACTTAGTCATAAAATGCTGATCAAGTAATTATGTTTAGTCACAGTCAGAATCCATCCATCTGCTTACCTGCACATAAAAACAAGTTGTTAATAGCCAAATGTTAAATTTATACTTACAACATGACCCCAAAATATCACTCCTAGGTCTTTATCCAAGAAAAATGTAAATTTATATATACAAATGTTTATAGCAGCATTATTCATAATTGCCAAAAACTGGAACCAACCAAAATGTCCTTTAGTGTGTGAATTTATGAACTGTGGATCCCGCATGCAATGATTTACTACTCAGTAGTAAAGAAAAATGGACTATTGATACAAACAACATAGATGAATCTCAAATACATTTTTCTAAGTGAAAGAAATCAGACTCAGGTTATACACTGTGCAAATTCATTTATGCAGTTTTCCACAAAAGGCTAAACTGTAAGAACAAGCAGATAAGTGTTTCCAGAGTTTGGACTGAGAAGGGCATTTGAATACAAAACTTCAGCACAATAGAATTGTTTTAGGTGTTACATTTGTTCTGTATCCTAATTACAGCAGAGGTTATATGAATTTAAGCAAGTGTCGAAACTCGCAGAACCACTTGTAAACTTAAAAGTTAAAAAGATGTGGTGGTGATAAGAAAGAGCATCAGATTAAATGTATAATCAAATAATTTTTTAAGAAAGCTGAAAGGGGCTATTCTTCATGAGAAAACTGCCTCAAATCTTCCTAAGATGAATATGTGAAACTTTCAAAGGCATCCATAGGAGCTATATACATGTCAAATGAAAGCCTGGCATAGGCAAACTGTTTCTGCCCTCATGTCTCATGATATATGTAACTAAGGAGAACATTTTGCTGTGATTGGTGAAAGTACTTAAGGCCTTTTTAGTTCCTCACCACTAATCCAAACTGGCCCTGAGCAGTAGCGGCTGGAAGCCATTACTTTATAATAGTTATTTCCCACTCTGTAGCCTCAACAAAGTGAATGGATGTTTCCAGTTCAGTTCCTAATGGACAGGTGTCTGCATATCACAGATTATACTAATTGTCACCCTGCTGTCAGATTTAGCGAATCCTTGAGAGAAAATGAGCCTCAGAGGCTAAATCATCCTCTAGAACAGTCTCAGATTTAACAACAAATTAGAATGTGTGGTTCTGTCAGCCTCCCCGAGTGTTCACAGACCTCCAGTCGCTGAAGAGTAACTTTGCCATGGTTAGTGAAGAGGTGGAGATGTCATTGCTTTTTCCAGCGTGTTTCATCTTCTGGCAGTAAATGGACTTTCTCAAACCATTGTGCCAACCCCTGCCAGATAGCAAAAACAGTTGTAGTTTTGGAAAAAATCTCCTTCTTTAGTGGCCATAATAAATGCAGAGTTCAGGCCTTAATTTCTCTATTGTCATCTGATATTGTTTATTTTTCTTTTTTAACTTCCCAAAGCTAACATATCCCCTCATTTGCTCTAAATTGATACTGGCATTTTTTTACACATGCTCCTGGCCGGTGTCTTCTACATCATCTCTCCTGTTGATATCACGGATGCAATTGACTGCTTGGCACTTTTGCTAGGGAAGGCAGCCTGACTTATTTCAAGAAGATTTCTAGTGCAGCATTTTTTTGTTTTGGTAACTATGACACAAAATTTAGTCACAAGCTTGGCAAGAAGTGGAATTCAACATCCTCGGTGTTCCTGGCAGATGGGATTCAGGGGGTAAAGTTACCTGACAACTTAATAAAACATTGCAGCACAATCCAAAAATAAATAAGTAAAAAGAGCTTGTAAATATTCAGTTACAATTAATTTTGTCCACTAAAATCCTGTTTTCCATGGCATTTTCAGCATTGCCCCTCCTTGCGGTAAAATGTTATATGAAAAAGCAAACTGTCTTCTGAAGCGCAAACGTCAACACTCGTGCCTGTAAAATGATTCAAAACTTATTAAAATGATTGCTCCATAAAAAGTGAGGAATGGTACTTATGACAGATATCTTTTAATATTTGAATTGTATTTCTTATTTTTTATGAAGAAGTCAGTTCGTGCTATACTGTATGTGCATTTTTTTTTTTCAGTTTGAATCACTACACTGTCTTTTGGTAAGTCTTTTTCTTTCAACCACAGGAAGACATCAAACCTTTGTCAGTAAATTTCAAAGTAATCCCCTGATGAAGAAAGATAGTCGCACTGCCAGTCAGCCATGGGAAGGTAGTAATCAGGCACAAAGGAAGTATCTGGGAGGCTCGGAGGCCGTCCTCACTAAGCTTGGACGTGGGTGCACTTATTCCATTTTTATTGACCCTTAAAACACTGGGTCTCTACTTTGTGGCAGTAATGGCATAAATAATACTGTAGGGAACACGAAGTAAAACCTAAGTGCACTGATTATAATAAACTAGAAAAGCCAGTGGGATATTTCTTTGCTTATTTTACTAACATTCTTTTCTGAGTTATTAGAGTATTTACAAAGGCCTTATTTAGTGTTCTGTGCTGATCTCAGCTATGCAAAAGAAAATCAAGGGGAAAGCTGCTGGCCTCATCTGAGCAGGTGAGCAACTGTGGTGCAGTCCCCCGGGCCACCGTATTTATGGCAGAACAATTATAGAGAAAACTCCAAATGGGAAGTGAATTTCAGGGACTGATTTTTCTGGTATAATACAGCAAAAATGTAAGGTCTGGGTCTGAGCTTTGTAAGCATGATGGCGAAGTTCCCTTCACACCCTGATATATCCATCCTAGCAATTCAGCACTTTGGTAGTCTGAGGTAGACAACCCCTGTTACTGTTACACTCCTTGCATTTTCCTTATTTGTGTTATATCAAGATATCCGCATCAAGACGTTATCTTTTTCTAGGCAAGGTTTAATGCAGTTGTTTAGACGTACACTTACTAAGTTTTCAATTGCACTTTAGTTCTGTATCCCCAATGTTACACATAAGCCACCGTGTTTGAAACTGTGGTTATTTCGAAACTACTTACTCATACCTTTATAGGCAAACTTTTCTACGAATGCCTTGTATTATCCATTTTGTTTGTTTAATTTTCAAAATACAATTTTTTCCTTTGATGCATGTAAATGGTGACAGCATTCCATCTTTGGGCAATGTAGTTTTTCTAGGTGCTGTGTATATACCCTCATTATATTTACAGGGACTTTACCCACCAATTCTAATTATATGTGACATAAGAAAATCATCCTTGAGACATATATTTTTTTATCACTCTTAAAGAAAATTTAAGTTTTAAAAATAGAGAATTTAAAGGAGATAGAACAAATTGATCTGAGGATAAAATGTAAAAGTCGAGTCAACCAATGCTTCATATGGAAAAAATATATAAACTTTTTTATTGTTATTTTTAAATGTCCACATATAACATTCTTTTGCATTTGAACTTTCTTTATAGGTAAAAAAAAAAAAGCAAATGTTATTTTAGTTAAATATGGCTCTTCTAAGGCAAATACACATAGAAAATAAGTCTCCGCAGGTGGAAAAAAGTAATTTCTTTCCTTTCAGATAGTTATGCCCACCAGTATGTCAGCACCAAGAGTACCCTCCTTAAATGTGAACAGATGACTGTATGTGTAAAAGAAAAGTCTAATAAGAAATAGAGAGAAAGAAAACAACAGAAATGAATTTAGAGGAAACAGAGATACTAAAAAAAAAAAAAAGAAAATGTTAAAAAAATTAGTAATTAAGATCTTCAGAGATTTAGAAAAACATTACTGGCATGACTTAGGAAGAAAGCTCTCTCTAAATGGAAGAATTAGAAAACAATAATAAAAAAGAGCTCTTGGGAATTAAAAATAAAATAGCAGGAACATTAAGAAAAAAAGGTGTTAGAAGACAGACATATCCCAGCAAGTAAAACAGAGAAGATAACAAAATTCCACAAGAGAACAATGAACACATAAAGGGCTAGTCCCAGAGATTTGACATCCAACTGATAAAATTCCATGGTCCATTTTATATCTTTCTAGAATTTCTAGCAAATTCTATAAAATTTGTATAGAATTTCTATAAAAGGAAAATATCCCTGAATTAAGGCACGCATTTCTTAAATATTAAAAAGAAAAATTCACCTTGGACCACCACAATGAACGATAAATAGTCCTGCCACAAGTTGTATCATCATAAAATTTTAAACTTCTGACATGAAGAAGATCTTTTAAAATTCAGAATACTGTTGACACAAAAAGACACTGGATTTTTCAAAGGAAATCTGAAAGCCGAACAGTCATGGAACAAAAATTCTGAGCATGGAGATACTAATATTCAAATTAAATGTCTATGCTTAGTTGAACTGTTAATCCAATAGAAAGAAGAAAGAGAAATACTTTTAGATGTGCCAGGTCTCAAAATGAAATTGTCTCTCATACACCATTTCTCAGGAATATCCTAGAAAATGTATTCCAATGGAACAAGAGAATAAACCAACAAATGGAAAGGCAGTGGATTCAAGAGTAGAAGCTGCAATGCATGGGAGTAACCAAGAAGAGAGGAAGGCAAATTTCAGGATGGCAGTTAAAAAGGGGAAAGAAAGAAGCCTTCCAGAGCAGTCACAGAAGAACGGGGGTGCGGGAGTGGGGCTTGAAGGAGTAGTCAGGACTGGGCTCAGATGGGAATGCAGGGGAGGGGGAATTTGGTAAATTATATATTTGCTAGAGTTTGAGATGAATTAATACTAGGTGGAAATCATTACAAATTTCAGAAGAAGGCAACCGTTTGTTCATTCTGAGCAAAGCAGTATGCTATGATTACTTCTTACTGCACTGTGAGTACTGCTCTGTGAAAAGGAATTGTAACTGATTAGTTAATTCGTAATTGTAATATAATTACAATATGTATAACGTTTATATTTCATATTAGGAAGTTAATAATATCTAACATTGGTAAGACAGAAAATAGTACCATAAATACTTTTTAAAAAAAGAAATGTAGCGTAACTAACAGAAGAAAAAATTAAAGGAGTTTAAAGTAGTAGCTACATTCATCAGCAGAATGGAGGCTTTGTCTAGAAAACTATGTTTACTACTTTGTCTTCATGGACTATGTATGTTTTCTATACTCCTTTATTACATGCATATTACATTTTATAATGATTATAAAATTGGTAAAAAATGTGGATATATATTTAATAATATTTTGTTAAAATATTATATACCATACCACTTAGTTGATTAATATTTATATAAAACATTTAATTTATTAAATAGTTTATTATATAACTTTACAAACTACTTTTATCATGTTACTTCTAAAAATAACCAATATATTATTATATTATATATTGCAGTATACACTATAACACATATTATATATTGTATAATATATTTTATATTACCCAAATATAAGGTTAATATTAAAATACCTTCAGGCTTCAGTGACCTTATATATGAACATATTTCCCTAAGTACATCTTCCTATCAATAGACCTAAGCTATGCAGTCTCTTCTCTATTCATTTAAGATGTTAAATTTATGCCTTGCTTGAAATTAATGGATGTGACCATTTTTCTTTTGCATCTAATTTTTGAAAACGAGCCAATCATGCAATGTCATAAAGTAAGTTTATCATAAAATGTTTTTGATAAACAAGAACAATTCTTCAGTGCAAAAAGTCTTTCAAAACAGTCACCTAGAAGAACTTGAATTTTATGGTTCATATCAATATTTTACTGTGGTTACAAATCTAACACAGATGCCAAGATATTTTATGTTGCCAAATGGTTCTTTTATTTTGCAGCACATGTTGTGTATTCTCTTTAGTAGTGAACACATCTGTTAGAATGTTTTTCTTTTCTCTCTCCCTACATTTTTTTTGTTTGTTTGCAATTCTAGTTCCTTTAAAGACACAAACTCATACATCAGCCCAATGCATGTTTTATGACTTATAAACATTGTTAAACGATGCCATTCTTAACAGTTGTGGGGTAGAAAATCATCGCTTTGGGAAAGGTATTTTTAGTGGCAAAAGTGCTTTTCATTAATCTCAGTTCTCCAGGTTTAGAATCCAAACAGAGAGTGGTAACTGATGGCAGCTGGATTTTAGATTCTGTTGGGAGTAGGCCAGAAGTGCAAGGACAAACATAAACAGTTGTTTCCTGTGATGACATTCAACTGGTTTCCTACTTGCCCTTCTTTACTTCAAGTTGGAAGCAATTGCTAGCTTGGCAGAAGTTTGCTCAAAGGTAGAGGAGGGTGTGTGATTGCTTTTGGTGCCAATGAAAACTGGGAGATGTGTTGTTTTCAAAAGCCTCTGCCAGTCAGTCCCCCTCCTCCAGCTGCACCCGGCCCATCTTCCCCACTGAGCTGAATCAACATTTGCAGAAGCAGTCCCTCTGGAGTGATCAATGAGAGGTGTCTCTTGGAGAGGAACTGAGTGATTTAGCACAATGGGAAGGCTGCAGCAGATCGACAACCAACAGCGGGAGACTGGACAGACTGACAGTGGCTTTTGTAAACTCTACATACATGTGAAAAATGGTGTGTAATGAGAACTGGAGTAGTGCAAGGAAATTTGTGTAGCTTGTCAGACACAGATAAGCTTTCCCTTTTCACAGTCAATTTGGATGTCCTTTGCATTTTAGATTTTGAGAAGATTAGCATATAATAACTACAGTTGAGTTGAGTAACAAATCCTTCAAGACAAGTGAAAATAAGAGTTGAAAATAAGAGTTAAAATTTCAGAAAAGAGGCAGGTGTGTGTGTGTGTGTGTGTGTGTGTGAGAGAGAGAGAGAGAGAGAGAGAGAGAGAGAGAGGGAGAGAGAGAGAGAGAAAGAGAGAGCGTGAGCAAGCGAGCAGGGCGCGGAGAAATCTAGTCATATATTTTAATCTTCTGTTCCTTGGTTCACACAAATTTGACCCATACAGGGCTCAATACAATCTTATCTGAATCAACATTAAAAGCTTTCCTATTCTGAGGCACTGAAGACTTAATTTGCTCTGACATTTGTTCTGTTTTTCTTTTTCATAGACAACATGAGTAAGAATAAGGCTTTTGTTTGCGATTAAGACAGAGTTTATAGACATGAGTTATATAGCACTTAGCTGCTTTGATAAAGAGGAAATTAATGATTGGTAGTTTGGTATATAAAGATGGTACAATATTTCTAAGCATAGAGGCCAGTGGGTAGGGAGAGAACCTGACATTCTATTTTAATAACATAGAGATGGATCTTTGAAAAACAAGTGATCTGTGGCTGTAATACTTCAGCTCTCACAAGTAGTTGAGAATCCCAAGTCTTTGGCATTTTTCTTCTCCTACCCTTTGCCCCTCTTCCCCCCCCCTTTCTTAAGAGGTCCTATCTTAAAATCCAGGCTAGCTGATTTTCAGTTTTACAGAGGATAACAAGAAGCAATCTGCTTCAATTCAAATTTGTGTTACTGTTAGGGTATTTTTAAATTAATTTTAATATTCCCCATCTTGCTTTTGATTTTAAAATATGTATGATTATGGACCCTCAAGTAACAATTAACTTTAAAGCCATGATAAGTAATTAATTCATTTAGTTGCCAGCCTTGAGTAACTCTCTAAATTGTATGATTTTATTCCTAATAAACCATGTTTATAGTAAACTCAGAGTTCCTTTGGCAAAAACAAGTGTGTGACTGGAGATAACCTCTTTTATCTAGTTATGTTTAAAAAGTTAAGTAATAAAGGTCTTTTTAACAACTTCTACCCAAACAGCAGTTTGTGCTTCAAATTCAAAAATCCATCATCCAATATCTGTTCTCCTAGATCAATTAATATCACATTAACTGTAAACTAGATTTTTAGTATAATGTGTTCAACTGAGTAGTAAACATGGCATGAAATGCCTATGAAACTTTAGGATAATGATTATTTATCAGGAGCCACATGCTAATCCATGATATAGGACTAGAAGTTAGCCTTACTGTATGTTAGAATGACTTCAGTGAAGTTTGGCTCAAAAACGTTTGGGAGAAGAGTTATGAAATGTGTGTAATATGGATAATATTGAGTAGAAATAATATTAAATTGATGTGTCGTTTAGCATATTGATACCAGTTTTCCAGAAACACATTTTAAAGCTGTTCACGTTGGTTTCCTTGATCTGACTTGCTTATTCTAATGGCTACCGCTTACTCTGGGGAGGGGGAAAAGTAACTACTCCCAAGGTGAAGCTGTCAGGATGGTGAAAAATCCATTCTAGCATGTCAACTTGGAATTTTGAACAAAAATTAAACTGTTAATGTTTTCATTGTTTAAATTGGAGCCTTAAAGTAGGGTGGAAGAGAGCAGTGATATGGCTTTAGATAAATTTTCAAGCTATCCCTTTTTGAGATTATCATAAACTTTCAAACTGGATTAAGAAGGAGTAGGGAGTTAGGTTTTGTTTTGTTTTTTTTTTGGCAGCTGTACACCAGAGAGCCACCTGCTGGCTTTCACAAAGAAATGCACCTCTGATACCTGACTTGAAGAAAAAGAAAATAAAAGGGGTGGGGGGTGGCGACAACAATAAGACCAGTAAGCAAATCATTTGAGAGTTAATGATTTGATTGGAAAAGGTGATTCTAACTATTTGTTGCCAACATTTATATTTTACATGACTCTTCGTATCCCTCTTAAACGAATTATTTTTAAAAAGTGAATTAGATCCATGAATCATGGCAACAAGCACTACCATGGCATTGTTTTCACATCCCTTACCTTGCGAAAGTGAGTGCTGTTTACATTTCATAGGTTTACATTCAGGCAGAAAAAGAGATCTATGAGAATTCTGCAGTCAGGAGTTTACAGTGACAAGTACATGGAACAGGTGCGTGGCTTGTGTTGTCTTTCCAACTCCCTAATTTTTTAGTCATTGGTAAGTTATTTAACCGCTTTCACTAGCAAACATTAGCTTAAGATATATACCGCCAAATCAGCAGAGCATGCACTGAGGAAAGGGTGCAAATTGATAGTGCATGTGAAATAATTTTGTTCAAAAAATTTTATTTCACTCAGTATGTATTAAATGCTTATTTTTCTATCCTATTTGCAGGGGAGAAATTCTGCCTTTTAACCTTTTTCACCACTTGTAGGAAATATGATTCTCAATCCACAGGTTTAAGGACTTGGCTATTATATAGATTGGGCCATTCATTTACATGACACTCAGTAATTTTATGATATCTTTCATAACCAATACAATTTTGCTCTTCTGTCATGTTCTGGGACTGAGAGCTTAGTTATACTGTGAATCATGACTTGGAAGAACTACTACAGTTTATAGAATACCTATTATACACCAGAAACTATCATATATAATTGAAATATGCCTTTTTCTCTCAATAATTTTCCATTATATTTAGAATCAAATCCAAATTCTTGTTTTTGGTCACTTATCTCACACTACTTTTCCCAATGTCATTGGCCTCTGATTGCTGAAGTTATCCCTAATTCAGGACCTTTTTTACCTGTGTTTGTCTGTATTTGACATACTCCTTCCAGCTCTTTGCTTGCTTGAGTATGCTACTCTAAATTGGTTCACTGGGGAAACTTTCATTCATCCTACATATCCCCATCTTCCTCTTTAATTTTTTTTTTTACTGTCCTTCCCAGAAACTTTTGCTTGCATCACAAAAAGTTAACACAATTTGTAACGAGGCTTCTGGATGTTTAAATCTGCACAGCTTACCTTCCCCATAATCTCAAAAGGCATATATTCTAGTTGTTTACTTATCAACCTATACCTGCCTCCAGGTTCTGGGCCCCTAAATATGCTCGCTCGCTCTCGCTCTCTCTCTCTCTCTCTCTCTCTCTCTCTCTCTCTCTCTCTCTCTATACATACATACATACATACATACATACATACATACATATATATATATATATGTATATATATATATATATATGTAAATTGAATTAACCCATGGCAGATTTATTATCCCCATTTCACAGATGAGGAAACTTGGAGGTAGCAAGCATAAGATGTTAGACACCTCATAATTGGCCAACTTCCACTTGAACCCATGTCCTGCTGACCCTAGACCTTTCTGTCTGTCACTCTCTCATACTCCAAATGCATTCGCAGATTCTTTATATATATATATATATATATATATATATATATATATATATATATATATATATATATGAGAGAGAGAGAGAGAGAATTCTGTGGAGAAAGACTGAAACATTGAGCTCTGGATTACACTCAGCAAACAAGTGAGGCAAAAGTGAATTTTGGAAAAAAAAAAAAAAAAAGCAGATCTATAGTGGGGAGGGAGATCTCTGCTGTCAGACAGTCCTGAGACTGTCACGCCCACATCAGGGCCTGGAGTTAAAAGCCCCGAAGGAGGATAGAGGCATTTGCCTCCTCCCTCCAGAGAAAGTGAAGCTGATAATCATTAACACTTGAAAGCTGAGGCTGGTCCTGAAGTGGATAGCTCCCCAGCAGGAGGCCTTTAATAAAAAGCAGTCTTCATTAGCGATGCAGAGTATAAGCTTCGTAGCTCTTTCTCAAGATTGTAAAGGAAAAACATTCTCTGGAAATCTACCTTTTTCTTTAGTGGCATGCTTCAGGAGTCCGCTGGACATCTATCAGCCAAATTACACTGCAAAGACCCTGCTTGCAAGAAGAAATGCTTCCTGATCCTGATACCACAAAGCACTTATAGAGGAATCTGGGAAAATACTCATGAAATTAAGTCCAAGTCCACACAATTCTAATAACACTGAGTCCTGGGGTAGGCATGGTAACCTGCATTGCAGCGCATGGTCTGTCAGTTTTTCTCAAGCTTTAAGCTGAATATCTAGGGCTTGTCCACTTTTTCAGCCTTCTCTAGACATGACAACTCAGCCAGTTTTACATCTGCACAGAATAGTTACAATCTTATAGTGTCTCAGAAAATTAGAATGACTCCCAATCACTGCATAGGCTAAAATGGTAAAGGAATTGAACCTGCTGCCCTGACCCTACCGACAGCTCTCTTCACAAGAGAGATTCTACTCTACCTTCCAAACAAACCTCCTACACCTTCCCCAGCACCTGTATTTAGCTATAATTTTTGGTTAAGTGTGCATTGGAATATTTAGAAGCTTTTCTCCTTATTCTCATCACAGAATCAGTGCAATAGATCACCACAGCACTGTCTGAACATTTTCTTTTTTAACTTTTCAAAACAGCAAGCTGGCCAGTCTAAGTGTTCGTTCATTCATTCATTCATTCATTCAAACTGTTAACCTGCATTAAGCACCTGGTAACCAAGCACTCTAAATATCTGAAAGGCTGAGTGTGTGTCCTGCACATTGCTGAATGCCCAGAAATTAAGACTATCCAAATAAAAAACTCTCATTAAAACAAAACAAAACATAACTGAAACAATTTAAGTGCTATGACAGAAGTGTGTATAAGAGACATTGGTGGCAAGCTAATAAGCCCCCCCAAAATGTATATTTCCCAACAAAATTGTAAGCACTCTGATGGTTAAAGTTGCGTTTTGACTATTTCTGAATATCTGGCCTCTAGTGGACCACATAGCATATAAGAGGTTCTCCAGAAACAGTGGTGAATGAATACATATAGGAAAATAGAAGGTGGGGTAATAACTTGGCCAGTGGGATGGGGTTAAGCTAACACTAGTACAGACAGTGAGGATACCATGTACAAAAACCAATAAGTATTTCAGAGCATTCTTTTTAGGGTTTCAAAATGGTGTCTGGGAATGGTTGTGAAAGTAGGTTGTGTGCCTTCTGCAGACATTCACATTCACTCTTCACTTCATGTTTGGATTTCTACTGCTGTTCTATTCTTTTATCTGGCTTAGGACTCAGATGATCAGACTGAGCTTTTCTGTGATCTGAAGCCTGTCCCATGCTGGATCATTAGTAGAGCCATCTTCTCTAGCCAGAGGTGGCTAGTTATACTCGTAACTGGCACCCACAAAGACTTACTAAGCATCTTAAGATTAGTCCTGGACCCATTAGAGACAATTCTTAAGAGTGGAAATTACACCAACGTTGGATTCTGACGATGCCACTTGCATGTACTCTTTTTCTGAACAAGATACTAAATCTCCATGACCCTTGGTTTCTTCATTTGTAAAATGTGGGTGGTAATACTTCTCAGGGCCTTTAGAAATAAAGTGAATGGCCGGCAAATACATTGTTTTTCTTCAATGACCGTATCTTCTTCTTCCTTCATGTGGTAAAATCAGTAACTGTGTATCCAGAGGAACACAGGGAGTCTGGGCCAATAATAGTGTTTTTCATTTGCTTTACTGTTCCTTCTCAGCAGTGATTTTGTTTAAGTTTAATTAACTGAGTAGATTATCTGAATTTAACAATGGAAATGTCCCTTCTTCTTGTGTTAAATAATTGCAAAATGTACTTTTTGCATATGTTCCTTTAGTTTCATTATTAGAAACATTACTTCTACTTCCTCTATTTTATAAGATGATATTTGGAATTTTACTATGTGTTAAATTGACCTGAGATAAAATTGAGACTGTATTGTTTTATAAAACATTAATTATCCTATATGTATATGTCCTATTATATATGTGTGTTGTAGTTTGTATATCACATTATCCCCATGTCTCACTTATTCCCAACCAGATTTATGGTGACACACCATAAAGCAGAAAGGAAAGAAAAATGCACAAAAATATACTCATTAAGATACACAAGCACACACAAATAGGATAGACTTGCAGTGAAGGTAAAATAATTATAAATATAAAGGCATGAATATAAAGCCTTAAGGTCAAACTTTACATCATGTTTTTTAAGGCCTTCTACAGGAGCAAGAGCTGGGTAGCCCATGTTAAGTTTGGTTCTGAAATTCCAAGATTCATTGGGAACCAGCAAGGCCAGTTACAAAATTCAAATTCTACATGACAGAGAAGAAAAACAAATTACTTAGCAAATCTACTGATGTGTTTGTTATGAGATTTTGGTAGTGTTCCCAACCTTGTTCATATCATTGGAGAATAGGGAAAGTGTCATATATTTAAGGTACACAGTAATAAATAGATGAGGTTGCTCTCAGCCAGAAGGGATGTGCCTTGGGGTCTTGCCATATGTCCTTGATGACTGAGTGAACCAATATGTTGGCAGACCTCCACGTTGACCAGTGTGCCATGGACATAGGTTGAAAACTCTATTATAGAAGACATATTGTTGACAAACTTTCTCAGACCCACATATGAGGGCTAAGTTTTCCTAGACTGACCCTTACAATTTAAGACAAGTCCATGGAACAGCAAAGCATAATTTAGTCAAAGCAGTTCCATCAGAGAGTGAAAGATTATGGCTCAGGTACCTACCTGGCTTTGTAATTGTCTGGCTAGATCCAGAGAGAAAATTTACCATATCTAGAGAAATGGGTGGATTGCTTATCTTTCAGGCAAATTAAATCCCCTCTACTTGATAAAGCGTTGAGTAATCAGGAAATGAAGGAGACTAATAGATTCACCCTTGATGAAAATTGACACCCACATGCAGTTTTAGGGAAAGTGAATTTCCTAAGGAAAAAAAAAAAAACCTGCTTTGGTAATGTAAATCAGGCCTGCAAGGTGCCATTTGTATGCAAAGAGACTTAAATTAAGGACTTAGTGCAATTGCTTTCTGTCATCTGGATCACAAACAAGATGAACAGATTTAAGTGAAAGGGCTTATCTATAAACCTGGTAGAAAATAGAGCTAGATCATTGTATAAAGAACTGAAGAACTTAAAGGAGAAAGCAAACATTTATCTAGTAGTTGGGAAAGAGATAGATGGAGGAGGCTTGTTCATATACTTGGGTATCTTTTCCATTCTGATATCATCAATATTTAACTCTATAAATGACTGATTTTCAAAAAGTTCATAGTTGCTTGCTCACTTATTTTCATATAAAACTCAGAGACATAGGGCAGAAAGAACTTTATATTAATATACTGCATTGTTGTTTGGGATATTACAGTTTACTTTTTTGTGGTTCAGTGATTTGTTGAGATCAGGCAGTAAAAAAAAAAATATGTTCATTAAACTGGTTATAAATTTTATGGTCAAAACTTTTCTATTACATGTTACTTATACAGTGTCCTAACCTTTATTACCCTACTGAGATTTAGAAAAACACAGATGTGGTATAAGTGGAGTGAAATTCTATAATTTCACTATTGTAGAATCCAACATTAATGTCAGAATTACATTTATTCTACCTTGTGAGGCCAGGTGAAGAGAAACTAATCCACAAGATTTCTCTTGGTGAGAAATCTAAGAACTGATGGCCATTTGTGTAACCAGGGAACAGGCAAAGAAGAAAAGAATAACTAATAGAGACTGTATCTTCCTATTCTGTATGTGAGAACAGTAGGTGGAATTGGTTGGGTTATTTTGTTTGCAAGGGAGATAAAAAATTCTATCCATAATGGATTAGGCCACATAGTGAATTGTTGACTGTAATAACTGACAAGACCAGGAATTATTATTCTTGCACCTTCCCCAGAAGTCCATACAGGAGAGATTAGCACGATTTCCATCGGTAAAAGAGCCACACTGCTTAAAATACATATTAACAGCATTGATCCATCACAATAGTTTGGGGTTTCAGTGAACCTAGCAAGTTTCTCCTTATAATGAGTATAATGACTATTGTTTTTTTTTTTTTTAGATACTCCTAGAACCTCATTCTAAATCCATGTTTTCCTGCAATTTTAATTTAGAGTAGTTTGACAAGGTGGATTTAAGGTTGATTTAAAGGACTAGTGAAAACATAAAAATGGGAAAAAATTTCAAAGTCAATTAAAAGAGGTCAGCCCGATAGGTGTTATTTATATAGGGCTTGAAAAAAAAATATTCTTCCCCAATTAATTTCTCCTAATTCTCTACCCAATGAATATCCTCCAATTCATTATTCATAGTTTGTTTATGAGAAATATGCAATTAATCGACAATATTTTACAATGAAAAAGGAACTGAACTCTTTTGGAGATATGAAATTCATTTCAAAGCTAGTTTAAATTAAATGTTAAATAATATCTGAAAAGAAAAATCTGCCAGCAAGTCAATGATTCTTTATAATGAAAATGATATTTTCCATCATTATTCATTTTTCTTTCTTGAACATGTGTTCTCTACATACTTATTAAATTTGTATCTTAGAAAACATTTTTTGACTTTTAATCTTTTTGACAAAAAAGTTTGCCATTTCCCCCCAGCAATATGTACTTGAAGTTATGAATTTATATACATTTTCCCCATCTCTTAAAATTAGTTTTGTGACATGAAATCACAGAACTACCTTTAACATTCAGTTAAATTTAGGAAGAGAAACTATATTAAACCATATTATTTAAATTATTTAATGATTTACTGCTAAATGGATTTGGTCACAAAACTAAACTCATCTAAAAATATGTATTTCCCTGGTTTTCAACATACACCCCTAAACTTGACATCCATAATCTTAAAAAACAAATATTGACATCACTCGATTTAGATTTCTTCCCCAGTTAAGCTATTATACATTAGGAAGCCAAGAGTCCAGTTTAATCAGTAACTTATTTTGTAAATTCTCAGATGGAACCGCAATGTACAATATACACATCTTTGAGACACTGTTGCATCTAGCAAATATCAGTTGTCACTTTTTGGGGCCATTAACTAGACAAGGCCAAAATAAAACTCAGAACAGAGAGGACATGTCATGCATTCTATAAATTGTGTGTTCTGAGAACTTATTAAAGCTGACAGGAAAGGGAGCCTGCGATTGGTGAGCACCTGATTACACCTTGTACTTTATTCCCTGTTGACTTTGGTTATGCCATAGCTTTCCATTTCCTAGAGAAATAAATTAAAAGTCAGAAGTAATTTGCCTGATGGAGGGTGCAGGTGGAATTTTGCTCAGAAGAGCCTTTGTACACTGTGAAATCCAATTTAACCCCTTAATGGGGGACAGCTTATTTTCTTTTGCTGACAGCTTTGTGGCAGCTAAAATAGGGACCTGATTAAATAGAGACAGTGAGAGATTGAGGTCCTGTTCTAACAGCAGGGGGATCAAGGCCTCTAATCTTATCTCCCAGAATACTGAGATGAACGGAGGACATAGGCAGATGAGGACATAGGCAGAGAGATAAGTCCAGCTATTTTGTGCAATGAGAGGGAAAAATACTGAGAAAGAACATGTGAATAGAAATATGAACAACTATAACAAAAAAATACATAGGAATTGAAAATAAGAAAGTCTGAACTGTATATAAAAAAATCCTAAATTAATCATTTGAAAAGTCTTTTTATAATTTCATCCTCTGATCATGGTTTCTTAAAGTTTACTTTTCTTTTTTTTTACTGGCAAAAAAATAGTGAATTCTGAATGTGTTTAAGATACCACAATTTCAATTGGTTCTATTTGTTGCATTTATCTAATAAAATTATTATTTACACATATATTTACAATAATTACATGAAACCTCAACAAATACATGATGTCTTCTACATAAGATTAAAAATATTGTATTGTGTATTCACTAAGTGCTATAGACAGATTTCTTTTGGAATTGATATTAATTTTTCATCAATTTGTCTTCCCTATCTTATTCAGAATGTAGAACATAAATTATATAACTTGATGATTGTGCTGTGCATTTTGAAATTTCAAGTCTGAGTCAAAGTCAGTGCTTTCATCGGGGCTTTAAGTTTAAAGTACAAGAATCTAACAATTGTGTCTCTCAAAGAATATGAAAAATCCTTTTTTCCAATTGAGTATGTATGTTTATTTTCTACCTGGCCTTAGCTGAGCTGACATTTTTGCCACCAGGTGCTTTATGCAATATTTTCCTTATAAGATATTTCCATCTGCTATATCTAATTTCATCTGTTAATTAATGGGGTTAGAAATTGGGTCCAATCAGAATTGTTTACTGTAGGTTCTTCACAATACCTGTAGATCACAAGCAGTATTAATGTAGATGTAGACAGAGATTCAGACACACACATAAACACATAGTTTTTGGTAAATAGATTTGAGGAGAGGAGAGCTTTGTTAAATATATGTAACCATCTCTATTTTAAAGGTAGTGTGAATAGCAACTCTTAAAAAAGCAGGGTTGATTACATTGCACTTCCTTATCTAATTTTACCACAGAAACATGGCTCAGCTTACAGCTCCATTATGTTGGAGACCATATCCTTCTGTATTCCCTAAGGTCTCTGGTGATGTTTATGCCCTAAGTGGCCTTCTCTGATTATAGCCTGTTTGTATCTCCTAAACTTAAAAATCTAGGCACGGGCAGATTTGGGCATAGAACTGTTACTCAGGTGAAGGATACGTTGTAACACGCTTATAATCTTCTCTCATATACATCCTACTTTCCAAATCTTTTGGGCAAATCTCCTTTTCACACAAGTTTTCAAATGTTTCCACGTTAGCTCTCAGCTTTGCTTTTCAACTGTTAATATTTCCAGAATAAGCAAAATGATTTTATAGGAAATTTGCCTTTCTGTGGGTATTTGGGCAGATGAGTGCATTTCTATATTCATTGGTTTTATTCAGTAATTTTACAAAAGGGCAGATTATGTACCATATGCAGCCTTAGCTTCATGCTAAGAAGTGAAATAAATGTCAGAGTGTCACACAGAGGGCTTGCATAACTTCACCAAAAGAGGTGAGCTAAGGTCTCAAAGTATCAGAGGTCTGAGATGTCATTAAATGGAATAAGTAGGGATTTTGAAATTAAATGGTGTTTTGAATGATGAGAGGTTGACACTTGCCCAAACCTCAGTTTTCTCATTTCTCCAGTGAAGATGGTCATTGCCATCTCATACGGATGTTACAAAAATTCAATAGGTGACTTATATAAAGCCTACGTATTACAGGTGCTTAATATTCATGCATTTCCATTTGTATTCTCTCTCTCTCTCTCTCTCTCTCTCTCTCTCTCTCTCTCTCTCTCTCTCTCGTATATGATAGTCTGGTTAAAGTCCATTTTCTGTTCATACCAAAAGATTTCTATGATGAGACTCTAACCTCAAAATGCATGTAAAAAACTCTTCTTAGACTCAGTTATAGAAAAGGCTACACCATATATTTAATATATTTATTTTTCTTTGGAAAGAACATCAACTTGCTTAAATTACATCACATCTCTCAAGCATGCAGAGATGAAAATGTTAAAAACTACATTTCCCAGATTTCCTAGCAGACAGAGGTACAACTGTATTTAGGTTCTGCCAATCAAATAAACCTGAATTAGGTTTGGAAGGAGTTGGGTGGGTAGAGGCAGGTCATGGTACAGCCATTCTTTTCTATACAGAATATAATCCAGGAGGTGTGTTCTGGAGCCAGTAAACAAGTGAGCAGTTTACTGGATAACTTTTTGGTTTTGATTTTGTCAGGGGCAGCAGCTCCCTTTGTAGCCTGAGATTTTCTGATTTTAAGTAAATATATATTTGGTCATTTTAAATAAACTATATATTTGATCAAATGTGCATTTCATATATATAGTCTTCCTGTCCAAGGTTACTGGCTCACAGCTCCCCAAACCTTTGGAATTTCCTAAGTGTGCAGAGTGATAAGATGTCTTTTGTTATGCTAATGAGGTGAATTTCAGAAAGCACCTGAAGACCTGGTGGTTGGTGGAGCCAGCTATGTGATTTCAGTACCAACTTTTGTCCTCTGGGCTGGAGAGGAGCTGGAAGTTGAATTGGTTGCAATGGCCGATGATTTAATCATTTGTTAGAGTCCAAATGACAAGGTTTGGAGAGCTTCTGGGCTGCCAGACACCTGGAGATCTGGGGAAAGTAGTTCTGGAAAGGGCATGGAAGCTCCCTGCTGTTTCCCCATGCCTTGTCCCGCACATCTCTTCCCTCTGGCTATTCCTGAGTTATATTCTTTGTAAGGAACTGGTAATCTGGCAAGTAAATCTTTTCTCTGAGTTCTGGGAGCTACCGTAGCAAATATGTTGAACCTAAAGAACGGGTTATGGGAACCTCTGATATATATATATAGCTAGTTAGATAAAAGTACATGTGACAACCTGGATTTGTGATGGGCATCCTGAGTTGAAAGGGGTAGTTGGAACCTTTAATTTGTAGACAGTTGATTAGAGGTCAGAAGTATAGGTAACAACCTTGGTGCTTGAGATTGGTGTCTGAAGTGTGCGTGTGGGGGAAGGCAGTCTTGTAGGCCTGCGCCCTCCAACTGTGAAATCTGACACTATCTGCAAGTCATGGTCCACAAAGCTGGTGTCTGGAGCGCTTTTTGTTGGCGTGGGGACTCCCCGACTCACCTGCCCACACACTGCAAATTGAATCTCAGGAACCCAAAGGATAATCTCGTTCTTCATTGTTGCTTTGAGAGTCATTACTGGAAATTCGACTAGGAATTTGTCTTTAGTCACCCACAAAATTTGTTAAGCCTATTTTTAAAAATGTGATGAATCCCTTTTTGGTTAATAGGTTATATTCTGATATCTGACTGATATGGGAAATAATAAGGCTACCGTAATTCAGATGGTTGCATTGTTATTCAAATGCTCAATGAAGGTAGAAGAAAAACGTGTTTTCAGGGAAGAACCACCAGGCAGTTCTGAGAGGCTCGTCCTCTGTCAGATGCACGAATGAGTCCACTATTTGAGGGCATCTCCTGAGTTTCACTTTGCTGATCTTTTTTTCAACAAGTGTACTATGAGTGGTTAATATGTGTTGGGGCCATTCTAATATGTACCCAAGGTTAAGAATTCACTACTTTAGATGGAAAATGATTTCTCCAGTTCTTTATCTGTTCACTTGCTTCATTTACATTACTTAGCAAGTCCTTCCAAGTATTTAAATTTTCCAGACATGGTCTTTCAGTAAGTAAGTGAAATGTGGCATCATCTGAATCTTAAAACTGATAAAAGGAGAATAGGTAGTTGTTAAGGAGGTGAGAGGGCGTGGTCCCTCCACATAGAAACAGGGTTAGAAACTGAGTCCAAGAGAAAGTTATGATTACTGGAGTTAGGGTGAGGGTAATGGGATAAAGCAAATAAATAAACTTTACTGCAGTGAAACAGAAGGTACTCTGGACTGGGAATGAAGGCACTCTCAGATTCATCACCTCTTAGCTAAGTGACCTCAGAAAGTTTTTCTATTCTTCAATGGGCCTTCATTTTCAAAATACAAAATAAAGGTGTGTAAGTTTCCTGTAGCTGCTATACCTAATTCCCACAAACTTAGTTGCCAAAAACAACATAAATATATTATGTCACAGTTTTTGTGGGTGATACACATCTAATAAGAGTACTTTTGACAATGTTTGGCGCCATCTGGTAATTTAGGTTAATTTCCTCATCTCAAGTTCCTTAGCTTAATCACATCTGCAAAACCTTTTTTTTTAAAGTAAAGTAACATGTACAGGTTCTAGAGATTACAATGTGAGTATTTTGGGGGGGAGAATATTTTTCAGCCTATCACGGAAAGGATTGAATTTAAGAGTATCAGAGCTTTTCATACTGTTTTCCTCCGAGAGTTTCCAATGATCGCTTCGGAAGTCACTAGGAACAGGTGGGGATCGGCCCTCACTTGCCACTGCTTCAGTATCCCATTTGGGATGGTTTGTTTCATGTGTCAGTTTGACAGGCCATGGGATGCCCAGATTAAACATTACTTCCAGGGGTGTGTCTGGGAGGGCATTTCCAGATGGTGTTAGGTTTGAACCAGCAGGTTCAGCAGACTGCACTGCCCAGTGTGTGTGGGCATCGTCCACTCTGTTGAGGGTCTGAGTAGAGCAAAAGGTAAAGGAGGGAATAATTTGCCCGTCCCCCCTTTTTCTGCATCACTGTGTAAGCGGAGACATCTCATCTCATCTTGCCCTGTCCTTGGCTGGTATCACCACCTCCTCTAATTTTCAGGCCTTTGGCTCAGACTGAATTTCACCATTGGTTTTCCTGGCTCTTCAGCTTACAGGCAATAGATCACAGGGATCCTCAGCCTTTATAATCCTGTGAGCTAATTCCTCATGACAGATAACATAAATAGACAGTGTCCTTCTCCTTATGTAATTTAATCATTTGTTTACCAGGGTAAAAAAGCCTTTGAGACTTAGAGAGTGCACCTGATCCCATGATCATCAGTGTGTAGACGCAAACACGCGGTTTCCTGACTCGCAGGCCTGCCCATACCTTTCACCACAGCAAAGATGGATGTGGAATACCCATGAGGATGTGCTATTAAACTGAACAGGTTCAGAGATATTCTTTTAAGGCAAATGCAACACCCCCCACACCCCCGCCAGGGAGGAAACTCACTGATTTTATGGTTACAGAACAGAACCACTTGTGGTTATTAATTATAACAAGGCCATAAGAGCAAAGTTCAAAGTCCAATTCAAATTTCATATTGTAAACTGTTCAGTGAGCAGTAGCCCATGCCATCAGTAAATGCTTCTTTTTTTTCACATTGCTGTATATGTGTGTATATACACACACATTTTTTTGTTTTTACTCAAAATAATATTTTCTGTTTATTCTTTGGGCCTTTTCAAAAGTGATTTGCTTCCAGGGCAAATTTTCACCAAAGGGCAGTAATGATAATAACTACTTTTGTGGTCATAATGTTCTAAAAATGAGGAACATTTGCTTTGCGATTTTGATAACCACATTTGCTACTTGTGCCTCGGGTTACTCTGACATGTGGAAAAGGCAAGTCGTGGTTAACAAGGGTGACTGAGGATGACACTATATTCCCACCCTTCCTCCAACGTGTCACAATGGGAAATGAGAGGAAAGAAGGAATAATCATAGAAAGGCAGAGAACATTATTCTAGAGGGAGAAAAAGTACATGTTCCACAATGTTTCATGTTAACATCCACTCAGCAGACATGAGTGCCTTGCAGAGTTTCTGCCACATGCATTTCTGGAAAGTGTTGACAGTATCGGTGGCCAAAGAAAAATTGCTTTCCTGCTGGAGACTCTCAAGTGAGCTCTTCAAAATGAACCCGTTTACTCCTTCTCCACTTGCCAGTCACTGAGTACAAGATAGCTCTAGACACTAAGGGGTAGAAAGGTCTACCCTGAGATAAAAGCATCCCTCAGATTCTGTGGAGAGGCTTTGTAGTTGATGTTTATTTGAAACAGCTCTACTTACACTTAATTGAGTAAATTGCAGGGGAGCAAGAGAGAAGCTTTGGCTGCTATTCCTAGATGTACCATCAGTTTATGACCTTGGCCTCTTGATGACAATGAAAGATGTTAACAGTAAAGCAATTTTTATGTTTATTAGTTATTTTCTTAATGACTTTAAAATTATTTCAGGATGTAGATATTATCTCTCTCATTTTTACAGAAACTGAGGAACAGAGACGAAGTGCAATTTATTCAAGATTTTAACAAGTAATGATGAAAAGACAAAACCTAGTTTTGTCTGATTCCTCTTTTGTAAGCCAAAGAACATAAGAAAATACCCTTTTAAGTCTCATACAGAATCATTATCCAATTTCGAATTATTTGTGTCCTTGTTGTCATTTGATTTAGTTATAAAAAGTTTTAATTTTTTAAATTTATTTCTTAATTTTTTTATATATTCTTTCTTTTTAAAAATATATTCTCTATTTTTTCTACTCCTTGATTGGAAGGCTACAACATTTGATAGATTCTTGTGCATATTTTCAGAAACGTCCTAAATATGTATATTCATATATGTATTTCTTTCTACTCAAATGAAAACATATTGTATACAGTTTTAAGTGATTTCCCAAGGGTCACCCAGCTAATAGGAGCTGCAGCTGAGACAGGCAACAAGGAAAACCTAACACTTAAGTCTGTGTTTTAACTGCTCTGTTAACTTATTATAAATATTATAAATAAAAATAAAAGAAAGTAATATCTTACATATAAGGCTTATAATAAAGATCTCAAAGAGGCTATGTAAAAAGAGCTATGTAAAAGGAGCTCCCCTCTTTTATAAATGAGAAATGTGAGGCTCACAGTGGGGCAAATGAATTCCTTGGGAGGTACTGTCAGTATTTAGTGAACCTTGAATACAAACACACTTCTATGCAAACTCAAATGCAATTCATTCCACTTGTGATTGCTAAAAAAAAAAAAATAAAGTGGTTTCTTTTATGTTTGTCTTACTCCATCAAACAAAAACAAACCAAAAAAATGATAAAATCACCCTCTGAATCCTTACAAAGCCAACTTGCTTTGAATAAGCATCTTACAAATCGAAGAAAAATTGACATTCCAGGTTTTACTAGTAAGTCTTAGTGTTTGTTGCTGTAATATTTAGTGGTGAACTCTGTTCTTTCCCTTATCATATCCCTTGTTGATGCTAAAGATACAGGATGGGAATGACAAACCACCTTGAGTACCTCTAGAAGCAATATATATCTTGAAGATTATAGACTAAGCTATATACAAAATCTATCTATTTTTTTTCTAGCATTGCTCTGTGGATTTGTCTTTTCTTGTGAAGATATTAATTGGGCAAAAGGAGCTCTGAGAAAGTGGTTTAGTGGGACTTAAAATCTATCAATGGATATTTATTGAGTGCCTGCTTTGTAACATATTGCTTTGTGAACATCTTGCAAAATTCTTATGCTGCATTATTTGTACGTTTTGTAGAATAGGGTGAGGAGAAGAGAGTAAGCTGAGAAATTTACTTTTAAATTCTATCTGTAGTGGTCGCCACAGAACTCAGTATCGGTGACTTCAAGAGTGGCCCCATAGCTTGGTGGAAGGAAAGAAGAGAAATAATACACAAATAATAGACGTTAGTAGGAATATAAAAAATAAAAGAAAAGAGAAAGAAAGAAAAAAATGAAGGAATCACAAAACAAAGGTGTAGAATACATTTGCTGTGTACCTTTTACCATCTCTATCCTTCATATAAGGACCTACACTCTTCTATGTCCATCCTGTGCTGGTTGGATGGAGCTTAAGACCAGGAGCGTGTGGCAAGGCTAGGTATATCAAAGGCCTGAATATTTTTGGCCACAGGAATGGGTTTGGTGATTGGTATACTCATGGCTCTAGGAGGAACTAACAAAAAGAGGATCTCCTTTGGTACTCGCAACTGGGAGAATTTGAAGAAAATGCTTCTGCAGTCTAATTTATCAAAATGAATAGTCAGAGCATTTACTCAATATGCATTTGAATGAGTATAATATGAGATGTTGACGTAAATAGCTTTGTTATGATGCAAATTTTATTAAGCCTCTGTGAGGCTACATTTCTTTTTTTGTGTGTGATTCTAATATTTTATTTGCTTGAAAGATCCTTGAATGGATATGTGTGAATGTACTGATGTCATTCTTGAAACAAAATATATACTCCATAATTGGAAGCTATTGTATAGGGTTAACATTTTGACTTTTTATTAGAGAAGTTAGAGAATGCAAAGATAACGTGCCATGGATACAGGCCAAAGTCTTAACCTTTCTTAGGCCCTGCTACTATATCAATTAAGTTCATCAGAATGATCACTAAAGATTAATGAATGGCCTAATGCATTTAACTTTCTGTTAACAAGAATAGGCAAGAAAATAATTATTAACGTGACACGCAGAAATCCAATATTTTAAAAGCTTCTTTATTTGGTTCCTAGTCTTATCTCCTGCTCCACTCCCTTCTACCTGTCCCCACTCCTCTTGTACTTTCTTTACAAATTACTTCATTACTTTACAAATTACTTACAACCTTTTCCTTTTGGTTCTTGTAATTTCCTCTAGCTGGAATGGTCTTATCTTATTGTGTTAAGATAAACTCAAAACTTCTATCTGTCCTGTAAGATGCTGCTCAAATATTGTTGCTTCTGTGAAGCTTCTTACAAATCTCTAAGGAGGAACAGTCACTGTTTTGAACCCATAATGTACCTTATAACTGCCTCTGTGATAGTCCTTAGTTTCTTACTCTAAATCCTTTTTAATCAAATATCCTTCAAATTTGTCATCAAAACTTTTAACCATTTTCATTCTGAATTCAGCACAGCACATTCATGTCTTGATTAATGAAGGTAAGTGAATGAATGGGTGACCATTGTAATAAAAAGCATTTGTTGAGAAAGTAATGATATTGTCATTATAGCTACTATTTTTCACTAAACTCAAAGTGGTATGAATTGTAAGATGCTGCATAATTTTGTATACCAGTATAAAGAAATGCATTATCAATTTTACTATAACTCCATACTTTCTAACACTTGGAATAATTTTAATAATTTATTGCAAAAGTCTTTGTCAGATATTTGTATATTTATTTTTATTATATCTTTGTTGTGTGTGTGTGTGTATGCATGTGTGTGTATGTGTGTGTGTGTGTGTGTGTGTGTGTGTGTGTGTGTGTGTGGTATGAAATGTACTAGAATTAACGTATTTATAAAACATCCTAACATTCAGAGGCAGACCTTTTGAAGCTTGTTGAAAATTTATTTGGAGCTGTGATGTTCATTTATTGTCATTCAGAATTATGCTTTGTGCCATCAAAAGTGCTGATAACGTTGCATTTTCTAAATGAGACTCCTTTAGCAACTCTACTTGCTTCCAAGCTGCTGACATTAATTGTGCTTTTTAAAAAATTGAGGTGAAACTCATATAATAAAATGACCCATTTTAATGTGTACAGACAGTGGCATTCAGTATATTCACAATGTTGCACCATCACCTCTATGTAGTTCTAATACACTTTTATAACCCAAAAGAGAACTCATACCCCTTAAACAGTCACTCCTCACAGCTCCCTCCCTTCAGCCCTTGGAAAATTCTAATCTACTTTCTATTTCTGTGGATTTATCTGTTCTGGAAATTTTATAATGAAAGAATTATACAATATTTAACTTTTTGTGTCTACCTTCTTTCACTTAGAAAACAAATCTTTTCAGAGTTCATCCACATTGTAGCATATATCAGTACTTCATTTCTTTTTATAGCCAAATAATATTCCATTGTATGTACATACCATAATTTGTTTTGTTTATTCATTGGTTGATAGAAAATTTGGGTTGTTTTTACCTTTTGGCTATTGTAAATAGTGCTGCTATAAATATGTGTGCAAATATTTTAGTACTCATTTTCAGTTCTTTTGAGTAAAACCAGATTTCTCAGTAATATGGCCATTTTATGTCTAATTTTTAGAGAAACTATGGAAATATTTTTATCTCTGCCTGCATCATTTTAGATTCTACTAGTAATGTACAAGCACTACTTATTTTTTTTTTCTTTAAACGCAGCCATTCTAGTTGGTGTGAAATGATATCTCATTGTGGTTTTGATTGTGTTTTCCCAATGACTAATTATATTAAATATCTGTTCATATACTTGTTGAATATTTATATATTTTCTTTGGAGAAATTACTATTCATGTCTGTCCATTTTAAAATTGTTTTTTGTTGTTGTTATTGAGTTGTAAGTGTTCATTGTATATTCTGGATTATATACTCATCAGATATATGATTTGCAAATATTTTTTCCCATTCTGTTAGTTGTCTTTTCAATTTCTTGATAGTGTTCTTTGATGCACAAATATTTTTAATTACTGAAGTACAATGTATAATCTATCTATCTATCATCTATCATCTATCTATTTTTTATTATTGCTCATGTTTTTAGTATCATGTCTAAAACTTTATTGCCAAAATTAAGATTCTCTACTGTTTTATTTTAATAATTTTATGGTTTTAGTTATCATAATAATGTTGTTGATCCATTTAGAGTTATTTTTTGTATACAATGTGAGATAGAAGTCCAACTTCATTATTTTGCATGTGGGTAGCCAGTTATTCCAATGCCATTTTGAAGATACTGTTCTTTCCGCAATTAATGGTCTTGGCATCCTTGTTACAATCAATTTTCTATATATATGTTGGTTTCTGTTTGGATTGTCAGTTCTTTTCCATTGGTTTATGTGTCTGCCTGTATGCCAGTACTATGCTATTTTGATTACTGTGGTTTTGTTATTAAGTTTTGAAATTGAAGAGTGTGAATCTTTCACTTTAATCTTCTTTTTTCAATATTCTTTTGACTAATCAGGAGTCCCTTGCAATTCAATGTGAATTCAAAGATTGGCTTTAACATTTCTGCAAAAACCAAAAGGGGGCATTGGAATCATAATAGAGATTTATTAAATCCTTTGGTCACTTTAACAATTTAAATCTTTCAGTCCATAAACATGGGATGTCTTTTCATTTATTTAAGTTTTTTTTTAAATTTCTTTCAGCAACATTTCATAGGTTTCCATATACAAGTCTTTCACCCCTATGTATTTTATATTTTTGAATGTTATTTTAAGTGGAATATTGTCTTGATTTTTTTTTCAGTATAGAAGCACACTGCCTCTTGCATAAATATTTGGTGCCCTGCAACTTTGCTGAATTCATTTCTTAGCTCTAATACTTTTTTGTGTATCATTTGGGATTTTCTATATATAGAATCATGTCAATGGCAAATAAAGATAGTTTTACTTATTCTTTTCCAATATGGTTGCATTTAATTTATTTTTTTTTCATCTAATTTCTCTGGCTAGAACTTGCAGTACAAAATTGCGTGGCAATAGTGAGGGTGAGTGTCTTTGTTTTGTTCCTAATAGGAAAGGAAAAGTTTTAGATTTCTCCATTGAGTATGATGCTAGCTGTGAGTTTTCCATAAAGACTTTTTCTCAGATTGAAGAAGTTTATTTCTATTTATGTTTTGTTAAGCACTTTTATCATGAAAGTGATGGATTTTGTCAAATGCCTTTTCTGTGTCAACTGAGATGATTATATTTTTTTGTTTTTCTATTTATGCAGTGTATTACATTAAAAAAATGTTTAAATACTCTTCCATTTGCTTAAGATAAATTCTAGCTTAATTAAGGTTTATATCCTTTTAATATACTATTGTATTCAGTGGCCTACTAGCTTTTGAAAAGTTTGGCATCTATAGTTATAGGAGATATTGGTCTGCTCTTTCCTATATTTTCCTATATTTGGTCTTTGATATCTTGGTGATGCTGGACTTACAGAATGAATGAAAAAGTACTCTCCCTTCTTCTGTTTTTAGGTGAGTTTTAGATGATTAGCATACATTGGTCATTAAATATTTAGTGAAATTCATCTGTGAAGTCACCTGATCCTAGATTTGTCTTTGTCGAGAGATTTTTGATCACTCATTCAATCTCTTTACTTGTTATAGATCTATTTGGATTTTCTATTTTTCTCAGGTCAGTTTTAGTAATTCATGAGATTCTAGGAATTTATTCATTTTATCTATTTTTCTATAATTCTTTTTATTTCTGTAAGGTCGATAGTAGTCCCTCCACTTTCAATTTAGATTTTAGTAATTTTTAACTTCTATGAGAGAAGTCAGTCAGTCCTCAGGTTTGCAATTTAAAAAATTTTTTAAAACTATTTTTTGGTTAATTGAACTTCTATATTCTTTCTCTATTCTTAATTCATTTCTGCTTTAATCGTTGTTTTCTTTCCTCTAGCTTTGGGTTTAGTTTGCTTTCCTTTTTATACTTCTTTAGGGTATAAGTTAGGTTATTGATTTGATGTATTTTTTTCTTTTTTAATATAAAGTGTATATAAAACTATAAATTTATATTGATGCAGTGGGTTCATTGTTTTCCATAAATTTTGGTATTTAGTGTTTTTGTTTCATTCATCTCTAAGTATTTTTTATTTCCTTTAGATGTCTTTCTTTGACTCATTGTTTAAACTATGTTGTATAATTTGCACATATCTGCAAATGTTTCGGTTTTCCTTCTGTTATTGATTTCTAGATTTATTCCACTGTGGTAAGACAAGATACTTTGCATGATTTTAATTTTTCAAAATTTATTCTGACTTCTTCTGTTGCTTAACATATGGTCTATCCCAGTGTCTATTCTATTTGTACCTACCTGGCCACTTGAGAAAAAAGTGTCTTTAGTTATTTTGGGATGAAATATATATATGTTAGATTTAGTTGGTTTATAGTATTGATCAAGTCGTCTACTTCTTTTTGAAGTATATATTCTATTCATTACTGAAAGTGCTAAGAAATCAGAAAATGACAGTTGCTGCTGCTTTTTCCTCTCCTCCAGTATTGCTCTCCTGTTCTAGACCTAGCATCAATCCCCAGAAAGAAAAGTTTCAATCCTACTGACCAGCTGTAAATCTACTGGTTACTAACATACTGCTGGTCAGCTAATCTTGTCTATGTAGATCCTGGATTTGGCTGGATGCTGGGATGTGATCTCTCCCAGATGCAAGCTACTGGACATTTATGAAAGTAAAACTGTAAATTCTTTATTCTTTCTGCAACCATGTAAATGTTAGACTGAATATATGTAATTGTTAGTAAACATTGATTAAATTCTCTAATCTCCAATCTTATTTTAAAATTATAATCATATTAGACATTGCAAAAAGATATCACATCAGGTGCTGATGATTTGGTATAAAGCTTGACCTATGTTACTTAGAAAAAAAATATAGGAAAAAGATATCTCTAAGTGTGTATAAAGCAATTAATGGCAAGTGGTTATTAAGAATACCACTATTGAGATGACTCAAGAGGTGACAGTATTGTTAATGTTAGACTTAGTGTGTACTTTCCATATGAAATAATTTAATGTTTATATCAAAAATTTATAAGGATTTCTGTGGGGTGCATTACTCACAGGATATGTTTTACCAAATTAAATGTGTGTGCACATGTGTGTGTATATGTGTGTGTTTGTGTATGTGTAGTCCTAAATAATATATATTCCTAATATAAAATCTCTCTAAATTTCTTGATTATAACTCTATATGAGATTTTAGAGACCATAACTCCCAGATTAGGAAAGAGTTACCTACTGTCTGTGACCAAGTCAGTGTAATCTGTATTTTTAGTTAATCAAATAGTTCATAACAATCCTTAGTATGCATTAGAATTACCTAGGCAGGGAGTGATTCCAGTTTGAGATGTGTGTGCAACAAGAACAATACCTCTAGTGAGATAATGAGATTGGTGAAGAGAGGAAGATGAATCTGCATCATAGCCTATGATGCAGATCTAAAAATTGCCATTTTATGAGCAATGAAACTGCTTCTGAGATATGAGATAGTAAAGGATCTTAAGTAATGGAGAAGCCTTAATTCAAAGCCTGGTCTTCCCAACTCAAAGATTTTGTGCTTCTTACTAGGTACCTGTGCTATAGGCTTTAATTAAGACCTTGAGACAAAGAGAATAGGCTATTCTCACTACTTTTAAGAACTTCACATGTGGAAATAAAGGTACATTGCTGGTCCAGCAACAGCTTGCCACTGGTTCTTTGCCCCAGGGCGAGTATGCCACCAGGTTCTAACTCATCAATTGTCTGCCAGCTCCCTGTGACATCTCTTTGAATTAGCAGGAAGTGCCTCCCTGCTTGGGTAGAGGACAGAGCCTTTGGTTCTGGTCTCCCGGTTGGAGAGGGATTGCTGTGGTGAGGACTGGAGGGAAGCAGATGTTCTTGATGCAGCACTGAGACCGGCACCTCCAGAGTGTGGCTGAGCAGTGCCATCTGCCCTTCTGCAGTCCCCCAGCTCTGCTGCTCTTGAGGAGGGAGGAAAAGCAATTTAGAATGTTTGTGTGCCCTATTCCGCCTAGGGTGTTGCAGTGTTTCTCATTAGCCTGAGACTTGCTAGGCTCATTTTATTAATCAGATTCTGAGAAACACAATTGTGTGAGGTGTGCTGAAGCCATTCAGAAACTATGGAAACTGGAGAACTTCCTGTCTGTCATCATTAGAGATATCCCTAATTCCCTGAATTGGGGAAAAGCCAACACTTTTCTGTCATTCAGAAAATACTGTGTGCCTATTCTGTGTTAGGATCTGTGCTGGTATGGGGAAATCAATAAAAAATAAGGGATGTGATATTGTCTTCTTGGGGGAAAAGTTTATGGGGGGAAGGGGCTGAGGAAGGGACAATAAGACAAACAATCCCCAGATAAATAATTGCTATTGCTATTTTAGGAATGTTCAATTATTTATCACAACCTGGATATACAGACAATACTTTGATCTTCTCATATTGTTTTTCTTCCCACACAAATGAAGAAATGGTGGCCTCTTTTTGTTTTTAATTCATTTTATTTTGTTGTAAGGGGAGAGGTTGGTTATTGGATAGAGACAGTATTAAATAAGTTGGGTGGGAAATATCAAGGCAAAAAATGGAAAAGAATTTGAGACAGGAGAAACTTCTTGCTAAAGGCCACAAGGTACTAAAGAAAGTCAGGCACTTTTTGGTAATGCCACATGACTCCTTATGGCTGGAGGGCAGGTAAACTTTGGGAATAAGCATATGAGGCTATTTTATGTTTACTCTACCAGTAGATTATGGTAAGATTCTTGTATCAAAAAATAAATGTGACTCACAGATAATGCAATAATTTATGAAGATTGTAGCTTTCTCAATCTTTCTGTATCACATTCTCAATTTTTCTATTGGTCTCTCACACATATGCACTTCACACAATTGCACAAATAATAGCTATTTTGAATGGTGAAAGCTGGCATATATTACAAAATTTTTATGTTTAAAAGAATAGTTTTAAGTTAGTTGTGAGAAACTGAGCAATGTTTCACTATATCACAAGGGCTGAGGCAGTGTAAAGTAGTCAAAAGGATACAAACCGTGGAATAGAATTGTCTTATATTTAATCCTGATTCTGCCATCTACCAAATGTCTGAACCTAGGCTAGTCACTTATTCCTGGTATCTTATGTTTTATCATCTGTAAAATGAGGATAATAAAATTGCTGCTATGCAAACCTTCTATATGAATTATATGCAATCATATGTGTCAGGGGTCCTAAATCTATTTCTGTGGACCCTGAGATTTTATGCATAATATTATATTTATATGCATTTTGGGAGCATAAGTTTGCATAAACCTAATTAGATTCGTCAGATTGCTTGAGTCATTAATCTCAAAGTACCCAAGGCTCAAAACAAGGGCTCTGAAAAGATGACTCCCCTATTCCCTTGCCTCGAGAAAATTATATTTATGATTTTTAAAATAGTGAATATATATCTGTATTTTTACTAGAGATACAGTCAGGGTAAGTTACTGGATGATTTCCCTGATCAATACAATAATAAGACAGTGGCCAATAGGATGAGATGAGGCAAGTGTGCAGAATCCTAGTGAGTGGAATTTATTCATCTGACTTAAAAATGGTGCAGCATGGTGGTTAATATCTTGCGATCCAGAAACACGCACTCTGAGTTCAACACTCATTTATGCCCCTGTTTCTATAGCTAGAAACAATAAATCTTATTATATTAAGCCATGGGCATTTAAAAAGTTGATTTCTTACTTAAAGTCTAATAGCTGGTCAAGGGAGTTTGTAAGATATGCATTGTTTTATCAGTCCAAGACCTAGGCTCTTACTCTTTCGTGGGTCCATTTTTTAATGGCCTTAACAAATTCTCCATTCAGACATGAATTCCTAAGTGGCCCACATGGAAGACCACCCACTTTTTAAACATGTTCACCTGTAAAAAGACACACTGTCTCTGCTCATATTCTATAGGTCAGAAGTTAATTGCATCACCACACCTAATTGCACGGAAAGTTGGAAAATGTAGGCTGGAATCTTGTAAATGAAGAAAATGAATTTTGATGAACTCAGAGTATATGCAGTCACACTTCCTTTTTGGAACTGAGCAGGTCTTCTCTCTAGACCTCACTGTTTCTATCTGTATGATAAAGAGTTTAATACTTTCTTCATGGAGTTGTGAGCATTAGATGTACTAATTAATGTAAAGCCTTCACACTATTCTTCGTATAATGTAAGTGTTCAATAAATGTTTTCTATCACTGTTTATACTATCATTTCTACAGATGCCAGGGGCACCTTTAGTGAGGAAAGTTAATGCTGCCTGGGTGAATACAGAGTTCTCTTCAGCACAGCTTCAAAGGAATTCAGAGCCTCAAAAGACCTTCATTAAAAAAAACAAACAAACAAAACATTATGACATCCAATGCTTAAAGGGAGGCTTTGACAATCACTTGCTACTGTTTAAAATGAGCTTGTTTAGAGCTCCTGAGATGAGAAAGAATGGATCTAAATTTTATTCTTTGATAAAGTGGTTGTCACCAGGCCTCATTGCTCTAGGCAACATTAAATGTGAATTGAATTATAGCCCAAACACCTTTTGATTCAACTTTGTGGTGGTTTATAACTTAACCACCAGCTTCCAGTATCTGGCTGCTGGATGGAGGGGGCAAAAAAAAAATGACATCAGAAACCAAACAACTGTAACCACAGATCATTCTGATTTTTCAAAATGTAATTTGAGTACATCTGAAGGATGTAAAATGTAGGCACATTTTCCTTGGCAATTTCAGGTAGAAGTGAATATTTGCAAGACATATTTTGATCTGGCACAGCAGAGCAATCCTTGCTCTTGGAATGGTTTTATTTGTATAATTGGGCTCCTCTTCCTCTTTTTGATAGCCCTTCTTTCTATGCAGTCAATTATTAGGTCTTCAAATCACAAGTAGAACATCTTAAACATCCTAAAATAGGGGTATAAAATTGAGGGCCATTTAACAAGTATTAAATGGAGAAACAAGAAACCCTTTAAACTCTGTGATAGTAACCTTTAGAGTTAGAATCAAGAATTTTAAAGTCAGAACTCTATAAGGAGAGCTATTTGCCTGTTTATTTTTCTTCTGAGAAATAGAAGTCTGACATCCACCGTAAGGTGAGATTGTACAGATTGATCTAGCTGTCTGTCTATATATCATTTGATCAACTGATCAACCAATATGTATGTAGCTATATCGACATAGATATATCTGTATAGGTATATATATATATTTATATTTATATTTATATTTATATACATATGCAACTATATATGTAGAAAATATCAATAGATATAGATAGATAACTGAGAAGCCTATTTAAATAACTAATAAAAACAAAAAAAATATTTGATGAGAATGGCTAAACCACCACTGTGGGCTAAAATCTCCATATATTTTACTATAATAATAAAATTGATATTGATTTAATTTCTCCTTTGGACCAATCAATTTGCTATCAACTTTATATATGCATTATCTTGAACACTTACAGTAATTCTGTGGAATCTATTTTACTATTTCATTTCATGAGTGAAGACTGTAAGGCTTGGTGAAATAGCTTTGCCCAACTGCACCTATGTCAAATGGCAGAGCCAATTTGACAGGTCTTTTTAACCTCAAAGTCTTCATTTCACTGCATATGCTTTTATTCTTTTATTTTCTCTATGCTTATTTATATAGACTCCAGAGAATTGTGTGTGTGCATGTGTGTTTCTTTCTAATATAAGAAGTGTCCTTCATTTATCTTTTGTCTTTATCACTATTGCCATTCTATTGACCAAGTAGTGGAGTCGTAAGGAGAACCTTCAACTCATTATGATGGGAAGACTTATCTCTAGCTTCAGAAACTGAATATTGTCAGTTCCTTTGATGTCCTTCTATTTGCCCCTCTCCACTGCAGGGGAAACCTGTAAGTTGGTGAATCACTTCCTCTCTCTCTCCCTTTAAGCATTAATAAAATTTGCTTTTAAGTTTTCTTCCCTGTCTATAGCTTGTTTCCTCCAAGTTGCCTTTGTCATTTTGCCCTGTATGCTGTCTTATCTGCTTTACATGTTTCAGACTATGCTACACATGTTAAAAAAATTTCACAAGTCTGGCAATTATCTACTCTTCTCTTATATTAAGAAGAAAGCTGTAAAAAGCATCCAGGAAGCTCTGGGCTAGTTTAATGAGGGCCACACTGTAGGGTGATCTGGCTGAAAACTTTGAATTCTAGTAGTTTTAGTTTTTTAACTTGAGCTGGCTGGATTCCTCAGAGAAGACATTTCTGTTCTCCGACTTGGCTGATAAAGCCTTTTGCTGGTATCCTGAGAGCTATTTGGGAAAGACTGGGAGAAACTCTTAGAATTCAGCATGCAGTTCTTACTTCACCCCTCCCTCCATCAGTAGTGAACCAGTTGCTGTCTTAGTTTGTTCTCTTTTCCTTTATGAGTATATGCCTTTTCTTGTTGTTGTCTCTTTATTTATAATATACAAGTTTTTGAGGAAGAAAAACTTCATGCATGTATTGAATCTCCAAACTCTAAACAAAAATATCCTCATCATGATTTTAATATGAATTTCCTTGATCGCCATTGAGGTAATAAATGTCAACACATCTTAAATGCCTGTTATGTATTTTACTCATTTTAAAAATAGATTATTTTTGTATACATCTGTAGGAATTCCTTATATATTCTAGTACTGTTCTTTTGTAATGTGTGTTTCAAAAAAGAGAATTACTCTTTAACCATTATACATAATGGTTATATATACATAATGAACAAATATAACATATTGAACAAATATAATCTACTAAATACAGAATCTATTATTTATTATACCTAATCTTCACAACAATGGTACAAGGAAGGTGAGATTATTCTCCCTTGTGGATAAGCAACTTAGGGTTTAGAACATTTGTGACTTTATTCAAGTTCCCCAATTTGTTAGATAGACCAGAAAGTAAAAGCCAAATCTAAAACCACTCTATTTCATATACTATTCTGACATTTGATACTTTCAAGAGAGTAAAATACTAGGCCATATCTTTTTGCGAATGATTTTTTAAAGACAAAATGTAATAGAGCATTCTTATTCTAAATGAAATTAAATAAAATTCTAAAAAATATTTTTTTTCCTTTTTTTGCTTCCTTCCTTCTTCCTTCCTTCCTTCTTTTCTTTCTTCCTTCCTTCCTTCCTTCCTTCCTTCCTTCCTTCCTTTCTTCCTTCCTTTCTTCCTTCCTTCCTTCCTTTTTCCTTTCCCTCTCCCTTCCTTTCTTCTTTTCTTCCTCTTTTCCTTCCTCTCTCCCTTTATCTCTCTCTCTCTCTCTCTCTCTCTCTCCCCCCCCACTTAGAAACAAAGCTTATTTTATTCAATTAGGACTTATCTATCACTAAAATTTAGATCTACCAATTAGCCACATTATTTTGTCAGGTAAAAAACACAGGAAAGTAGTTATCGAATTCCATTTATTATTTACAGATTTTTTTTATTATTTGATTTAATTCTTTTGCAGTCTTTCCTAGCATTTTCGATTAATATATGTCAACTATTTACAATAAGCCTTGGAAATCAAGTTGAGAGATAAAATGCTTAGTTTTTTACATTTTCTTTGTGTTTTATGTTAATGAGCAGAAGAAGCCTACTATAAAGTATGGGAAATGTATAGAATACAATTGCTCAATAAGCTAAAGTGCACAGCCATTTTGGTGAAATAAACAACAACAAAAATTTCTGTACTGTATGTTGTAGGAACTATGGATGGGAATTGACAGCAGAAAATGCTTTCTATGTTTTCTTTAAGTTTGCAAAAGTGTTCCCAGGTTGTATGTGGCATGAAATACAGACCCAAATCTGTATTCTCAGGGAGATGCAGTGGCCTTTCAAAAACATTTTCTATGGCGAAGAGACCAGGATCATAACTAGGATCAAAGATTGAAGGAGAAAGGGTAATTATCCACTAAAGGAATGTAATCTCTGAACAGAGGAAGGACTCCTGAGATCTCCGCCTTTGATCATTGTGCCTTGTCGGAAAGTGGTGTCTATTGTATTTGGAGAACATATTGAGCTAGAATTCATTCATTTCCCAACTTTACTTCTGTGGAAGTAAATTTGGGGGAAAGTCAGTATATTCTTTTGAGCCTTAATTTCTTCACCTATAAAGTTAGGAAAAAATCTTTGTCATACATCATCATTTTAAGAATTAAATGATATAATTACCCAAAAGTGCTTTGTAAGCAGTAAAACACTGTAACAATTAGGTTATCATTACTACTTTGATTAGCTAATATCTATTGTTAATTATGACACATCAAGTGAACTTTGCTATAAAGGTTTAAATACTTAACCACTGACAAGACTCAGGAATTCTGCATTAGAGATCAGAAGCATGGATCTCTTACAAGTTAGGAAGATAATGATGCTAGAGTGGAAATCAGAGTAGAGTTACACAGACCAGAGTTCCCCTCTCATTTCTTTGTCTGCTAGCTGTGTGTCCTTGAGCAAGGTTCTGAACCTCTCTGATTTCTGATTCTCTTATTTGTAAAATAAGGATGCTCATTTCTCTCTCTAAGTGTTGTGATGAATAAGTTGATAAAGAAGCTTCAGAACTTAGTGCAACTTAAATAATTATTATTTCTATGCTTCCCCTCAAACCCATTTTATCCTAAACATAGTTTAAATGTTCAGAAAACATTTTTGGGTGATTCTCATGTTGGATCTGGCCATGTTATATAAAAATGCCGCTGTGTTATAAGAAATATGCTACCTGGTATGATATCTATATTTATTTCTTGGTGAGAACATCAGCATTTCTAATTAATTACAGATCCTCTCTATCTGGGTTCTTTTCATCTTTCATGACTGACTGTCTTCTTAGCCCCAAACATACTTGTCCTCATGTTTTTCAGACAAGATGGAACTGGTTTGTAGTAGGTCCTTAATAAATGTTGTTAATAAAGACATTCTTGTTTCTATAGCTGGCTAATAGTGCGTGTTCTCTGCTATACAGAGGCTGCTGCTGCTCTAACTGATAAAGGCAATGATGAAATAACTAACAAACAGCTTTTTGTTTAATTAATTTGATATTCCATGCACTCTGTTCAGTTGTTTAACATGATTTTTTTTTAAGTCTTCAAAAACAATTCTCTGCACAAACTAATGAGTTAGTACGGCATAAGGCATTTCTTTAAACTTACAGTCAGTATTTTGTGGGGGAAGAGAGAGACAGGGAGACAGAGACAGAGCCACACTATGTTAAGTTACCAACTTGTATTAAAATATAGGTTTGCTTTATTCAATTTTCAATATTGATATAGTACTCTCTCAGGTTATGACTTCTTAATTTTTTTTCTGAATGGTTTTATTATGTATATAACCATCGCTATCATGCACTATGTTTTTATATATGTCATGCTTGTTCTTTCATGATATGTAGCTTTATATTCACTTTATATACTTTATGTCATGTCAGCGAGGTTGTACTCAAATGCATTTCCACTCTGGAATAAGAATAACTGCATCCTCTCACAAAAGTATTTTTTCTGAGAATCTGAGCCATGTTCAGAAATCTGAACCACATCGATGGAACTTTGCATGGCTATCCCTTTGCTTCCCCAGGACTAATTTTTTTTTTTTTACAAATTCTCAATTATCTGCAGAAAGAATTGATACTCTTCATCATGATTTCTTTGTTGGTTTTGTTAACCTTGATAGGAATCTTTAGATGAAATGAATGTTAGTGGACTTTTCATTATGGCCCAGGTAACTGTGAGGAAGTCAGTAACCTCTTCTACTCTCTCTTTCATTTCTCACTACTTGGCTTTTTTTCTACTCATTAAATAAGGATACCTAATACCTAGCACAGTTATCTGATACATAGTTACTAATTTTTATATACCTGAGTTTTAAAAAATAGAATAATTTTGATTTTATTTTTCTTATTTGAGAGTACTATTGGGTAACTTCAAAGGTTCATAACTTTGCATAATTATTTAAGTGCTTGATTAAAATATACTCTTAACTCATCACAATCCACTCAGAGTTAATGTTGTACTATGCCCCATCAAATGATAAAGATATTGTAATGGTATAGTTCTCTTTGTTCTTTCTTTGTGCCTTTTTTGTCATGTACAGTATAGCAGACCTAATAATTTATAAACTCTGCGATATTGTGGGGCTTGTGTTTCTTATAGTAATTAGTAAGCCTATATCTCATATAGCAAATAGGAAAAGAAGATACATGTTACTTTTACGTTTGCGCATGTTTACCATTCCTAATATTCTTTATATATATATATATATATATATATATATATATATATATATATTTTATTTGCTTTAGATTTGTGTTTCTATGTGGTGTCATTTCCCTTCATCCAGAAGTTAGTCCTTTAGTGTTTTTTGGAGTAGGTCTGTTAGTTATAAATTCTGTTTATTTTAAAATGACTTTAATTTGATTTTATTTTTGAAGAGCATATTTTCAAGATCTAGAATCTATTTATTCATTTTGACTAACTTATCCTTGAGTTATTATACATATTTATAATAGCTACATTAAAGTCCTTATCTGCCAATACCAACATCTAGGTCTTCTAGTTGACACTTTTTATTCTTTATTTTTACTTGACTATGGTTTATATATTTTTTTAAATTTGTTTCTGTGCAAGTGTAGTATTTTTTAAAATTATTTACAGGACTTTGTAGAGGCTCTAGATTCTCTTCTATCTTTTTGAACAGTGTTGACTTTTCTCTAGCAGTCTAGAAAAATCTTCGTGACTATTCAAACACCAACTATATCTTCTCTGAAATGGTCAGCAAATGAAATATCTAAAAGTTTTCAGTGGTGGCAGTGGTTTTGTTTGTTTGTTTTCTTCCATCTCCCAGTTACTGCTTGTGTTGAAAAATATGACATTTTCACGCTTAGTATCCTAGTTTCAGGATTTAGCCAAAAGTTTAGGTGGAGTTTTTAAGCAGATTTAAAAAATCCCCCTCTTTCATTCTGGGATTTCTCTCTCAAACTGCACACACTATGGCAGCCTCAAACTTCATTTTATCACTTCTCCGGCTACCGAAGCTGTGGATTTCTGCTTGAATTCTAGTCATACATCACTGAATGGACTGGAATTTGCACTTAGACCATATAAACATGAGTTAACTCAGGGCAGTTTTCTACTTTCCTTCAATTTCTGACCACTTTTCTCTTTCTCCAGTGCATTCATTTAGTCATTTTATTTGCTTTTGTTTTGAGTCAAGATTTTATAACTGTTGTATATTCAAAGATTAGTCTAATACCAGCTACTCTGCCATTACTAAAAGAGGAACTTTTTTAATTTTAATTTTTATAATTAAAACCATTTCTAATGAGGTATTTTTGGCACAAGTTCCTCCCCCCCTTCTATTTTTTCTTCTCCCCCCCCCCCACCGCTTTTATTTTTTTCTGATATAGCAGTGTTATAGATAAAGATTGGCCAAAGTGGAAGTTCTTGGCTAGTTAGCCAGGAATGCGGAATCTTAAAGGACATAAGGAGGATACATAGATAAGTAGCAGTGCAGTATATTATGGAATGGATTTTCTGGTTCATTGGTCTCTAATGTGATTTTTAGTTCATGGTGACACTCACTGGCAGAGTAGATTCTTCCCTAGAATGGGAGATATGAGCCTACCAGTACTGGGAGATATGAATTTTGCTGCTTCCCTAGAAATTTAAAACTTGCACCTTTATTGTTTAGAGCTGTAAACAATCTTAATATCGGTTAAAAATCATTGAATTTTCATGTCTCTAAAACAAATTTATTACTTAATGATGTTCCATCTTTATCTTTTCCAGGATGAATGAATCAGTATACACTTACCCTACATTGCTTTCTCTGCCTTCTGTGTTTTATCATCCTAGAAAACTCTTTATAGCTAAACATGTTTACTCAATGATAATTTTACACAGCCAATGCTTTGAGAAGGAAATGTATAGACATATTTCAAAAATTAAGTTTACTATTTCATAGAAATATACTATAGTCTTTGTAAACAACAAGTAATTTCTCAATCTATGAATGTTAATTTTTATTTAACTTAATATTTATTTAAATTGAATTTTTTTTTTTTTGGAAATAATGGGCTGACAGTGTAAGAAAATTATTTATTAAAACCATAGGGCCCATATTGAAATTCTACTTCAAAGAACAATAGCTAGGCAATCAGTACTATTTTGATACTCTTTAAATGTGAATCTTTCATTGAATTCATAAAGAATCCAATCCTTTATGCATCAGAGAGGATACAAAGATAATAAATCAATATCTTACTAAATAAAATCCTACAAACAAACAAAACTCTTCTGTTATTTCTCACCAAAGTTATGTATTTGCTTGCATCTGCTGAAAGGTTAAACCTATGTTAATTATTATCATCCTCTCATTATCATAACAATCAAATGCTTAAATTGAATGTATTATTTCTGAGTGCCATCTGTCAAAGGTTTGCCATGAACATTACTGAGCTATAGAATTGCAAGGTCTGATAATGCATGTACTATGGGCTGCTTCATCTCTAGTTTATTCCTGGGGCACCACAGGCCATTTTCAAGCAAGCAATAATCTACGTGACTAGATCCTTGATCAAAAGATTCTGTCAGACAGGGTAACTATTGTAGGTAGCAGAGAAGAACTGAAATGAACACAAACAGCCATTCTCGGCCCATTTAATCTTTCTTAAACTCAGACAAATCTTTTTTTATCATCTATTTCTAAAAATCATGGCCACTATCATGGTATTAGGGAGTGTGAAGGAATGGAAGCATGAAACAACAGATGCCCTGGAAGGAAATGCAAAGAACCAGGGGTAGTGAGGAAAGAGGAGAGTACCTGGAGTGAAACAGACAGATGAGTTTGGAAAGGTCATCAGAAAAACGTACAGTGTGGGTCTTATGTGATAAGTAAGAAGAGATGGTCATTTAAGAATTTTGGCAGGGTGTAACATGGTTGATTGTGCATTTTATTATTTTACTTTGTTTTTATTCAACTTATTAGGGTGACATTGGTTAATAAAATTATGTCAGTTTATAGTGTACAATTGCATTATATATTGCTTTGTATATTCACCATGTGCATTTTGAAAAGATTGGTCTAAACAGTCTTCTCAAATCAAGGCGTTATTGCTCAGGGGAAGTGTTTTGGAAGTGTGTGTGTGTGCGCTCACACATGCATGCGTTCGTGTGCATAGAGGACATTTTTTAAAATAAATCTTTTTATTTTAGAATAATTTTAGATTTACAAGAATCACGTAAGGGTAGTACAGGAAGTTGCATATACCTTTCACTTGATGTCTCCTATCATCAATATCTTATAATACCAAATACATTGGTCAAAACTAACATTGGTGAATTACTATTAACTAAATTCCAGACTTCGCTTGAATGTCACCAGGTGTGCCATTTATGTTCTGTTCCAGGATCTCTATTAGTATATTACTTGCCGTAAATGGTCATGTCTTTTTCGTGTCCTCTGGTCTATGAAGTTACTCAATTTTTTTTTTTTTTAATTATTTGTGACCTTAACAGTTTTAGAAATTACTAACTGATCAGGTATTTCCTAGAATGCCCCTAAGGTCGTGCTTGTCCAGTGTTTTTCACATGATTACATCAGAGTTTTGACTTTTTTGAAAGAATATCACATGAATAAAGTGCCCTTCTCATCATATTACATCAGGGAAATATGATTTCTCATGACATCACTGTGGATGATAAATCATCACATGGTTGACATGGTGTGTACCAGGTTCTTACACCATAAATTTGCTATTTTTTCCCCCTTTTCCTACTCAGTTCACTGAAAGCTAATCATAATCTAATTCAACATCAGTGGATGAAGGGTGAAAGCCTGCTTTCTAGATGAGGAGCATTTACATATATTATTTGGAATTCTTCTACAAGGAAACTTTGTCTCTTAGGAAGCATTTTTTTTTTCTTATCACAATATCTACAGATATGACTGGTATTTATTGGGCAGGATCCAAAGAAGCTAAGGGTCCTGAAATTTGTGGGTCATTTCTTTACAATGAAAAAATGTTTCTAAATACCAGTAACCCTTCTTTTGAGAAGTAGTCTAGAACATGCATTCTCAGTGGGAACAATATTACCTCCAAGGATGTGAAAATTGATTATTTTGACAAGGAGCAGGGGAGACTTCCTATTGTTATATGTAAAGCACTGATACACAAACTGTATACTGTGGTATTAAAATTTCATAGAGGACAATATATCTAAGAAGTATTTTTAGGGGGTTGATAATGATAATTTTTTTTAAAAAAAGATTGAGAAACATTGGTTTAGGTGAAGGGGAGAATGTGTCAAACTGCACAAAAGGAGGGATGGGGCAAGGTAAAGCAAGGGTATAAGGAGGAAGGTTCTTCAGCTGAGTTCCGGATCAGGCATATTATGGAATTAAATGAAAAGTTTCATTTTGTTTAGAATTAATTTGTATGTGATTTTTAAATTAGTACCTTAAAAGTTTTAGTAACTTAGAATAAGGCATAAAAATTTTAAAACATTGCAGGAAAAATTACAAATTATATTTTACAAATTATAATTTATATAATTTTTTCAAAGCCAATAAAATTTTGAAATGTATTCTTTATGTATACTAACATTCCTCATACTTTTCCATGGTTTTGTTGTAATTTCCTCATAGCTTCCTAGATATTTTCTGGATAGTAGAAGTTCCTGGATCACTGGACTTTGGAAAACAATGAAGTAATGATTGTGTATTTCATGACTCTTTTTCTGGTTTAACTATGACAAGAAATCTTGAGTTATGGCTTCAAGATATTCTGTTTTTTTTTTTTTTAAAAGTCTGAGGGTAAGTAAATAAAATTTATTTTTTTGGACGGAAGGGGTGGAAGAGAGTAAAAACCAAAATTTATCTTCTTTAATCTAATCTTGAGATAATATGTACTTAGAACATTTGGAAAATTAAGGAACCTATAAAGAATAAAATGCATATTCTCTATGATTTTATTTCAATTTTAGTACTTCCTTTGCTCTTCAGTATTTCCATGACTATAAATATATTTTTTCTTTTATAATTTTTACTTTTTAATAACTCTATGTCTCAGCATTTCAAGGTGTATATATATGTATCTGTCCATATACTTTTTTCAATTAAACTTTCTCTCTTTCTACTCATTATTCAATTTCTTTACACTCAGATAGCCTCACCTTAATATCATTTGCCTTCTTTCATGAGCAACTCTCTCATTCTTCCTTTTCCAACTTCATGACCTTTAGCTATGTGAATTATTTGAGAGTGCCTTTTAAACAGCATTCTTCCGTGGACAAAGCACAGAGAGAAGTTAAAAAAAAAATCAGTGAGCCTTATTTAGTACAATAAAAAACTTTGAATGATTATGGAAATGAGTAGTTATATTTAATGCAGTCAGATGTGTGTATACATTATAATGACACCAAAACAGAGGTCATAAATGAGTTCAAGGACCCCAGGCAGGATTTATGACTTCCAGGGTACTGAAATAAGTAGGAAATTAAATTGCCAAACCACTGATCTTTGAAGAATAATAGGGAGTAAAAGAGAAATAGGAAGACTGAAGATGGAAAAGTGATATCCTGATTTTCACAGACAAGGAAGTTACATTCCTTAAACAATGAGCTGTGAGCATGATTTTAATACTTAATGAAGTTGAAATTTTTGTTGTATTTGACTGTTTAATCTCTATGTCTACCTCCTAAGACTATTACAAATTCTCTTTAAGTTCCATTCTTATTTCGAATTTCATGTCATACGATTTGGTGGTTGTAATGGTAGTTGTTTTGGGAGTTAACCCTATTTCTGATCCTGTAGATGAATTGTTAGCGACTCAAGACAATTAGCATATTTTGCTTCCCTGGTCCTAGTAATTTGTTGATGTGTGGGCACGTGACACACTTGGAACCCACCTCTTTCAAGCAAAACTATTTGTTTTAACCTATACAATTCTGAGAAGCACTTTTAAAAAAATATCTCGTAGTATTATAAAGTTGTATTCTAACATTTCCATCGGTGTACCCTTTGTTGGTGAATCTGGCAGTTATGCTTCCCAGAGAATAACATCTTGGTAGTATTTAAATATTTTAATTAAGCTCAAGGATCAAACTAATTATTGGAGGCTTCCACGGGCAGGTTCCCAAAAGATCACAAAGTGTGAATGGCTAAAATTCTCATAGCTCATGGCTGATAGATAGTGTTACCAACGTTTCTTGGTATGGATGACAATATGTTTTCTAAAAGAAATCGTTAGGCTGGAAAAAAATAAAGATATTCTCTCCACAATACTTTCAGGGTAAACACCAAGATTTTAATGTTACTTACAAGCATTTTCATTATCAAGTCTCTGCCTACATCTCCAAATTCTTCTCTTTTTTTTCCCCTCATATTCTATACTTCAGCCATGAGGGACTGCCTACCAGGATCTAAATCAAATGCAATATCTCTTTCCTCTCTGCTTTTGCATAAATTATTTATTATGCATAAACACCTCCACTCCCTCCCTACCCTATCCTCTCAGATCCTTTCTGAGTTCTTTCAGGTTTCACTTCCTCAGGTTAAAAAACCATCTGGAGTAACTAAAGGATTCTGATTTTTATTTCTTCTATTTTTTCCCTTTCTCCTACTACTCCTTCTCATCCTCTAAGGTAGCAATCAAGATACTTCTATTTATATGGTAAGATGGAAAGGCTTTGCTGGTCTTAAATCACAATTGTTATCTTCCTTTCATTAGTAGTAGTTTTCTAGCCTATATTTTTAACTAAATAAATTTGTATTTGGGGAAAAGGCGATGGTATACGTAACACCAAGAAACAGAAGAGCACTATGTGTATGAGACTGGATGAGTATTTTGGTATATTTAGAACTGTACCATCTACATTTGGCTATTTAATTAAATGTGAATAAAATTAAAAATCAGTTTCTTATACGAGCTACATTTCAAGTGCTCAGTAGCCACATGTAGCTAGTGGCTACCATGTTGTACAGAACATAGAGCATAAAACTGTTTTTATATCATCTCCTTGAATAAGCTAAATCTGAATTACTTCTTTCATTTCCATTCATACTAGGTCACGTCTCCTTGTTTTCTACTTTCATGGAACTTCTCTTTTTTTTTTTTCAGTACACTTTTCAAATGTACAATGATTTATATTAGTAACCAAATCTTCACTTCTTTTAGCTCCATTAAGGAAAATACTATCACAACAAATCAAGTCAATGAATATTTTTTAATAAATGAGAGGATAGCATGATAGATGACATGGTTTGGGGAAAAGTGAGTAAAATATCAGGTGGGTTGTGAAGGTTACAGAAGAACTGAAACAGAGATAAGGCATCACAATTTTATTTTTAAGTGAAACTGTTTATACTCCTAATCAAGTGATGCTCTAAGGGCAGCTGACACCTTGTAAAATAGACTAACAAAAGACAGATTAACAAGAGAAAAGCAAATAGAAATTTATTAGCATGAGTATCATGCTTACCCAGGGGCATGTTCAGAGGTGAGTAACACAAAGGATTGGTTAGAACCCAGGCTTATTCAGCATCTCAGCAAAGGAAAGGTGGATTTTTAGAAATGTGACATGCATGACAAAAGAAAAGGATTGTAAGTTCCTAGGACTGCAAACTGTGAGAAAGCATATCTACAGGAAATAATGGTTGATAAAGCCTAGTTAGTAGAGTTTATTTTGCAGATTCCTTGGGTACTGTCTCCCAGTTGAAAAAGTTATAAAATTCTCTTGAATAATTAACTTTTGTCATTCCTGGTAGAGAGGAGAGGGACACAAGTTTTTAAATTTATTTCCTGCTTTTAGTCAAATGGAAGGAAAGTGGAAAGCTTTCTTTGTATCTGCTTTTTCTTAATTGCCTTCAGCTCAAATAATGCTTATACTAAAGTGACATATTTTGGGGTGGCATGTTCTGCCACCATATAATAGTTGACCCAGCACCCAACCACAGTGGCATGTTAATTCTAGGGTCATGCCATCATGGAATCATAGTTGACAATTTTTATGAGAAAGATTTGTGTGTATGTGTGTCAGCACTACTTTCTTCTTTATGTAGACACATGGTTTCTTTCAATAGCATTACAAAAATGATGTGAAAATCTTGTTAGGAATTCATACTGACATTAGAGATGATACTTCAAAGGACACATTCGAAGATGCTTATCTAATATACACTAAAGCTAATCATATAAAGATCCCACCCAGGATTCAAACTACACTTATTATATCCCTTAATAAAGCAATAATTTTCCTTTTGTCCCAACTACAGAATGTTCTTTATTTTTAACTTTCAGACATGACATGATTATCTGACTTTATGAAGTTACAAAGTTGCAACTAACTCCTCAGAAAGCTTTATTTCAGTCTTAAGAAAAAAAGAAGAAAAAACCCTCCAGGTTGGGTACACTATTTCCCAGTTGGTAAGCAGTAAAACTGCTACTCCTTTTTCATTTGATGAAATATGATGAATGGAAAAGTATTTATCTACTAAATAGAAAAATATTAATGCTGAAACTTTCATTTGTCTAAGGCTTAAGGAATATATTACTCTTTTTTAAAAAATAGAATACAATTAGTGCTAACTGTCCTTTTTTACTTAATAGTATATAAGCATTCTTTATAAATAATGTGATATAAAGAATATTTAAAGGATGTTACCATTCTTTAGCAAATTAACTTAAAGCTCTTTTCTTGAATCTATCAAATATTATGGTTCCACAGTCATCAAAATTACTTTATTTCAGTTATTTTTCAATACACTTCTATTTGTTCCATAACTTTTGTGTTCCTCAGTTTCCCTAACATCAAATTATTCAGGTTATGAGTGATAAGTAGCAAGCGAGTTGCCAGGCAGATGACATTTTACTAAGGATATCAAATGTACATGTTTCTTAGAATCCACAATGTACATATAATATGATTAAGATAGCTAAGAGTATAAATGCCAGGTGAAAATGTTGTTCTAGCAAGATATTAGAAGAAGAAAAGGTTAACATTTTTCTTACTGGTAGCTTATAAAACTATCACAAAGGGTACTCTTTCTTTTCCTTTTTTTTTTTTTTGATATATGGTGGGATAAAACACTTAAAAATGAATGAGTTATAAATTAGACATTTATTGTACCTTTGTCAATATTAAATGCTCACGAAGAATCTGATTTTTTTAAGAAAGAAGCTACATAATGAGGCAGAATTTATTTTTTTCTATAAAATATGAGATGATTTGCAATTTTTGTGAATGTGGTTAATTTTAACCACATTTTTATTTTCTGAAGCAAAGTATAACCCTATGTCTTTGATCTTAAGTGCTTTTTCTCAGTTTAGGGTTTATAATTAACTTTTATTTTCATTTGACATTAATGTATGAAAATCACAAGAAAAAATGAACATGAGGTTACCTTTAATTTTAAATAATTATCACCTGTGGAGTTCTGTTTTCTTAAGAAAAGAAAGGCTATTTAAGTGAAAAATATGATAAAATAAACAAACTTAAATCATAACTTCAAGATTAGATAAGAATGAGTTTTAGGGTAATTCAGCTGCGTTTTTAATATTTTTTTTCTTATAGTTCAGACAAGTCGTAAAAATCCTACTTTAACATTTCAGTAGAGATGGGGGCCTATTGAATAAGAAAAACTATTCTGAGAATTCTGGATAGAATCAGGTGTAGGATACATTCCATCATCTTACCTCTTTAATAGACATGTAAAGAAAAAGTTTAAAAACCATTGTTGTAAGAATAACAACAGTGATTCAGGACATACAGAGTAACTGAGATGAGAGCATGATTTACTCTGGGGTGTCAGTTAACATTTCCCAAAGGAGGTAATTAGGAGTATTAGTTTAAAAGGAAGGGCTAATATGCTGATTTTGTATGCCGATAAAGTATGATACTGAGTGCTTTTCTTTGTTTTATTCCTTTAATACATAAAATAAAAATGGTTGTAAGCACACATAACCTCAGTATAGTAAACATTCAAATGCCAGATATGTAATTCATTCAAAATAGTCTGCAGGCTTTTGTGCTCAATAAAAATAAATGTAAAATGCACAAAGAAAAAGGGTCTTTTTTTGGTTAACAACGTGTTCTTTATTGTGTGGAGAGATTGAATTGTCACTGAAAACCCCTTGGATTCTATAAGTGGAAAATCTGCAGGGTGATGTAACACAGAAGTAATAACAAAGCAGGGTTATTTGCCTATAATCAGGAATTACAGTTATAATGTACCTATGAAGACTATTTAATTAATTTAGTTGACAGCTGCCTTATCACCAGTGAAAATTCAGCCAAGTTTGACCAAAAACTCAAAATATAATTTGTTTGGCATACAGGAGGAAAGCCAATGGGAGAAAAAATACTTTCTATATACTTGTTTTTAAATACTCATACTATTGAACCATTCCCATTAAATGCATAAATGACAACAGAATATTCAACTGTAACAGTTGGTGGAAGCCATTTTAAGTAGCAGTTTAACAAACAGAGATGAATTTTAATTTGCGATGCCAGTTGAGCTGTAATAAAAACTAGTATTCCAGCTGTGAAAAAAAAAATACCACACAGCTTGGTTTAGAGTTATTTACAATTTTTTGTTTTTTTACTTTACAGTACAGTGAAACCATCTTGTTTCTGTCCACACCAGAAGTTTGTTAAATCCCAAAACATGTCTTAGAAAATGAGAAAGGCATGTCTTTAGGGAAATAAAAAATATCTTTGTTGTATTAGATTATAGTGTTCAATTTAGTACAAGTTAACATAACAGCTGAATGTGTTATAGTGTTTGCACTATTTCAGAAATTGTAAAAATTACTTTAGAGCAAATGGAAAATTTGGGCTGTTACTTTTGAAGTAAATGGAAAATAGGTATTTTCAAACATTGAAGTTCACAAAAATGTATTTTTGCAATCAATGCTCACTTCCTGAGTTGATACTTTATTAGCAACAATATCAACTTGTTATTTATCAGGAAATTCTTGTAGAGAAATCCCCTTGCGTTCTTGACGGTAGTAAACATTAAGTTATGCCAATCGAGAAATTTTTGTAGATCCACTATCATATTTCCAAAGGATAGTCTCACTAGTAAATAATAAATAAATCTGCCTAAATGAGCACGATAGGTTTTCAAATTACTGTTCTATTTGTTTGTGATGTTTAAAATTAAGATACTACTTTTAAAAATAGTTACTCATAGGAGTCTGTGGATTTAACAATATAATTTTATTTTTAAAATCGAGGTGCTGAAAGGAACTATGACAAGAAAAAAGTGATAAGAAAAAAAGAACAATATTCACTATTGGGAGGAACCCTTCTCTGCCTTCTGAGAATGTTGGAGTGCAAGGACAATGCTTTGTTGTGCCGAATGGGGAGGTTTTGTGGGACCAAGGAGGCTAAGCCCGGATGCAGAATAAGGGACATGCTGCTTTATAGAAAGAGGGTCATTGGAAGGATTAGTAGGAGAACTAATCCTAGTAATCCTTCCAATTAGGTGGGAAGAGAAAGGGAGTGGAGAAGGTATGGGTAAAAGGGGAGGGAAGCAAGAGAAAGTGAAACAGAAAAAGAGAGGAAGAGAGACAGAGACAGAAAGCATGAATGACAGTCCAATGCATAGCTGCTAAGAAGAGGAAATGAAAGAAAAAAAGACATGATAGAACATTTTGGTAGTTTTGCTTGACAAATGACATGTAATATCACTTCTCTATTTACACAGACAAACTTTATTACATTTTACATTAGTCAGTACTTGCTTTTGGATTTGAATTTGTGGTCTCTGGAGATGAAAATATTCTGAGAGTTCTTCTAAGAACTTGGTGACTGGAGTCACCAAGATGACCCGGTTAGTAAAATTCTATTTCAGTTACATATGTGCCACTCAAGTGACATAAACACTTACCTTTATGTAGAAGAATATACAAGCTTTTGATATTTAGATTAGGAAAATATCATCAAATTTCTCTTCACCATTATGTATCCAACAATAAAAGAAGTACTAAAACAATTTATTTTCCTTTGATAATGACAGGGCCTAGAACACAGCGGGTATGTTCATGACAACATATTTATTGAAAGAATGAATGCCCAAATTGATTTTTTCAAAACACACAGTTTTTGCTCTTGTTTAATGTTGTTAGTATCGTTATATTTTAATCAAGTGTCTGTACCTTTTGGCACAGTCAGGATTCCAAACATGATTTCTTTCATTTTATTTGGCTTGAAAGTCTGACATAGTGATGGGTGCTGCTACCCCTGCACTTTAGATCACTTAATTTTTCAAAATGGTATCAGGGAAAATTCTCTGTGGAGAGCACAGCAATGCAAAGAAACTGTAACGTTCTATAATGAAACCTAATGAAAAATCTCTGGGCTGGATTAGATGGTGATCTGATGTGAGGCCAAGCAAAAGAAAGCACTTAAGAGAAGTCTGTGGAGTTGAAATTACACTTCGTAAAGAACAGGCAGGATGCATGAGGAACTGAAGGCAGAATACCAAAACACCAGCAGTGCTATCTGCATTTTTTAAAAGCCTCCCTAGAGACTGGTGTGAAAACTGACTGCTTTTAGAGGGATGGCAGGATGAGCAGCTAGATTTCCATTTTCTACATCCTACAGCAAGGAGTGTGGTCTGACAGGTGTGAGGGTATTTGTATGGACAATAGTTCTGAGTATTTGAAATAAGACCCATCATGTACTATTGTGTTACCTTACAACTCCTAGATATCAAAACATAATCTCAGAAAAGAATGAGTAGGAAAATGGGGAGAGATATATGTAAGTACTAGGGAAAAATAAAGAGAGGTTTTGGAATATGTCAAGAAAAAAAATTGAAGAGAACATAATTACCCTCACATTATGTCTCTGGAAATCTCACCTCCAAATTCTCAGGAAACTGAATGGGATATTATAGTAATTATGTTCATTTCCAATGCAAAGTATTAGCCAAGCTAATTAAATATGTTTTTCAGACAGTTAGTAGAATTTATCCCTAATATCAAAATAACAGAGAAAATATGACCATCAGAGTATTGGTTGGTGAATTGATGATCAAGGCAAAAAATAAAAAATAAAACTGGGTTTCTTGGATCATTACATTCATGTAATCAGAATGTATTTTATCACATGAGCCACAACTGTGCTAAGCATTGTTGAGGATACGTAAGAAGTAGAAATGCAACTGTTTACAGATATCTAGACAATCTTATTTTAAGATCAAACACTAATAATAAAATCATCGCAGCAGTAAGTATTTGTGGCAATATGGGCAAATCTGCTTCCACTTCCAGCTCCTCCAAGCTCTCTACCCATGTGACAGCAGACAAGCCATTAAACTTCTCTTTACTTACATTTCTCACCTGTGCCACAAGGAGGCTAAGAGATGTCCAAAGAAGTCCTGGGAGAAAACATTTCCTACTATTTCTGGTGCATATTACTGACCCCTAGAGTTTAAAAAAAAAAAAAAAAACAAGTCACCTTTGCTTGTTAATAAAGTAACAATTTGTCCATATAAGAACTATTTTAACATAGGCTTGGATTAAGGGACAAATTAAGTGTTTTAATGAAACAGTAATAAGGCAAACTTAAAGAAAGAAAAAACTGTACAATTCTATACAAGGAATTGTAAAGAAGCAAAAGGAAACGTCATGTAATGTTGTATTACTTTATAATTCCTGGAGATCATAAGGTAATCTTAGAAATGAATAAGTAGGGAAATGTGTGTAAGGTTTGGGGAGAGAGAAATACAAGTACTGAGGGAAAAACACAGTTGTAGGTAATTTGGTGTTTGAGCACATTCCAGAATCAGGCAGCCTGGATTAGAATCCTGACTTCTTATCCCCATCTGTAAAATGTAGAAAATAACAGGACCAACCTTATAAATCTGTGGAGGTGATACATGTAATGTGTTTGAAGTTGTACCTGGCATGTAATCAACACTCAGTGGAAGCTAACATTGGTTAGTAGTGTCGCTGCAACAGCTTTAAGCAGTTACCTGCCCTTCAGCTTCCTTAGGGAAATGTCCTGTCCTCAGACTAAGTTAGATTTCACTGTTACCTGCTCTCACAGCTACCCGTGTTTATCTTTCCCTCTATTCACCACAATTGAAAATTTTAAAACGTAAAAAAAAAAAAAATGATTGGCATAAATATTAACAATTGACTCTCTCAGGATCCAGTAAGCTTCCTGAGGGCAGGTCTTATGTTGCTGTTCATCAGTAGTATTTCTGCTCATGCTTAGCCCAGGCTTCAGCCCTTGGTAGGCACTCAAGTATGCATTAAATAACAGAAGAAATGGAAATAAAAAGGTAAATGGCTATCTCCAAGGGCTATGTTTTATGTGTAGTTTCACTTTAATTTTTTTCCTTTTATTATAAGCATTTTCCTGTTCAGAATGTGTGTGTAACAGCATACATGACAGTTCGTAATATTTCATTAGCTGGCTGAGAAGAAGGAGAAAAGGAGACCATTCACATGCAAATGTATGCTTAACTCAGCCCCCGATGGAGCATACCCAAAGGGAACTGCCCGCTTTCTTAGATAGTAATTGGAAGCCTAATTCAGATAGGTTAATTGTAAGGTAGTGGCGACGTGTGCTGGGCTGTGCACAAGAGCAGAGGAGTGGCTGACAAACGGCCTCCAGTGGCTCTATAATAAAATAATGTGGTGCCATCTACTTTTTTTGACTTTAGCATGTCACAAAGTTAAGGGTAACTCAGAAGAAATGCGAAAGTTTCTCTTGACGTATAAAAATAAACCTTGCTAAGAAGAAATGAAAAAGTTGTTTTTACTGAGAACAACTTAAACTGTATTATTAGTCCTAATTGAAACTCTTGTTATTTCCTGAGCAGATCTGGGGCAAGAACTAGGTTTGTTTTTCCTCCCTAGTCCATGCTGATATCCATTCAAGGTAAATTGGTCTCAGATACCTGCAGCAACACTTACTAACAGTGCAATTTGGGACACGCTTCTTATTCTCTCGAAATCTCAAATCACACTTCTGTAAATCAGGGATAAAAATAGAATCTAGCTCACAGTGTCAGATGATTAGATGAAATAATCAATGTAAAGCACATGGTCTAGCGTCTGGCTCTTGATTAGTACTTGGAAAATGTTAGCTCTCTTGTCTTCAAACTGGTTGGAAGTTTCTCCTAAAATTAACCCACCATCCATCCACCCTAAGATCCAGTACTTCCACTCATAGGTTGTTTTACTCCCCCCCAAAATGGAAGTATATGTCCACAAAAATACTTACGCTTAAGTACCTAAGTACCCATAACTGGAGATAAGGCAGGTTTCTAGAGAAGGAAAACAATGAGTTTGGTTTAAAAAGGGAGGGGAGGGTGCGATTCATCATATTGAATATTTTTCCAAAGGGCTATATTCAAGTTAAAACTTTTTATACTATCTACTATCTACTATACTATGTACTATATACCGCAATTACAACATTGAAATATAAGATATTTAATAACCACAACTTGCTCCATCCTGACCATATCCCATCACTAGTCTTGTTAGGACTGTCAGCTGCATGGTACCTCAAAAAAGCCTAGAAGGTAGAACTCCAAGTGTGTGCTTTTGTTACTTTGGAAAATACTATTATATATCGTTACACATTCTAATCTGAAGCAGTGTTACATAATGAAAGAGTCTTGGCCTTTAGAATCAAGAAGATTTTTCCATCTGTCGTCCCGCCACAGAGTAAGAGAGGCATTGCTATCTCTTATTTTTCAAAGCAATCAGAGAATCATTTGAGGTCCCATAGTTAAAAGGTGGAACCAGGATTTCAAAGTCAATAAATTATGTAAAATTAAACCATCCTTTTCATTTGTAATCAAGAAGTAAAGTTATCTTTTGAGGTGTTAGTATATACTGAGTTTCTTCTTGTCTGTATATTCGAGTGGCTCTATAAGTAGAGATTTACAGTCAAATTACACATAATATGCTTTAAGATGTTCCAATGAAAAGGCTAAACAAGTTTAATTACTTGTTTAGTAAGGCTCTGTATAAGATTCCAGAAGGAATAGTCAGAGATGGTATACATTATAAACTCAAGTAGGGTCTGGAGAGGATGATTACAGAATGTAGCATTCTATCAATTAATTGCTGCAAAAGACTAGATCGGATCAACTGTTCCAGCCTTATTATTAAAGTCCACATATTTCAGCTGAATAAAAATTTAGCAATATTTTTTTTTCTATTAAGATTTCTTATTTTCAACACTGCCTAATCCTAACAGTTATATGAAACCATCATCTCATATTAAGTAAACGCATTCCCATTCTTTCAGGGAAGAAATATAATAAAATTTCAGCCACATTAATGCTGATGGCTTATCTAGTATATTTAGAATAAACATAAAATTGTTATGATATTCTTTTTGTAATTTCATGGCAATATAATAAGGATTAGTATATGAACACTAGCCTAAAATAAAGAGGGGAATTGAAATCACTCATATTTGTAGCAGGTAAACCTTTGAAAATAGGTTAAAATGCTCCCTTAAATATAATAATTGGAATGTGTGAATATTTTCCCCCTTGCAGTCTCACTTATATCAGCATGTTACAGAAGGTAAAAATTATGTTTTAATGTATAGGGAGACATCAAAGTAGAGAAATGAAAGAAAGACTGATATCCTTTCTATTATAAAACTAAAAAAAAAAAAAAAAAGACTTTATTACCTGCAGCCCTTTGAGAAGACCTGCCACCTAACAATAAAAACACAAAGGAAAGCTACCAAAGCCTGCAGAGGTTCAGGCTCTCCAAGTGTTTGCTGCATCTTATTCGAACTCTTAACACTGGTCATAGAAGGACCTAAATCCTGCCTTTCTGCTCATTGTATTTACTAATTCTACATACTTCTCTTGAAAATTTTATTTTTCAATCTCCTTTAGTTCTAGAGTATCCATATTCCTGAGGCTAGAAACTCATGGTTTAACCTCAACCCCAATCCTCATTTTCATCTCCATTAGGGTGACCAAAATTTCACGTTTTCCCAAGACTATCTAGATTTTAGCACAGAAAGGCCCATGTCTTAGGAAATGCATCAACCAGTACAAGTGACTGGTTTTTCAACCATCATGTGTGAGATGTATCTAATAATTTGACTATGTAAAGAACATTTGGACTCTGTCCTTAAAACAAGGACAAGTGAAGAAAAATGGCCTGGAGAAAATGAATGTCTGATGGTCAGAGTAGAGGTAAAACACTTAATATAATTCCTCTGAATTTTAATTATTTTTCTCACATTATAAACAGTTTATATTTCTTTCCATTTTTATTTCATGTTTTGGGAACAATGACTTGCTTTTATCTAGTGAAGAGAAATGCTTAGCTATATATCTGATACCTAGGAACAAAACTTGTTACTTGTGAAGAACCTTGAAAACACCCATTTATTTGAGGTTGCATCCTCCCTTCTCAGTCTAAAGATGCATTCAAGAGAGGAGAACAGAACATTCCGACCTGTAGTTTTTCATTCAAATGGGCATCCACATTCTAAATAATTCTTTCATTGAACAAAAAGCAGATTGATAGTCAAAAGTATCTGAAAATATAAAGATTAAATTGCTAAAGGGAGAACCCAAAGGCCCCATTACCATGTATTAGACTCTTCCAGATTTATTATTTTTTCCCATAAAGTATATAAATAAAAGGAAAACCAAAGAAACTTATGGGGAGCGAACTGCAGGAATTTCAGTTGTCAAATTAACATTCTTTTCATGAAAACATAGACTTACTAGGCAAAATAAATCATCAAACTCAGGTATTTATTTTGCATAGCATCCTCTTCCTTAAGTACATATCTTATTTAGAAAGCACAGTTCTCGTATTCTACATGTACTCAAATGTGTTATGTCATGAAAATTGTTCTTTAGTAAATATGGTTTCAAATATAAAATAGTGTCACATATAATATATGAATGAATAGTAAACTTTAATTTGTTTATAGCAAGTAAACATATTTTTTACATTTTTAGAACCAGGAGAAAGGCTAAGCCATGGTGAATGATCTAAATAGGGCTTTCTAAAACTTTGTGATTGGAAACAAATGTAAAGACATATATGTATGTGTGTGCAGATTTATATACTTATGCATATATATGTGTGTGTATACATATACATTAGTAATAGAAATTTTGACAAAAACCCTTAAAGTTAAAAATTATGAACATTTGCAGTCCTATGAATAGATAAGCTTTCTCGATATTTAGATTACTTTGATGAACAGTCTTCATGTCTGTGTGCAGTCACTGAAGATTTTGAAATAATTGGGATTATTTTAGGCTTATTATTTAAAACTCTTAAAAAATAACAAATTGTTAATATTTCCCTTGCAATTATTCTTTATAAAGAACATTTACTGTTTTATAGCTTATCACAGTTATAAACAATTCTGTGATTGAACATCCTATTGGAAAAATCTTTAGACATTTCCATAATCCATAATTTTTTCATTAGAATAAATTTCTGTAATTAGCATTAATGTAAAAAGAATGCTTCTGTTATACCTTTTATAAATCTGTGGTTCATAAAGTTTAGAGTACATTTAGAATCCACTAGTGTCTTTGGAAATACACAGACACTGGGCCTCACTCACAAAGTCTCTGAGTTTCTAATACAATAGATTTGAAGTGGGGTGTGAGAGTTGACATAGCTAAATTCTCAGGGGATACTGATGCTGCAGCTGTAGTATCCCCACTTTGAGAATCACTGTGATATATATATAGTCAAATGCTGAAACTTAAAACTATTTAAAAGACAAGTCAGTATAATATTGGCATTTGTTGTTTGAGAAAATATGTATGTTCATATGAATCAAGAATCCACTGCAATAAGTTGCCTAGTGTTAGGGATGGGATTCTTATACCATACGTCACTGATTTCCTGCCAAATGATTTCAAAACAAAGCAAGAGTCCATTCTTCATACTTTGATATCTTTCTATTGCTTTTTGTACATTAAATTTGTTTGCTGCTGAATAAGTATTTTGAGGTAGCTTATGATGGTGCTGACTGAAAGTTAATTTTCAGCTTTGTTATCAATTGTGATTTCTAGAGAAGTATATATTTTGTATAAAATAAAATGTGTACAAGCATACATATTTTATTGCATTAGGCTTTGGGTAGAGAAATACAAAAATAAAAAAACCAGTGCACATACTAGGAATAAAAAGTATATGTCTATGAAAAGAGGAATATACTGGAGAAAAATATGGAAATAAGTAGGAGTGTTAAAAGAAAGTATTTAGTCTATATTAGATGCACAATGGACTTAAAATGGTTGACTCTGTTTATAATTGTCAAGGAGAAATAAAGCACATGCATTTGTTATATGTATAACATCCAGTAGTGTTAGTTTAGGGATTTGGGTTTTGTTTTCATGTTTAGCTTACTCTAGAAAGAAAACCCCAGAGGAGATGAAATGGTGAGTTTCAAGAGCCTAGCCCAACAGTAAACACATTATTCCTTATTAATGGTTTTGTCAGCACATTTTAGATACTCCACCACCACCCTTCTCAACCCTCTTTTTCAGGTTGAGGGCTTCTCTGATAAAAACAAATTGAATACCTAGGCTTAGGTCTGGAATAAAAGAGAACTTCCAACTCTCTATTCTTTCCATTTCCAGATGTCTGCACAGTCTGTCTGATTTATTAATCTAATCTTTGTGAAGGTATTGGAACCTTGAGAGAGAGAGAGATGGCTGGTCTTGCTAAGGCAGGATCAGCCAGGATTGTTTACTAGATCATTGCCAGATGCTTAGAAAATATTTGAGAAAGTGTTAAAGAAAGGGGAGACTTAGCAAGACTTTGTCACCTCTCTTTTTATAACTCATGAATCCCTCATATTAGTTATTTCAATTAGTTGTATTTAGCCAATTGGGTTAGCAAATCCTCATATCTAGACAAAAGGACAAAAACTAGGGAGTTCAGAGCACCCAAAAGTTGGATAAAAAAAAAATTGGATGAAATTATTCTGTTCTTCATTGGCCTTAGGAGAAATATTTAAGGAAAAGAAATTACCGTCTGCCCACCCAAACCTCACATAAATGCAAGCACACAGTTCTATCTAGAAAGCAAGGTGCAGTTAGGCACTTTTTAATAACTTAACTCTCTTAAACGTCTCACAAAGTTTATTCAGCATGTTTATATGAAAACAAATCAAGATCGTCTGATATTATACATTTGTACAAAAGCTATCCCAGAAAAGAAACCACGTGAAAACTCTGAATGAAAGTGGGGATGGTATGGTCCAAGTCCATGGAAGGGGAGTTTTTTGTTATATCCCACAAACAAATTTTACCCCAAACCTGGCTATACCAGGGAAATGCCAACTCATGGTGTGTCTGTGATTGAAGCACTAATGTGCTAAGAAAGTGCTTTGTGCAAGGACAATAGTTCCAGCATGGCCTGGAGAGTACTAGGAAAACCCAGTCTGATTTACAAACAAGGTGGGCTGTGGGAAAGGGAGGCAAGGGAGTGCAGCATGACCAGCATTAATAATGGGAAAGGGTACTTGGATAGCTCAATTAAAAAAAAAAAAAAAACTGTGCTTGGCATAAAAAATGGCAACATACACATATTTCAGTGCCTGTCACATAATAAATTTTCAATCCTATTTTGAAATAGTATTTATTGAGAGAATATGTACTGTGTCCTTCAAATACTTGAAAATCAGGAAAATGAATGCACTGCGAGTTAAAATTATGTCTCCCTCTCTCATCATATATTGATTTAATATCTACTAGACCTATAGTAGTACTCACAAAGTATGAGTCGTCTACCATCCAATGATTTAAGATACTAAGTGAGAACAAATTTAGGTGGCACGTCAATATGACATTATATACTTTGAATCTCCTACAAGAGAAAGAAAATGTTTTTGAAATAATCAATAGGAATTAAGGAGACTGAAAGAATATGTCTTATTTTGTAGCTACTATGACTTTCACATCAAATTAATACTTCTCTCTCTCTCTTTCACATCTGTATGATATATATCTCACCCAAGTGACCCGACTGTATGTTCAGAGCCCTTCTATATGGCTACAGCAAAAAATAAAATGATAATTTATATTGCCTTAACATTTTCTTTTGAAATACAGTTTTATAAGTGAAAATTGATTCTGTTTAGAGAAAAAAAATTAATAAGTCATGCAGGTAATTTAAAGGAATCAAAGAAATATGAGTAATGTACAAAATAGAAGTTTATGAAAAATTAGCCAGCAGATATTAAAAGTATCCATTAGAATAGCTTAAAAGACATCTCAAACTAACACAGCCCAAGCAGAATTCATTTCTTACTACATCCATCCCACCTGCTAAGCTTTCTCCACTTGTTCCTTTCTGAATCTTCTGCATTATTTTTTATGTATTTGCTCAAACTAAAGACCTAAAGTTTTTCCTGAGTCTACTCTGACCCTCATCTCCACAAAAAATGCTTCAGAAAGTTCTAGTTGATCTGCCTCAGAAACAACCTGAAACTATCCAGTTCCCCTATCACCATCTTGGCCTAAACTCTAATCACCTAGTATAACCTGTTTCCCTTGTTTCCCACCAGCCTGCATGATGCATGTCCTATACATCACGGGGCATTTAACGCATAATTCAGATCATTTCCCTCCACCACCTGCTTCACGAGAATAAAACGTAACCTGCTCATGGCTGTGAGGTCCTATCTAGTCTTGACTCACTTTCCAACTATACGTCTTTCTTCTCTACCTACTTTTTCTCATTCATCCTGGTTTTACTCTTTATATTAAGCGCTCTCAGCTTGTTTCTGTCATTGAGATTTTGCGACTCTCTGCATTACAATCATCTTCCTTTATTCGTGGTTTCACTTTCTATGGTTTTAGTTACTGGGGGTCAGTCACAGTCTAAAAATATTAAATGGAAAATTCCAGAAATAGACAACCCATAAGTTACAAATTATGTGCCGTTGTGAGTAGCGTGATGAAATCTCGCAGTATACAGCTCCATCCTGCGTAGAATGTGGATCATCCCTTTGCCCAAACTCTCCCTACTGCAGACACTCGCCACCTTTCAGTCACTTAATAGCCATCTTGGTTATCAGATCAACTGTCATGATATCACAGCACTTGTGTTCAAGTCATCCTTATTTTACTTCATAATGTCCCCAAAATATAAGAGTAGTGATGCTGGCAATTCGGATATGTCAAAGAGGAGCAGTAAAGTGCTTCCTTTAAGTGAGAAAGTGAAAGTCCTTGACTTAATAAAAGAAAAAAAAAGAGAATGCTGAATACCTCACTTCATCTCATCACATAGGCATTGTGTCATCTCACATCATGACAAGAAATGTTAATGTAGCACGATAACATACTTTGAGAGGGAGGATACCACTTTTACATAAATTTTATTACAGTATATTGTTACAATTGTTCTGGTTTATTACTATTAATCTTACTGTGCTTAATTTATAAATGAAACTTTATCATAAGTATGTATGTATAGGAAAAAACAAGTATATGTAGAGTTTTGTTGTCTGTGGTTTCAAGCATCTAGTGAGGGGCTTGGAATGTATCTACCATGGATAAGGGGGCTGCTGTATTTTTCTCACATTTTTGTTAGCTTGTTGCTTCTTTTTCAGATTTCACTTAGATACAATCTCTACAAAGAGGCTTTTTCTACATTTGATCTAAGTTGTCTGATGAATAATTTGCTTTAAATTACCCTACGTTAATCACATTCATAACACTTCCTAATATTTTTACTTGTGTATTTATTTGTTTATTATCTGTCTTTTCTTACTAAGACACAAACTCCAAGGCAAGGGTGCCTTAGTCTGTCCCGTTAGTCCTAGAACAAAATCTTGACTCATAATAATAAAAAAGCATTTAGCCATTATCAAATATTATTATTACCATATTATTTTTGTCATTGTTATTGTTTGGCTTCCCAGAATGGCCTAACTGCTATAACACAGTGAATAAATTTGTTTGTGGGGGAATGTATTAGTTTTCTCTTGCTGGTGTAAAAAATTGTTCTAGACTTATTGGCTTAAGAAAATGCAACTGTAGTATCATGCAGTTGGACTCAGCTGATTGCTCAGCTCTTTGTTGCACAAGATTGATATCAGTATATTGGCCAGTCTACCTGGCCTGGAGGCTCTCAGGAAGAATCTGCTTCAATACCCATTCAGGTTGTTGGCAGAATCCAGCTCTATATGACAGTAGGATTGAGGTCTCCCTCTCCTTGCTAACTATTGGCCGTAGATTATCCTCAGCTTCTAGGGTCACCCTCATTCCCTTCTTAAAGCTGACATTGCAGGTCAGGTCCTTTTCACCTTGAGTTTTTTCAGTCTTATCTCTTCTTTTCTTCCACTGACTCTCTCTGACTGACCCCAGCAAGAGAATCTTCCCTGCTTTTTAGGGCTTGAATGATTAGATTTGGCCCCACAGGATAATCTTCCTATTTTAAAATCCATAATTAATTTTATCTTCAAAGTTCCTTTTGCCATGTTAAGCACATATTCATAAGAGCAGAGACCGATGTCCTTGGATACTAAATTTCTGCCTACCTCAGAGAGTCTCCATCAGAGAGGCTATTTACTGACAAAGTCTGAGTGTGAATAGTGTGAGGCTGGACCAGTGACTTCATGGTCATCAAGTGGCTGCTGCAGCTTTAGACATGTGCACTTTTAAAGGCAGGAAGCCATGTGGACTGAAGAAACAGAAAAAAAGGCCCTTTTCTGAAAGTGAGTCCTCTCCTTTTATTCCCCGCTCCAGCAGACTTCTTCTTGTGTTTTATTAGCTCACACTGGTAAAAGGCCACTTACAGTTTTAAGAGAGGCCACAGAAGTAAGTAAATGGCATTTTCTAGTATCTCTAGTTAAAGACTAGCAAAGGAGAGAGTGATAGCTACTGGACTACCTCTTTGTCTGCCAGAGATATCCTTAGCAAAATAAATATAAAAAGAAAGTTATGGTTATATTAATTTGTTAAGAAAAACGTAACATTTCCCAAATTCTATTTTCTATGCAGAACTTATTTATTGATAATATTCTGGGTCGTGTTAATAGATGCTTTAATATTTGTATCGATTGAGAAGAAGAGCAAATTTTTTTCATGTTATTATAGAGGAGACAAATCCCTTGGATACTGAGAAGGCAACGAATGATTGACACCCACCTGCATTCGTATTTTATTGAGATGTTAACATGTCACTCACTGGGAAATAGACCACTAAATGACATTCATATTTATCTATGGACTGTCAAGGTATATTTAATGTCATCCCTTCTCCAGAAGAATATAACTTAATGCCTGATGCCATTTTGTCAGGAGTTTCAGATTTGATGTTCCAGAATAAGTTGGCTCATACGATATAAGTCCCCTGTATGTTTTCTTGCTTGGAGTAAGCATAGCACATCTCTAATTTCTCATTTGAAAATCTACACAATGCTAAGAAAAATCATCTTTGGTCTGCTCCATTTAACTTCATCCCCTCGATGTTATTGGAATGTTTTTTTTCTGATATTACGTGTTTGACCTGCTGGAACACAGTGAATGGGGAAATTCAGTTAGAAGTCATATAGGAAGCCTTAATTCAAGGGGTTTCATTTATAGACCACAGCATTCTCACATCTTTTAGAATTTAAAAAACAAAGCAATGATTACATCTCCTCTGAGAGAGAGAGAGAAAGAGAGAGAGAGAGAGAGAGAGAGAGAGAGAGAGAGAGAAATAAAAGCCTTAGAAATAATCCAGTTCTGAAACTGTCTTTCTTTTAAAATGGATATAAATTTCAAAGGCAGAAATTAACTTCAAATTTATTACTAAGAAAAAACAACAGCTGCCACTGATAGTCTATCTTTTACTTTATATTAAGTACTGTTTTCACTTATCTTAATTCTCGCAACAATACCATAGGCTAAAAAATTATAATTGCTATCCTCATTTTACAGATAAGAAATCTGAAATACTTGGTGTGCTTGGACTACCATACAAAATGTATAGATTAGAAAGCTTAACCAACAGTTTTTTATTTTCTCATAGTTCTGATGGCTAGAAGTCTGAGATCAGGTTGGTTTCTGGTGAGAGCTCTCTCCTTCATTTGCAGACATCAGCCATCTTGCTATATGTTCACATGACCTTTTTATATAAGCACTCAGGGAAAAAGATAGCAAGCTCTCTAGTGTCTCTTCTTATAAGGGCACTAATCCCATCATTAGGGCCCCATTCTCATGTCCTCATCTAACCCTAATTACACCTCAAAGGCCCCATCTCCAAAAGCCATTATATTTGGAGTTGAGGCTTCAATATATAACTTTGGGGGAAACCAAGCATTCAGTCTTTAATTGGCACAGAGAAGCTAAGTATCTTAGTTATGAACACACAGCTAAGAAGAAAAAAAACCAATATGCAAATCCATAGTCAGACTTCAAAATAATGTGTACGATGCAGCCTTATGATTTTCCATAATCATGGGCCTTACTAAATGGGGTAGAAGGAAATAGATACAATGAATCAAACTTTGTATGCAATATTAATTTCAGAAATACCTTCTTTCAACTTGTCCTGTCTGTCAAAGGGAATATATTTACTCTTTTAGCATATTGACTATGGTCTTTATAATCAGCTTTCCAAATATAAAGCCCCTGGACTTCAAGCATTGATAAAATTATAATTAAGATTCATTATTAAAAAAAAAAACAGTTCAAAAGATCTAACTAAATTTGTTAACAATTCTCTGAAGCCTTAAGTCTTTGATTTGAATTAAAGTCACATTAATTTGGTGCAGTGACACTAATTATTGAATGCTGCTAATAAGCTCTGATTGGCTTTTGTTAAAAATCAAAGAAAAATTTTTGAAGGTAATTGAATGAACCTAGTTAATTTGTGCAGTAATAAGCAATGTACTCCCACTAAAGGTATAACCAACATGTTACAACCAAAAATAGGGATAACACTAGAGGGTTTGCATTGCTGACTTAGTGTTATTTTGTTATTGTTATTAGACTGTGGGTCTCAATGTGACTTCAGATAGCATGCCATTATAAGTTTTTCTCAACTATCTTAGAGCATGGAGTATTATTTTTGCTTTCGATTTTATAGCCGAGGGTTGTTTTTATACGTCTGATTAATTTTAACAGGATAAATTTATCATTTACTGGCACCATAATTCTACTTTGTGATCTAATCTAAATCTTAGGTATATGGGCTAAACTTAAAGGTGGAATCAAAACAAGTTAAAGAATAGTTTCCTACAGGATACATCAAAGAAAATACAGGTGGCCTGGGGTAAACTTGGGCTTTAAACTTGGGTCTGAAAATTCTGATTTCTAATACTATAGCTTACTTTACAGCCTTTCATTCAACTTTTAGGAATTAGCCTTGAACAAAAAAAGATGCTTTCTCTGCCCCAAGGAAGCGTATAATCTAGTGAAAAATTATACAATTGGTTTTAAGGTTCTGTTTGTGTAAACTAACTGTGGGAGTTATTGCCCCTGTGTACAAATTGCCAACAGCACCTAAATTTTTTTAGAGTACACAATACAGTGATTTAATAAATATATATACATAGTGAAATCATTACCACAATTAAGTTAATTAACATATTTATCACCACGCATAGTTACCTTTCCTTTTACAATCTAAATATATACAGTTTTTATTGTCAATTATACCTCAAGAAGGCTGGAAAAAAATGTTCTGGTGATCTTATTGTATTAGCCTATACCTTCTGCCAGAAAAGCATAGCCTTGGATGTTCAGTATAAGTGATTTATTTTAGAAAGTGACAAGGGTTGTGTAAGGGAGAGCGGAAAATTAAAGAGTGGAAAATAGACAAGAGCAAGTCCACGTGAAAGCCTTGGAATGGGGACATTGGCTCTTCTTGTCCTACAGCATTGGCTCTTCTGGTTCTACAGCAGCTTCTCGCTTAAGGTTCAAACTGGGGTATTAGCTCTGCTTGCCCATCTCCATAGTCATGTGAGCCAATTTCTTATAATAAATAAACACATACATTCATACATACATACATACATACATACATACATACATGATACATAGATAGATGATTGATAGATAGATCTCTCAAAGGAAACACACACACACACACACACACACACACACATGCATACTCTATTTAAGGAGAAAGTTATACACCATTGATTCTGTTTCCTCTAGAAAACCATGACTAAGGCAGGATGTCAGCTCTCTTCTAGAGTGGGAGAGTTGATGAGTCCTTGGCAGATATATGCAGATGTCCTTTGGGAAAGACCTAGGACAGAAAGGGAGGATTAAGGGATGAAGTTCAGGTAGGAGTATCATCAGGTTACATCTGTGGGAAGCTGGTTTGCTGTGGCAGGAGTTGGGTTAGCAGTTAGCAGGTGGAGAGGATGTACAATGGGGCACTAGAGACAGTTGGCACATTTACTTAACAAAAGAAGTTATATAGCTTGTCAGGTTAAGGTTAAGCATGTAACATAAACTCTTTCATCCAACTACACAAAACTGAAAAACTAAGAATTTCCTTGCTTAGTTCAGTAATTTTTTTCTTCCTTCAAAAATCTGGTTCTCATTGCCATTTAAATTTTGAGTGAGTGTACCATTCTGGACATCATAATTGTTTAAGCAGAAAAGCATCAATAGCTTGAAAGAAAGAAAAAAGAAAGAAGCAAACAGAATGTGATGTGTCTTTGTCTTTAGTGACAGGATTTTTATGCAATGCATGATTTATTAAAGGAATTTGAGCTATTAAATCAAGGAAAGAGAGAATGAAAATTCATATCCTGTTTATAATGAGGCTTTGAAAATGATGCCAATTCATTAAACAGTCACTTTATGAATATTTATTAAGACCTACCATATTCCAGAAATTATGTTATGTTGTAAACATCAATGAATTAGACAAATACAGTTCCTTTCCTTGCAGAGTTTACTGTCTAGTGTAGGGTACAGAGAGGTTACCATGTGGACAACTTGCTGGAAGACAAGAGGATTAAAGAAAATTCTTCCAAAGAATATAATATAACCTTTGCTCTTAAGAGATATAGGGCTTCAATAATATTAACTTTTATTTTAAATATCAAGAGCAACAGACATACTCTTTTATCTTAGATAATGAAAATTTAATGTTAACAGAATCACAGGGTTAAAAGAAGGAAGGAAGGAAGGAAGGAAGGAAGGAAGGAAGGAAGGAAGGAAGGAAGGAAGGAAGGAAGGAAGGACAGAAAGATGGAAAGACGGATGGAAACAGAGCCTTGATAGCCACAGTCAGTTCTAATAGGAATTGGAATCTCTTTCCAAAAGTTAGAGTCTCTCTTATAGTTATTTATGCAAAATTAAGGGTTTAGTTATCTGGTCTCCTAGCAGTACTTACTCCAGTGTTTTAGCATTAAGACAGCTTAGTCACTATCTCTTCTGCATCTATACTTTGCTGACTTCAACTAATTGCTTCTCTGTATAACTCTTATTGTTAGAGGATGATTGGGCTGCAAATCACCCTTTTGAGTAAGCCTATTATGTCAAGTCCCTTATAGTCTTCTGTGTAATTTGTCAGGAGGCAATATGTGTTGTGGAAATAGAAGGTGATAGTTTTTAATGCAGTAGCCTGCGGCTACTTCTTTCAGAAAAAAAAGGCAGTCATCAAGCAGTAGATCTCTTCATTGCAGAGACAAGAAAGGTAAACACATTTCTTCCTTCTTTTAGTCAAAAAAATAAAAAATAAAAAGAAGAAGAAGGAGGAGGAAGAGAAGGAGGAAGAGGAAGAAGAAGAAGGAGGAGAAGGAGGAGGAAGAGGAGGAGGAGGAAGAAAGAAGAAAGAAGAAAGAAGAACTGCTCTGTGAAGTAGAAAAACCAAGGACATCCTTGATTATTTGTTTTTTTTTCTTCTCCAAAAATCTAATTCTCAATTTTGTTCAATTGGTTATAAAATATAGCCCATTACATTATGGAATCTCCTTTTTGTCTAGCAGGAGAAATGGACATTGAAGTAGAATCTCACAAATAAATATGCACCTGAGAAAACACTAGAAATCTCTGTGCTCTTCAGATTTGCTTATAGTAACTTCAGCTCTGTTTTAACAGCTGTATGATTTCCTGTATCTCCCCCAAATTTCTGTTAGTTCCTGGAATACGTTGTTTTATTTTTGCCTCTACCTCTATACTTTTTGTTCTGTTATCTGACTTGCTTTCATACTGTGGAAAAAATGCACAAAAATTAGTTGTTTCATTGTTTTCTACTGAAAAAATCTGTTAGCACCCTAGCCATTTTGAGGTTGATTTTACTAAAGATTTTAGGAGTCATTAGGTAAAGTCACATCTCATAAGATATGACCTTCTGCAAAGTTGCTCGATCTACAATAATATACTTTCCTATTTCCACTATCAGCTTCTTCCTCAGAAAGAGAGTCCCAATTTTATTTAGAATAGCAGTGTGTTCTATTTCTCAGCTTCCCTTTAAGATGTTTGTGGTAGGCAGTCATAAGGATGGCCCAACCTGAGCCCATTTCCTGGTATTCATGCCCTTTTGTAATCTCCTGCCCTTGAGTGTGGGCTGGTGTTACTGTCTTACTTTTAATTAATAGAATATGGCAGAAATGATGAGCTATCATTTCTGAGATTAGGTTGTAAAGAAGTGTGGCTTTCATGTTGGGTGTTCTCACATTTTCTCTTGGATTGCTTGCATGGGGAAGCTAGCTGCCAGGTTGCAAGGCAGCCCTGTGGAGAGGCCCATATGTGTGAGCTTGAGAGTGGACGTTATCAGACCTGACAACACCAAATGAATGAGTCTGGATATGTATCCTCCCCAGCTTAGCCTTGAGATAACTAGAGCCCCAACCGACACTTTGATCGCAGCCTCTAGGAGACTCTGAACCAGATCTACCTGAGCTATTTGAGTCACTCAGATTCTTGACCTACAGAAATTGTGCAATAATAAGTTTTATTGTTCCAAACTATTAATTTTGGGGGCAATTTGTTATTCAACAGTAGATAACTAATACAATATTCAATTCAGTTGCCTAAGTATTGGTTTAATACAGAGAAGGAGTAGACTTTCAGTACTGCTGTTCTATACATTGAGAGTAGAAGGAGGAATTGGAAATTGTTCCCACACTCAGAGAGCTTTGGACCTATCAAGTATAAATTTGGGATTTAGATATACAGAAAGTAAAAAAAAAAAAAAATCTAGTCTGGAGAATATCCTATTTTCTCTTTTTTCTCTTTAGACTCTTTCTTTTGGATTCCTATCCAAAATAAGTTCTATTAATGTGCTTAGTCCAAAATTTATATTTATAGGAAGACCTAAGGGCATTCTCTGTATGCATTGTCAGGTAAGCAGGAATACAGATTTCAGCACAGTTGTAGTAAATAACTGGGACTACAGTGTCTTAATTTTTCCTTCTGGAATCAAGCTTACATTTGACAAGGTTGTTTTATGCCAAACATAAGAGGCTTACCCAGCAGAAGAAAATCTCTTGAGGCAGCAGTCTGAACTCAGCAACGTAAGGTGTACCTTGGTTTTCTTTGTTTTATTTCTTATTTCTGAGATTAAACTATTTCTCCAAAGAGCACACAGGTGTGATCATAAACTTGCTAATAAGCTGAACTCTGCAGTCACATTTTTCATTATCCTCTGAAACTCTGTGCTCCAGCCATACGAAAGCTCTTGCATGGACCCAGTGTTCCAAGACCTCTCCATCTTCCAGGCCTTAGAATACAGTGTTCCATCTGTCAGTCATGCTCCTCTCTGTTTACCTGGGTAAGGCCTACTCATTATTTAGCACTGAGATGTCACTTCTTTCAGAATGCCATTTATAAGTAAATACAACAGTTCCCTTTCCCCATAGGAACTATTATGTGATATTAAATTGTTTACTTAAGTATGAAGACCCGAGGTTGGACTCCAGAGAGTCCATAGGCTATAAAGGCTCTATTCAGCTCCAGACATATATTTAAAACAAAAAACAAAATCAAAACAAAAACAAAGCCGATATTGAATATTTTAAGAGCTAGACTCATGGGTTCTTCCAACCTACCACTATTTCTTATTGTCCTATAAATGGCTGACATCCTCAATTTGCACTCTGTAGGATTTCTATCTGAGAACTCTGATCCTTTGAAAACAGTGGCATTTTTTGTTCATTTTCATGTCCACAGCATCTGCCATAGTTCTTAGCATACTGTATATACTCTGTAAGCAGTTATTGAATGAATGAATGAATGAATGAATGAAAGGCAATTTAATTATTAATCACTAAACAGTTACTCTCTAAACTCTGTATGATTAGGGTAATGTTCTCTCTTTAATTTTGATATCTTTGAACTATTTGCCAGTTTTGTTTTCTACAGGGAGCCATTCACCAGGATTATAATGAATGAAGGGATTCAAAGTGAACTCTAGAGAGTCAATCTACTCCCATACAGTTTCCTGCATTTCTTATCTCCTCAGTCATATCACCTTTTAAAATATTCCTCTTATTTTGTCTTTGTAAAAGAGACATTTGTGAGATATTTTTTAAAAATAATTTTGTTACATTTTTTCCTTTCAGTTCAGAAAGAGAGAACACATATGTTGCACCCCAAACTCTTACTGATACAAACACCACCATCAATAAACATTTTTAAACTACCTACTATATCAGGCAGGACTCTCTTTCTGGCAAGAGACAGTAGCCTGATTCAAACAAATTTAACCCTAAGGAATTTGTTGGCTCACCTGACACAGAGAGGAACTAGTCTTAGTGATGACTTCAGAAAATTATATACTTTTTAGCTCTTAATTTCTTTTCTCTCTGAGTGTCAGATTCTTCTTCAGACCAGCATCTATGTACTTAAAACTCAGCATCCTATCCTTTCTGCTTGTATTATTCAAAGCTCAAAGTAAAAATAATAATTATAAGAAGAATCAAGAAAGGCTGCTGATTGGTCCAAAGATAGATTACTACTCCAAGTAGGGCCAAATAAACTGGTCAAAGGATTATGATGGACTCAATCCTGAGTCTAGGAAGCTTTGTTACCTTGATTCACGAGTTGCTATAGAATGACGTGACTTGAAAAGGAATTTCATAGAAGCCAGAGGTGATTGGGAGGATCTGAGCTATTTAGCACACCAAAATCAGTGAATATACACTGCAACTACCTCTGTGCTAAGAAGTATAAGATAAAAAGGAAAATAAAATGTGGACTGTGCCAGAGAGGAATTCCTAATCAACTTATAGGTCATATAAGTAATTTAAATGCAAAAACAAGTGTTTATTAGAGTCTTGTGCTTCACGTGAACATAACTCACTGTGATTTTCTTATTCTCTGTATAGTAAAATTTAGCAAATATATATTTTGTGTTTCCTTCTCAGATCCCCTACTCCTCTTTTAAAATCTAGTCAAAGTGAGTTTTCTTTAAAATGCATTTGGAGGTTAGAGATAAGAGGTTTGAAATAAAATCACCTTAGACAGAATAGAACCCAGATTGGTTATTTTGTGTTTGAGGAAAGAGGCCCATAAAATTTCACTTTCAGTGAGTCAAGTGTGCCGGTTCATTTTCAGAGGAAGTATTTTTGAAAAAAAGTGTTTTAAGATTTCTTACAAACTGTTCTCCTTTCGATTCTCTTAAAGGCTTCAATGTACTAGTCTTCTAATTAATATAAAGACCAGCTTTAGCTGTACTGAGAACATAGGAAAGAGATCACATAATTTTACTTATGAAAGCCAGACACCCAGGAGTCACCCTGGTTCTCTCTTCTTGCTTCATTTAATTCGGCCTCCTCCTCATCTTGGTGGTTTTCAACAATGCTCAGAACAGTTCCCGGTGACAAAGAATCACCCATCTCAAAACGTCAGTAATTCCAAGGTTGAAAATGCCACTGCAGAATTTACCTCCGAAGAATATTTTATGTATGTCCCCTGCTCTCTCTCTTCAGTGCTGCCATCATCTCGTCCATGAGCCCCTTTCGTCACCTCCTAGTTGGTTTCATTAACTCTGCTCTTGTCCCTTATAATTCATTCCCCACAAGGCAGTCAAGGTGAACTTTCAAAAACACAACACTATTGTGTAAACATTGCTTAAGCCTTTCTAATCACTTATTGTCTCATGTAGGGGAAGGTGGAAAAATAGGCAGGGGAATGATCTCATAAAATCATGTAAAATACGCTAAGGAGCTTGGATATTATTCCTATTCTATTTTCTTTCCTCACCTCATTATCTTTCTGTTTTAAGAAGATCCCAATGTCTCATTCAGGTTTATGCCTTTGGTACTTTTTAATCCTTTTGTCTGAGTGCCCTTTCCCTGGATATCTGCTTAATTAACTTCTTTGTCATTCAATTCTCAGAGAAATATTTCCTATCTTCTTTGAAATTTCCCACACCTTCATGCCCTCTCACTTTTAATTTATCATTTATCTTATTTCTGTATTTTAAATTTGCCTTATCTTTATGGAGAGTATTAGCTAAAATATGATGATTTTTAGATCACTGTAAAAATTATATCCTTATTCTCTTTACTTCATAATGAAAGCCCCTGTAGTAGGCAAAGTAACAGCCCCCCAAAGATGTCCACATTCTAATCCCAGGAACCTGTGGGCATATTAGATTACATGGAAAATAATTAGGGTTGCAGATGGAATTGAGATTGCTAGTCAGCTGACCTTGAGATAAGGCCTTTGTCTTGGATTATCCAGATAGCCAATGTAATCACAGGGTCTTTGTAAGTGGAAAAGGGAGGCAGAAGAGCCAGTATAAGAATGAGGTCATGTGAGAAAGACTGGGCTGGCCATTGCGGACTTTTTAAAGTAAAGGGGCTTTCAACCAGACAATACAGGAAGCTTCTAGAAGCTGGAAAAAGCAAAGAAATAGATTCTTTGCTAGACCTCTAGAAGAAACACAGCCCTGCTAACACATTGATTTTATCCCAGTGAAACTCATTTTAGACTTTTGACCTTCGGAGCTATAAGGTCATATATTTGTGTTATTTTAAGCTACTCAACTTGTGATAGTTTGTCACATGAGCAATAAGAAACTCATATAGCCCTGACACACTTTCCTGTCCATCTTGTTCAGCCTGGTATCTCCAGGGCTTAGTGCTGCGTCCAAATACATATAACCATAACCACTAGAGTTAAATAACCATGGATTTGAACTCTGACTCTACAACTAATTTTGATGTTTGGCGAAATTATTCAACCCACCTCCCTCAGCTTCAATAAGCTCAATTTTAAAATGAAGAATATGACTCAAGAATTTTAGGTTTTTTGAGAAATCCGGGATAGTGTTCTACCTAAGACTGTATACCTTAGCTGCAGCTCTGGCTTTCTTCTGTTCATGTACTCTAGAGTGTCTTGTGTATACCTGGCCAGTTTTGAGTAGAGAGAAAGTAAAGATTAGAATTGAAATAGGTCTTCATCTTTTCTAGTCAACCATCATAATTACCTTGCTGAGGTCTTATTTCTCTTATAGCTAGAATATGAAATAATTTTATTAAAAAAAAGAATACTGAGATACTTTTCTCTCTGTTATCATTCTCTGATTGAACAAGAAAACAAAAATAAACTAGAATATGAGATGTAAAAATATATTTTTTTAAAGTTTAAATCAATATGTAGATATCAAATGTTTTCTGATCAGAAGGGGTATTGATAGAGATGATTAGCTTTAGAAACAGAATGACCCATGGTCAATTACTTTCCTTAGTAGGGTTGTGAGATTTAGCAAATAAAAATACAGGTTGCTCAGTTAAATTTGAATTTCATGTAAACTATTCACCCCTTTTTGATGTAGAATTATGTCACAAATACTACATGGGCCATACTTACATTAAAAAGAATATTTTTTGTTGTCTTATATGTGAATTTCAAATTTAATGGGGCATCCTTTATTTAATCTAGCAACCCTAGTTTTTATAACTCTGTAGCCTAGAAAAAGTTATTTAACTGCTCTATGCTTCAGCTTCTAATTTGTAAACCAGATAATTTTGATATTCAAATGTTATATTTTTCTGAGAATTCAATGAGATAATATACATGATCACTTAATACAGTGATTTATATAAAGTACTCAACAGATTTGGTATTTTTTTTCAGATATCCATTGAATATTTAAATATATGACAGTATTTTAGGTCGGAGAAAACATCAACATAAGTTAAAAAGCAGAAATTGTACAATCTATATTTATTTAATTAAAATAAACTTCAACTATTAATTGATTTTTATATCTAATAGGTTAGAGTGTTCTTGTTTAACTATAAGTAATAATTCTTTGGAAAAACTGATCTAAAGAATAAAAATTTAGTATGCTGTTTAGATCACAAATTTCTTAAAAAGCCATGGTTTCAAATGATTTTATTTTCTCGAACCAAAAAAATCAAATAAAAAACTTAAACATTTAACTAATACTAAAGAACAAAGATTATTAGGTAAAAAATTAAATAGCAGATACAAAAGCAAGTAACATCTTTTGAAATATGTAGAATGAGTAGCATCGATTAACAAAACATCTAAGAGCAATATCTCTGGATATTACACATTATTTTTAAATTAAGGGAAATAAATAAACCTAAATAAATTTCTTAAATACATAAAAAAATAAAAATAAGAAAATGAGTAGCATCACTGACTGAACTGAAATTTAAAATGATAAAAACAATTTGTAAATGTTACCTTAGTATGTTACATTGGTGTTGGCTCTACCTTAGTATGTTATATATATTGGCTCTACCTTAGTATGTTCTATATATTGGCTCTACCTTAGTATGTTCTATATATTGGGGATATATAGAAACAAAATTACTGGAGTAATTCTTGGGTGTAAATTTCTCCTTGGAAGATATCCATGTAAGCAAGCACCTCTATGCTTTGGAAAACAGCTGGTGACCTACAACCTACAATTTAAAACATTTTTCCAATGTAAAAGTAAAGGAAATTCACAGTACAAGCATATGGACATGCCTTTAAGCAAAAGATAAAGTTCCAGCTCAGAAAACTTTGAAACTAAAGGCACCGTAAAGAAGTTTTATGTAAATTTCCCTTGACAGAGTGACATATCCCAATAACATATAACTTATCAGAGTTTTCCTTAATGTATGGTCTATATTATACACTGATAAAATCATGATGAAACTTCAGGTCAACATAAATAAGACAAAAAGGAAATCTAAACCCTGGCAAAGCAATTTTTCTGTGCTAACAAGGAATGAGTAGATAACTGGTTCCCTTGTTACCTCATCTGTCTAAACAGCTGTAGAGTTTATGCTTTTCTTTATTCTTTTGAATGCTACTAACTTAGAAACTCTATTGAATAGATTAATGTACCCATTGTCTTTCTAAATTGTCACATTTCACTGTAAGTGGGAGGAGTGATCACCACAACCAGATGATTCACATTGCTAAATGTTGATGTTTTCTAAGCAGAGATGGCTGAATGCTGTTTAATTGGACTATATGGCCAACCAACCCACTGGAATATAGAAGGGAAAGTCTCTGTTCCTTACATCCTATAAAGATGCTACATAACTTGCAATTAATTTAATGCTCTGCATTTAGCAAAATTGATGACTGCCAAATGCTTTGTGTTCTGCTAAATATCAACATGTTAAGCATTTGATTTCCTCCTGCAAGGGTCAATACCATTTTATTTCTACTTAAAAATAGAAATGGGTTGTTTCTACTTCTTTCCTTGTGTGTGTGCGTGCCTGTTGTAGTTCATTTATAAATACAGAGAGTGTATTTCTCCTGTTAAATTTATTAAACAAGGAAGTCATCGGACTGGAGTGGCTCTAATGCATGACAGCCTAGTAAGCAAACCTAAAATCTAAGTCTATAAATGCTTCAGAGTTACAAAATCAAAACACTTAGGACAACCAATCACAGACAGCCAATTAGGCTTTAAGCTGTTGCCAGTCAACTTCTGTTCTTTATATAAGTTTTTCTCCTAACTCATGTCTATAGAGTGCTCCTAACCGTTTTTCTTTAAACGTTCTCCCATTCAGATAGGTTTTTGCTCAAAAAAAGTTTTAAAATTTTTAATATGCTTCAGTTTATCTTCTCCATATCCCCAGACTCTTTTGATGAGATGCTTTTGAGGCTTCTACCCAAGCAAGTCTTGTTTTAAAACTTAGAGAAGCATGTCTAGAAATAATAGGTGATAATGGCTTTTTTATCCACTTTGTGAAAAGTTCTGCAAATTCTTACTATTAATAAAGTTTTGAGGCTTGATGATACATTTTTTAAAAACTATAGCCAAAGAAATGTTTTATTCATTAAACAACATTGAAGCATTCTAGATATCCTTATATAGTATATGTATTGTAGAAGTAAAAAAAAACCTTTCCAATAAATCAGTCACAGAGAAGTGATATCTCCAGTTGCCAGCCCCCAGGAGGGTGCGTGCTAACCACCATCGGAATGCAGATGGGGAAACTGCCTGCTACGCCCTAATTGATCTAGGAGTTCCCTGAGGACATTTGCCTTTGTGTGGGACGTTTGCAGCCAACTACTGCTTTCTATAATCTGCTGCTTTCTGTAATCTGCTTGCTTGCTATATGGTCTTCAGCTTTATAAACTGCCTCCTCTGGAAGCTCAGGGCTGATCTCCTCTAACCCTGCCTGGTAGAGAGTCAGTCGCTGGCCAGCTAATAAAGGCTCATAATTCTCTCTGATTCAGCTCTGTGGGTCCCTGTTCTCACCTGCTCCATATAAATATATATGTAGTATATTATATACATACATATAATACATATATTTATTTATTGAATACCTTCCATGTGAATGAGGGGCTTTAGCCAGGATGTCAATAATTTTGCATTAGTTAAAATCTATGGGCAGGTGGGAATATGTGAGCTTCATCCATCATTGATTTCATTCTAAATAATGGTTGAAAATTGCTGGGTTACAGAGCAGCGAGGGGTGCTGTCTTTGCAAAGCAGATTCAGGAATCCCAAATATGAACATCTGGTACTCCTGGAATAATGACTTAACCAAATCTTGAAAAGTATTTTATTTTTTAATGTTGTTAATTATTTTTTTCAGCTTTCTTTAAAATAAAGAGATTTTAGTCTGATTAGGTCATTGTTTTTGAAAATTGATATCAGCAAAATATACTTTTCTTACATCGATTTTTTCTCCTTTATTTAAGCTCATGTGAACACTTTTCTGACAAGTATCACAGGGTTTAGAGTAGCATTTAGAGTCCAAAAAGCATTCTTGATATTTGTAAATTGTGTAAACTTGAGCCAATAAATAACCATCAATAAATCTTATATATGTTTATTTATGATTTATGGACAGTGTTCGTCACATTTACCTCAAAGGGTGGTAATGAGGACTAAATGAGCAAACACTCAATAACATATAAAAACAGATATCACATATTGAGAGTTTGCCATTAGTAAAAAAAAAAAAATCACAGTCTCTATTCTAAACTCTTGGTGGCAAACATTTCAAAATTCAAAATATTTTTCCAGTGTCAGAAAGATAATATTGAATATACATTTTATATTACATGGAACCAACATATTAGTAATTCAATAATTTTTTGAATATTAAGACAGATTTTTAAAATACTACAATTGACCTAAGAGCCTTTCAGGTCATGTCCTGCCACAAAATGAGTTGTAGGTCATGCCAGATTTTGCATTAACAGTTACAACAAAAATGTATTATTAAGAGATTTGGGAGTTCCAAATGGAAGTTTATCATATATATGATAAGAGATAATATATTTTAAATGCCTAGCAAACATGTGGCTGTTTCCTGGGTGTATATTAAATGTTCATTTCTTCTTGGCCTCTGCTCTTTTCCTCCCCCGCAGTATGTAACTTACTCTTAGCTTCCACAGTGACTCAGTCCCTGAGTCTCCTTTTAGGGAAATCATAGGTTTCTGCCCAAGTTCATACAGGGCAATGGACTTCCCAACAGTGTTTACTCTGGGAGATTTTTGCCATTTCCTAAACATTACCATCTTTCTCCCCACATTTCCCACTTCCCCTTTCTATGAATTTCCTACTTCCTAGCATATTATTTAAAGCTGTTTCTGGCAATCATATCAGTGAATTTAGCCTCTTTTGCTAAAAATATTTTCTAACAAAAATTTTTTTCAAATGCTGCTGCTATTTTTGTTCCTTTGTTGCATCAACAATGACTATAAAATCAGGTGAAGGTGTAATGGGTCATGAGAACTTATGTATTTAAGATGGCGATGTGTAACGGGTCATGAGAACTTATGTATTTAAGATGGTGATGTAAGATCTAAGATGGCGGAATGGAAAATTTTAAATTCCCCCAGCAAGGTAGACTACAATCCCCTCTGCCCAAGGGCCGGAATTCTCCGCCCAGACATCCTGTTTGCTTGCTTAAAGGTCAGGCTATAATCAGGCCATATGGTTAGCCAGTAAGGAACTGCAACCTGTCCCGCACGCGCCAAATTAGCCCGCCATAAACCTAATATAAGGAACCTCATGCTAAGGATTGGGTCTCTTGTTCTCACTGCTGCGGCAGTGAAGGCTTGAGCCTGGATTTGAATTCGTAATAAAATTTTCTTTTTTGATTCTAATTCGGCTCTGAGGTCATCTTGTCTGGGTGCGGTCTGTAACAAAGGTGTTTTTGGTGCAAGTAACACAAGCACACACACATGTGTGTGTTATGTGTGTATATATATATATATATATATATATATATATATATATATATAACATATATATGTCTATATTATAAGATATATATTTAGATATTATACACAAACATATACTCAATATGTGTACACACACACACACACACACACACACACACACAATTTTTCCCCTCAGGGATATAGACCTAAAAGAAGACTGAGATGTGTCTTCTTGACCTATATTCGCTGGAAAGCCATGAATGTCTCAGTGATTAGCCTGAAATTAGCCTGTGATGGAGGCAGGGGAAAAGCTACCTCCCAAGCCTTTAAAATCTCCTTCCTTGAAGGGCAACTCATAAAAAATACTCAGCTGATGTTTAAAACAGTTTAGACATCATAATAGTCTCTATTCTGGGTCACTTTGCACACTCAAATTGTTTTTTTGAGACTATTAACAGTGTCATGCTGAGCAATTTAATAAACACAATTCGTGGTAAAGCCTGTTACTTTTGTTTATACTGGTTTGAAAAATCATCCTCATATATACATCTACTCATGATTACAAGCCTGCTTACTTAACTAGGGAATCTTGAAGAATAACTTCTGCATGTATGATAGGGATCTTTTATTCGAAGGTGACAGAGCCTATTTTGCAGTTTCCATTCACACCCAAATTGTTCTTGAGAAACAATTCAGGCATCATTTGTGTGGGCCTCCCACACTGAGAAGAGGTTAATAGCCAATGTCACCTTCACTGGGCTATTCTTTAGATAGAGACCATTAAGGGAAATAGCTATTTCAGTGAGTGTCATATTAAAGTTCTCGCCCAGAGCTCTGTCTGCCTCTGGTTCCAACACCTGTGATTGTGGCTCAGTGAGGTGGCTGCATTCATATCATCGTGAGGATGTAAATATAAGAGAGTCTAGCTATAAACTTGGAGCATGAGGAAGGTAGGAGCCTGGTGATCCAAAAGAAGACAAAAGAGAATGTTGACTTCTCACTCAAACTCCCTCCTCTCTCAGTACCTCTGTCCACCAGACACCATTCCCTGCTGATTCTCTCATTATAATATCAACAGAGCTTTATACTTTCCATTAGCTCTCTAGTCACTCTTTTATTATTCATAAATTTTTAGTTCAGGCCTGAATGTGCACATAAATTTTTTGTTTGTTTTAGAATTAAGTATTAGAGAAAGCTTTGTTCCCTCTCAAGGAGCTGGTATGTTTACTACATGTAAAAAAATAAGATATATAAAACAAGCCAGGTTTCCCTTTCACCTCTGGCTACTTGGAAGCTCAAAGCCAGATAAGCAAGAGTCTAAAGACTTCCTCTAAGTACTTTTTATTTAGTTATTTTTATTTATCACTCAACCCAAGTCTAGAGCTCATATTCTAACATACGCCTTTCCCGGCCTTAATACCTTATTTTAACTTATTTTCTCTGACTCTATTTTTTACTCCAGTTGAACAAAACTGGATTAATCATAATCCTTTGTTTATATTATACTTACGGTTCCTTTTTTATTTTTATTTTATTTTATTTATTTATTTTTATTTTTTATTTTTTTTTTTATTGCAGGGGATCCTGCAGTACAACGGATTCTTTGAGGGGTGAGGTAAGATATAAATAAATTATGAGTAAGTAATCAATCTCTTTGCAGCAGGAAGAAAAATGAATGTACAAGCAGGACAGGGGAAAGGAGACCTAAATTATTCTGCATGACAAACTAGACAGGGAATGAGGTGGTATTTTCTGGGAACAAGGAAGGTAAAGGGATTTGAAGAAATGGGAAAGATAGACAAAATTATAGTTAGCAGGGATCAATTCTCTTATGTTCAATATGAGGGTTTTTCACCTTAAAGAATTCCCCTCTGCTATGACAAACCTTTACTAAATTCTGCTACCACAATGGAATGGAATTAATAGCACATGGCGGCAAAGATGGTTTCCACAGTGTGACTTGACAGATAATTGAAATAGGATGTCAGGACTCAGAAAAGAACTCATTATTGTTTAAAAAATGATTAAGCAGGTGGTAATGGGGACTCAAGGAAATAGTTGTCCCCTAGCACCTGGGATAATGCTTGAATTATTTTCCTTTCCTTCTCCCAGCTCTTTCCTCCTTTTTTGTCCCTCCCTTTGCTTATCCCTCTCTGCCATTTCTTTCTTTTCCTTCCTTCCCTTTTTTCCTCTCTTGCTTATTATCTCATTTTCTTTCTTTGTTGAGAAAGTGTTTGACTATCTTCTTGATGTCAGAGACTCTGATAGACATTAGACACAGAAGAGTAATGAAGAGATGCGTGGCTTTTACTTCCTGCAACTTACATTTTAGTAAAGAATGTAAAAAAAAATTAAATTGGAAATAAAATGAACAGAGTTTATGATTAGTTCTATTATGAAAATAATAAAAGTATACAGAAAGAGTATGGAAGAGGGGTGGGGTTAGAACATGAGTTGTTTTGTTAGGGGACATATTCCTTAAACCACAGAAATTGATAACTGAAGCAATGAAAGACTCCTTCAAAAGTTGGAGGAATTTGGGACTCCAAGTCTCACTCATTTCAATATCTATTTTCATGACATAGGGCTAAAATTGGGTACAGGAAGGAAAGTAAATGGGGTTATGGTTGTACATTTTCTAGTTGGGCCTTGGTTCCCTTATATTCTTATTTAGCTATATGTATAAAAGCAAATAGAGTAGATTCTCAAAAAACTTTTAGAAAATTTTTATTTTGTTTTATTTTTTTAGTAACAGTTGACATTCAATATTATTTTACATTAGTTTCAGGTATATAGTATAATTGTTAGACATTTACATAATTTATAAAGTGATCCTCTCAATTAGTCTAGTACCTACCTGGCGCTATACATAGTTATTAGTATATTGTTGACTATATTTCCTATACTATACTTAACATCTTTGTGACTATTTTGTAGCTACCCATTTGTACTTCTTTACCCCTTCACTTTTTTCACCCAGTCCCCTAAACCCCCTCTCATCTGGCAACCATTAGTTTGTTCACTGTATCTACAAGTCTGTTTCTGTTTTTGTTTGTTCATTATTTTGTTCTTTAGATTCTACATATTAGTGAGGTCAGATGGTGTTTGTCTCAGTCTGATTTGTTTCACTTAGCATAATACTCTCTAGGTCTATTCATGTTGTCAGAAATGCTAAGATTTCACTTTTTTTATAGCCGAGTAACATTCCATTGTATATATGTACCACATCTTCTTTATCTAGTAGTCTATTGATAGGAACTTAGTTTGCTTTCATATCTTGGCTATTGTACATAGTGCTGCAGTGAACATGGGGGTGCATATATCTTTTCGAATTAGTCTAATAAACTTTTAACCAGATTCATAAAGAAAAAGAGAGGACCTGAATATATACAAGTAGAAAAGAAAGAGGAGACATGACAACTGGTACCACAGAAATACAAAGGTTATAAGAAAATGGTATGATCAATTATATGCCAACCAATTGAACATTCTGGAAAAAATGAATAAAGTCCTAGAAACATACAATCTCCTAAGACTGAATCAAGAAAAAAGAAAATCTGAACTGACCAGTCACTACTAATGAAATTGAATCAGAAATCAAAAAATCCCAACAGACAGGAGTCCTGAACCAAATGGTTTCTAAGGTGAATTTTATCAAACATTCAGAGAAGAATTAACAGCTATTCTTTTCAAACTATCCCAAAAAATTCAAGAGAAGAAAAGGCTCCCAAACTCACTTTACAAGACCACCATTATCTTGATTCCAAACCCAAATACATGACAATAAAAGAAAATTACAGGCTGATATCTGTGATCAAAAAAACTTTTTAAATGTATACCTTTTTGATTTTTCACACAAAAAATAAAAATCTCCAAAGCAGCCAATTTTCTGTTTCAAATAAATTGAGACTGCTTTCCTTATGCCACGTTAAGGAGACATTTGCAGAAATCAGTCACAGTGTGAATTGAATTTATGGATTTTAGGTCTCTGGACTATTTTTCTTCAATCTATAAATCTTGGGTGTTTTTATTAAAATTTATTTTCAGGAACTATTTTAATTTTTTCAAAATTTGAGTCTGAGTCTTTACAAATGAGGAAACATTACATTAGCCCTGCATGAGTAAGACAATTTTGAGAATAGTTTCTGATCATTTTGGTGAATGAGCCTGAGTAGCTCCAGTCTGTCTAGTGACTTTTCAATGAGCAGCACTTTTATTATCACCAGAGACCAAAAAAAAAAAAAAAAAGGCTATAGAATCGAAGGTCTATAAACAGGAACATTATCATTTAGTACTATGTTTTTAGAAAACGATGTAATAATTGTTATAGTAAAAGCTCCCTCCACCCTCTCTTTGCCATTTTGGCATTTTGCATAAATTTACTTTATTTAATTCCAAGAATTTTACAAGATTAGGTTTATTGGTCTTCTTTTTATGAAATGGTAAAACTGAGTATTAGAAAAATTAAGTGAAAACATTCACAGCTAGCTTGTTTCAGTTAGACAGGAGTTAATTAGAGGTCAAAAAAAGGAAGTTGAATTAGGTTTTCTGACTCTGACTAAAACATTTAATCTTTTAGCTCTATGCTACAATATTAATCTCTAGTCAAAGAAAACAGAAGACTAATATACAAATAGAGACTCTCACAAGGCTTCTGCAAGGTAGGTTCTCAGAAAATAACAAGTGAGGAAAAGGGGCTATGTCATAGTAATCTAAATGGAAATGGAAAGTTAGATGTATGTAAAAACAGTTGGTAGATATACTAGGCATTTGGTCTAAGTTATAGTACCACACTGAATCCTCATGGCACTTGCTTGAAAGTTAGTTGTTGTGATCTATCTTCAGATATGCAGATTAGGAAATAAGGGTTAGAGAAATTAAATGACAGTAGTGGAGTGGGTGACTTTGAACAGAGCCTGGGTCTATATTACCTCTGTATAATAGAGACAAATTAACTACTTGCGGACTTAACTATTATCTAATGAGAACATTAGCATTAACTCATGTTAAATGACTATTAAAATAACTAGTGAGTAGAGGACACTAATAATCACCGTTCTTGTTACTTGTTATGATCACCATCATTGCCTGAAGTACTGCTTTCTTCTCTTTATCACATTAAGGCCTCCTAACAGCATGGTCCTTGTTTCTCTCCAACAGTGAATTATTACTCACTGCTGAATAAAACCTTTTTAGATGACAGAAAACATTGCTACAGGTGAAGAGTTTTAGAGGACAACTTTAGATATATGAGAAAAGTGGCACTCAGTAGGTTAGGATACCAGAGTGGCTATAAAAATGTTCCTCTCAGATCTCCAACTGCAGTAAGCATACTTGATGGATGGCCTCAGCTGCTACCTCTAAGTTCTGTCACTGCTTTTACACAGAGAAGCAGTGCTTCCCACCAGCTGCTCTAAGCCAGACTAAGTTTGGAAGAGATACTAAAGCAGGCTGGTTGCTGGGAGACATGAGACTCCCATGATTGGCAGCCTTGACTCCAGGACTCATCATTGGATTTACCACAACTTTCTTAGAACAGGACTGCAGTCTATGTTTGTGGCCATTTTTGTTCCACAGGAGTTAAACTGCAGTGAGAGCTGATGGTGCCCTCAGTCTCCTCCTCCCCGATCTTTTCCTCACAGGACTTTTCCCGAGTAAATCTCTCACAAGCAAATCCTCTGCTGGCATATGCTTCTAACAAAAGGAAATCATAAAACCCAGGCTAGGTAGAGATTGCCCCACATCTGGATCTATCTCCAGTTGACATTATCTTTGACAATTTACTTGGGTCTTATTTTTTCACCAAACCAGAAAAAGACAGGGTTGTGGTAGACGCTTCTCTTAATTGCTTTTATTTTATGATTCTAGAGTTATCAAATGTTGTATATAATATGGATTAACACATTGTTTCATATATTTCAACATTAGAGCATAGTGGTGCTAAATGCTTATTCTCTGTACAAATTATTCTTTGATCTAAGAACAAATATTGTTTTATCAAAGAGTAAATATTGCTTTGATTTTTGGCTCATGGATACCAACATATTGCAACATAATGACAACAAAAATGTATCTTTGAAGTTTGCCATCATTAACACTTCTGATTCAGAACTACTTATATAATTTATAATAAAGCATGAAATGTCTTCCTAAGTCCATTCCAAATTAAAAGTACTTTAATTAAACAAAATTACATGTCCATTATCACCATCAAAAGGTCAACTTAAAATTTAACTATTCTCTTCTGTTAGTTTTAAACTAGTAGCAAAGTTTTAAAACCAATCATGATAAAAAACACAATCTTACTCCTAGGTAGATTGCTTCTTACTAAGTCAATACTTGATTCTTTAAAGGCACAATAGTTGTATTATTCACCTAAATGACAAATAGATCAATATAGGATTTTTAATACAGAAAGGAAAGGTTATGGTATTTGTGCTACAACTACAAAAAGTAATAGTTATTGTTTGTCCTTAATTAAGAGGCGAACACTGATAATCCATCTTATCAATAGAATGAAACTTGAGCCTGAAAATTCACTAGATTTAATCTAAAATGGAGTGCTGAGATTTTCCAAAATCTCTTACATATTATCTCAGTGTAGGACAATTTTTTTATAATCTTGTTTTAAGGCTATGATCAATGAGAACTTTAAGAAGGATTTAGTGGTGATGATAAGATTTTCTTCTCTCGAAAAATGCCACACTGGGGAAAATGCATTAATGGAAAAGAATTTTTGAAACTTGTTACTTGATACAATTTTAGAATACATGTTTAAGACCTTTGTTTTCAAAAGCTTTTAAAAATCCCATTTTCAAGGTATAATTCTTGATATAATGGCATGTTCAACCTAGATATAGTACAAGAGCTGAAACAATGATCATTACAGATTTTGAGATATCCCAAATGAAAATACAACGAAATTGTGCTTAGGCAAAGTTCATCAATAACATGTTTATTTAAACCCATCCTAGCTGTGAAATTTACTTTCAGATTTTGTTAGAACAATTATGTTTCAAACATTCTCATCACATATATAGGTCTGTCCAAATTTGGGTTCTATTCAAATGAACCTAAGGAGAAAACAGATGTATCATTAGTGTTCATGAAAATCAAGTCCAGGAGTAAAGGCAGGAATAAGCTGCCTAAGTTCCATTTGTGATCTGATTAGCTACCTCTTCAGTTAGAGAGAAACCAATCGCAAATATATTAGCCATCTTTCCACATCAATGTCAAAATAGGAACACAAGGATAGAGTGCCAACTACATTATTTCTAGGGATTCACACCATTCCTCAAACCAACTCTGTCTCATTTGGCAGGCTACACTTAGATTTTAGCAATTTCCATGGACGTTTTAAAATTTGATAAATCAAAAATGGGGTTGGCCAAGGATCTGTCATTTTCATTTTTAAACCCATTTGTAAAGTAAACTAAATCCTCTGTATCTCAGTGGGTAGAGCTGGACTCACTAAATATTTATGGAGAAGGGTTTGATTTCAACCAGAATATGCTTTATTACGTACTTCTTAAATAGTGCCAAATGACAAAGTCAGCCTCTCTCTCTCTCAAAAACAAAATATATACATATAAATGTATACGTGTATACACACATATGTATATGTATATATGTAAATATTTATATGTATGTATATACATATATGCATATTGTGTTCAAATACTTCCACTCTGTGATTGAGCAGATTCTTCATTTGGAAAGCATCTTTTCTTACTGATACCAGTTGCATTTTAATTCTAATCAAAATATTTTTTCCAATAAAATAATGTATAGATTAGAGAGCGCAGAGTCCCTTGCTCTTATCTATTTGCACTTCTAATCGGACATTTTAAAGTTTTGGTTGTCATTTAAAAATATATTTTCTTGTTTGAAGGAAGACTTATCAGCTCTTAGCTTTAGTTCTTCTCATGGTTTCAAATTTATCATGTCCTCCCATTTCTTTATCCTCTCCATTTCTTTTTCACATTTTATTTATTGCTTGCTTTGCTTTTTATTTTCTCCCAATAGTGCAAAATTTTTAGATCAGAGTTCACTCCTAACACTTTCTCCTAATCAAATATTTTTTACTGAAAACCCAGCTTTTACTGTCCTCCACTGTTGGCATTTTCCTCCTGATTTTATGGCTAGAAAAATCCTGTTCCTTTCATCACTTTAAAATATCAGCATATTACAAACTAAATTATTCATTTTATGCCCTACTCATTTCTTAAGAAAAGAGGACAATACTCTCAAATCATACTTCATTTTGGTAGTAGTGGTGGTGGTGGTGGTGGTGGTAGTAGTAGTAGTAGTAGTAGTAGTAGTAGTAGTAGTATTTATACGTTTGGAGAATACTGAAGAGTAAACAGCAAAAACTAGGAGTTTGTTGAACAGTTTACAGACATAACTACATTTAATGAAAGCAATAGCACCACCTAATTAAAAAAGCCAGTAACCTGGAATTCTTATCAGACTCGAAGTTACACATTGGCCATTGATTGGCTATATTACATATACAGTTGTATTATTTTTTTAGCTACAAGATATTTAAAAACTAAATAATCATAAGTTTACAAATATGTAAAAACTCATTTTTTTGGTGGAAAAATTAGTAGAGTTGGCAGGTTTGGTCAAGATTTCCATGTGGCTTCAATTGACAAGTGAATGTCCCTTGAAGAAAGAATCGACTCTTCCTCTTGCTGCAGTCTGCTGTTCTTTATCATTTTACACCTCCTTCACTTGCTCATATTTCCTGTCTAGCCCCAGTAAGCATTTGAATTTTTGAAGTCTGTTTTATCCCTTAATGTTATTCATTACATATAGTTGACCAGTAAGTTTTGGCAATTTTGTCCTTTGAATCTGAGCTTGGCAAATTTTTCCTTTAAAGGGCCAGATAGTAAATATTTAAGGCTTCACAGACCCTAAGGTCTCTGTTGAAACTTCTCAGCTTTGCTGTGTCGTCCCAAATCTGCCAAAGACAATATGTAAACAATTGGATTTGACTGTATTATAATGTATCTTTATTTACGAGAACAGACAGCAAACTGGATTTGGTCCACAAACTGTAGTTTGCTTAATCCTGCTCTAGATGGTTATGTGCCAGAATGTTTTGTTCAGAACATTATATCTATGAAATACTCTACAAAATATTGGGATAGAAAGGAGTTTTCTTACAGAATGAAATATACACCTGTCAGAGATTTAAATTATCTTTAAAAAATCGTACTATTGAGAGGCTTTCACTTTTGTTTACCTATAGTAATCCCAGTGATATTGGACTATAGAATCTTTACTTTAAACATAATAACTCTTACATCTCAAAGCACCACTTGAACTATTTGTCCATTGGAATCCATCGCTTTTTCTTCCTCCATGCCACTTATCTGTTCAATCGCTCCAAATCTGCTTCTTACCACTTCTGTTAAAATATCTTAAGTTCTCTGAACCTCAGTTTTTCTGTCTGTGAAAGGAATGGAGAAGAGAAATTATAACCCTCTATCATAGATATTCTATGAGGATTAATGCAGTAATGTCTGTAAAATATTAAAGTATAAATAAATATTCAATAAATAATAGTTAGGGAATAGTAACGGTAGGAGTAGTGGCTATATGTAAGGTTTGAGAGCCACAATTAAGATATCATCAACAAGAATATAATATTTCATGGCATTTTGGAGTTTAAGAATATTTTAAATATATAATTTTATTAAATCTTCATTTATACATTCACCAACTCTTTGTTTACCTATTCTCCCAAGCATGATAACTGGAACAGACTGAGAATTCACATGTTAGACAATCTTGACAAAGTCACTGATTTCAAGAAACTTATATTCTAGAATGTGCAACAGATTGTAAATCAATCAGTACATAAAGTTGATGATTGTGAGGATTATGTAGGTAATAAAAAAAGGTGATATAGTACAGGTTAAAGGGTGGTTTGCTATAATCTTTAGATAGCTGGGCTACTAGAGCTGAACTCCATGTTTCTACCATTATTCTAAGATGTAAAATGTCAATGCTGGCTCTGGGCTTGGACCACCAAGGTAGAGCTGTTTAACCTTGAGAATCCCAGGAAATTCCGGAAGCATGCTTAAACCTGAACCTGGGAGAAGTGGTTGTCAGAATTCTGGTAGAATTTATTTCTTCCAGGACTCAGGGATCTTAGTAAAAAGAAGATAGACTTCTGCTATAGACAGTTGGTGGAAGGATGAAAAGTAGTAATAGGACAAAACTGCAACAGAATTACTTAGAGCTAACTTCTTGGTTAAGCGCAATGGCAAGTGACAAATGTAATTTGTCGAATGCTTTCTTCAATATTTCTTAACATAATTCTGGGGAACAAAATGAGAAAAGGTGCAAACACACACTCAGGAAAGGTTAGCTCATATACTTTTGCTGAACTATAACTTATAATTCAGGAAGAGTGTGTAGGCAAATGGATTTACTAGATAGAAGATTGGAGATTGTCTTATAAATTTTGGTCACTTTTTTTTTCTTTAGACAAAAGGAGTCATTAAATTATTTGGCCAGTCTAATAACTCAAAACATTAGCTAAAGGGAGAAGTATTTACTGTGTAGCTTTTGTAAGTATTGCCAATGTTATAGGTACTTTATCTATATTATCTTATTAATCTAAAAAACAACCACAGGAAGTAGACAATATTTCGGCTTTACAGATGAAGAAACACCAGCTAAGTTTCTCAGAAAAATATGAAATTATTTATGGAAACTTGTATTTCTGCTTTCCACTGCACCACAATTTCTTACATTTACCAGGCTTTTACTGTATATGGTTTGAAATTAATAGGTTTTCCCATTAAACCAATATCATGAATGATGACTATGTTCTTTGCATATGTGACTCTATTTTATAGCTGAAATAGGTAGGATACATTTGAAACGTAAATGGGCGTCATCATATCTATCTGAATAAGTAACTCAAAACTCAGGTTCTCCTGGAGCATCAAAGGAGGAGGCTGTAGGAGTGTCCATGTTGGGAGAGAGATGTGCTGACTCAGAGAGGAAAGACGTGGTAGCAAGGTTTGCGTCAGCAGCCCTGGTGATGGACAAGGGTAGGGACCAAGAGGAATATGGTTGTGAGCATGCGTGGTCTTCCATGACAAAGGCACTTTCAACCACAGAGAATCATCTTATAAGCAGAGTCAGCAGGTGGTCATGTAATCTTTATTGGAATGACAGATGTTTAAAAGTCAGAAACGTGAATGTGTGTATGAATTACTCTGTTTGAAAACTGAATTTGAGTGAAAAGTACTATTACTTTTTCCTATATGTTTTTGACTTTTTTTTTTTTTGACTCAAATATTTTGCCACTTTCTCTGCCTGGCAACTCCTATTAGCCCTCTAAATTCAGGTCAGTCATAACCTTTTCCCTGAAGGCTTCCTTGACCCCACTTATAATCCTCTCCTTTTTGCTCTGTGAAATCCTCCTTCATCCCACTACATTTTTTCTATTCATCTACCTGTCTCTCTTACTCTGAAGCTGCTTGAGGGCAGGGTAGTGGCTCTGTACCAATCCTTATTAGTATAGCACAAATACTCTATGATTTGAATTGAATTAAGTAAATAGTAAATGAATATTTGCAATTTACCATCTGAAGGCAAATGGGCTTAATTAGCTGCAGATTCTAGAAAAACACTAGAGAAAAAATTGAGGACCGTTTCCCCTCCCAAATCCAGTTCTTCCCCCTTTCCCCTCTGATTTTCTGGTTTGTGATGAAAAATGTAAATCTGCCGGGAGTTTTATGAATATTGGAGCTAGCCTACAAAACCTTTCAAATATGATTCAATTTCATGCAGTCAGGGACGCAGAGCAACTTGGCAGTTAACAGCTAATGGCTTTTAAGGGTTTAAGTCAGCCCTAAACATTATTCCAATGAGTTTTTGTGGTTTAATTACCTTAAAACATTCCGTAGTCATAGAACCCATCAATATAGATACATTTAGAGATATCAAATGTGCACTATGCGCACTGCTCACAAATACCGCCTTGAAGGTGTCTAATACAGCATCTCATTTTGCCCAAAAAGCGTGTAAAAATAGTTTAAGTTTACCTATTTGAGCCTAATGATGTGTGCCATCATTAAGCTAGGAGAAATGTGAATTCAAATGATTATCTAAACAGCAAGAAAGAGCTTTACAAAGCAAGAGACAAAGCGATGTCTTCCTTACCCTGTTGATACCATGCCTTGTTAACTTTAAGTAGTGGTTAAGATCCCTGGCTCTGGGGTTCAACAGCTCTGGGTTCAAATTTCATCTCTGCAATTCATAAGACGGTATCTCAGAGTGAATAATAATAATGATTATCTAGCTTAGTTTTTGTGAAGGTTTTGGAAATGATGCATGTAGAGATGTTAACCACAGTTAATATGTGTTAGGCATTCTTTTCTCTTAAAAAAGGTTGTTCCTGTGGTTTTGGAGGAGGGAGAAAATGAGTTTGAAGGGTCAGTATCCAATTTTGATGCTTTAAAAATTAACCTAATATCTTATTGTAATTGTAATCTTATTGGACTGTAATTAAAGGAACCAAAGTTTGTCACATATTTTAGGCACTGTTTCAGATATTTTCTTCTGCAAAACTCATTTTCATCCTTGGAATTACAATAATTTTATTACTCTTTTCTAGTCAAATCACATTCCAATCTCAACAATTCAAATTGGCCTAAGATCCTGCACTAACAAAATGTTAATATTTATGAGTAATGCATTTTGGGTTCAGAGATAGGGAGAGAAACCTTCAGGGAGGCAGAAATGAGTTATTGGCCTGCTATAGAATGTGTCATTTGGAAAGAGCAGCATTGTAGAGAAAGATGATTCAAATGCACAATTTCAAGGGGCAATGCAATCTAGTTTACTAATCTCTCATTATACTAAGGTGAGGCTTTTGTGAATAGGGACTGCTCATTAGCATCTCAATTCCACAGAAGAATCCAGATAATGGGTGCCAGTTTTAGTCTCATTATTGAGTAATTCAAATATTTGCATACTTTTCATTAAGCCACCATTTTAAAAATTAAGAGTAGCAAAAGGTAAAGGTGGATCATTTGAACCATATAATCATGGATAATATTTATTTATTTTTAATGTGAATATTTCTAAGTAATTTCAGAGAAGCCCTTGGTGACCTCTGGAGTCACTTGTCCCTCTTCCTGAGCCAGCTCTCCCTAAGCTGCCTTGGGCACATTACTTCCTTCCTTACATTCTGTTTCTGCTTCCACAGGGAACAAGCTGGTGTTGTTACGGACTGCACCCGGACAAGATGACCTCAGAGCCAAATTAGAATCAAAAAGAAAATTTTATTACGAATTCAAATCCGTGCTCAAGCCTCCACTGACGCAGCGAGAGCAAGAGCCCCGATCCTCAGCATGAGGTTCCTTATATTAGGTTTATGGCGGGCTAACTTGGCGCGCACGCGGGACAGATTGCAGTTTCTTATTGGCTAACCATATGGCCTGATTATAGCCTGACCTTTAAGCAAGCAAACAGGATGTCTGGGCGGAGGGGATTGCAGTCTACCTTGCTGGGGGAATTTAAAATTTTCCATTCCGCCATCTTAGATCTTACATCGCCATCTTAAATACATAAGTTCTCATGACCCATTACACATCGCCATCTTAAATACATAAGTTCTCATGACCCATTACAGTGTCATCCCTCTGACAGAACTGTTTTGAGACTGCACCTAAAATCTGTTGGTCAGTTTTGATCTAATGTATGTAAAAGCGTTTTTGCCCATTAGCTCGTTAGACAAAAAGGCAAATTTTTTTCTTCCTTCCATTAAGGAGATAACAGGAAAGTTGGATATGTTAATAGAAAGCTACAAGTTATATCTATTAGCTGAAGCTAATAGATATAAATTGACATATGAGCTCCTCCAGTGAGAGAAACTCCAAATGCTAGCTCAGTGGTTTCAATTAGATTATAATAGGGAATCTTAATTGATATTCAGCTGTAAGGAAAGGGTAACTTAACAGGAGAAAAAAAAAAAGAATGTCTATTAGTTTCTTGATTCCATCTTAGGCCTCGTTAGGTTGACTATGGTATTCTTTCTATCAGACCATGCCTTGATACAAGAAAAATAGTTAACATAAACACCAGCAACTTCAGTTCTCAGTATTTGAAAGTATCTAGATGGTTCAAGTGCAGGTGGAGAGGGAGCTACACATGAGGCACACAAGATTGGTATGTGGACCAATGAAGCATGTCACACAAAATGCACGTATCACTGATACCACACAGTAGAAATCTAACATGCCATTAGATTAATGGAATAGTGATTAACTGTTGATCACGAAATCATCTGTTAGCTTTTAAGTGCCCTAATAATAATAGTAGTAGAAAGTACTTCAGTAATTATAAACCTGTCTGTGTTGTACTGTGTGCTTGGATAAGCATAGGTTTGGAGTCGGACTGATCTAACTTAACCCCACAGTTTTGTTCTATCTCTGAGTGACTTTGGACAATGTACTTTCCCTCTATGACACATGGATAATAATTTCCATTTCCAGGTTTGTTTTAAATGTTAGCAATAGTATATCTAAATCATCTCGCTTACTGACTGATGTATAAATATTCAGCATTGGGCAGCAGCAGTGTAAATAGTAACTGTTGTTATGATAGTCCTTACTCCAGGAAATTTTCATCATTTAAAGAGACAGTGAGTTCCTTTAGGAGTCAAACAGAGTCAGTGTACCCTCCAGACAGGCCTGAGTCAAGGGTGGCAATGAAGCAGAGATAGTAGGTGGACCTAGGTCTGGATTCTGCTTGTTTAAGTGAGTGAAGTCTGGCAGACAGACACTTGCTCATCAGGGTCATTTTGGTTATTTGTTTTATAGGACATTCAGATAAGACACTTCCACTCAGAGGCACCTCGTTTCATGCAAGCACAGTAGCAAACTTATTCACAAGTTGATATTCTCCACCAATATCCCTGGCTTCTGCCAGAAAAGGGACAGGAATCAAGTTTCCCTGTGGGTTTTATCAGAGAAGGAAGAAACTGTTAGACAATTTCTTAAATCAGTGGTCTGGGTTCATCATTGAACTTGCTCTGAGGTTTTAAATGTAAGCTGCTCTAAATATCAATTCCCTTATCAGTAAAATGGTGTCAATAATGAAAATTGATATATGAGGATACTGCATGCCATTTTATTCTATCCTCACATTAAATGTCTAACATTGGGTCTTTTTAAGTGAGGTAATTCCATCTTTTGCTCCAGCCACTTCTAAGAAGATCTCATCCATGACCAGAAGAAACTAAGGTGGTGCCCTTGGTATTACCACCTTATTTATCCTGATTCCACTTCACTATGTTCTATATCATGGTGACCAAGTAAGATCAACTTCTCCCCCTAATACTAAATAATAGGCCAACACACTGAAATCACTGTCATTAGATACTGTTGATAACTATACCTCTGACCCCATTAAGAAGGGGTTAAATGGTTTTATTCAAAACAAAATCAAATATCATCATCATCATCATCATCATCATCATCATCATCATGTCAAATGTTTCCTCTATGGCCATTGTTAAGGTCTGAATGTTTGCTTCTCTCCAAAACTCTTAGGTTAAAATCCTCAGCCACAAGCTGAAGGTATTTGGAGGTGATTAGGTTATGAAGGTGGAGCCCTAATGACTGGGATTCCGCTCTCATAAAAGAGGTCCCATGGAGTTCCTAGCCCTTCCACCATCAGAGGGCACAACTAGATGTCAGTAGTCTGACACCCAGAAGAGCTCTTTCATTGGAACCTGACCATGGTGGCACCCTGATCTTGGACTTCCACCCTCCAAAACTTTGTGAAGTAAATTTCTGTTGCTACTGTAGTATTTTGTTATAGCAGCCTAAGTAAACTAAGACAGCTGCCACTGACCTGTGCCACATACATGAACTCATTTAATTTCTAAAACAACTCTTTATAAGGTGTTATTATCATCTCCATTTTAGAGATGAGGAAGCTGAAGCTTATTTTGGTGAATAATCTGCCCCAAGTTTTAGAGCCAATACATAAGAAGCTGGAGTTCAAACTACTTTTTTCTGGTTGTAATGTCCATTTGCATTATACATTATACATTATTTTCATCTAAGATCATGTGACTAAAGCTAAGTGACTTACAATCATTAAGATATTTTCATTCCATATAACTTGGCACAGTTAGTCATTAGTTCTATGTGGCAATGATGAGGCTATTCATTCATTTTTTTCCCCATAGAATGTCTCTATTTGTAAGAAAAATCCCTATTGTTAAAATCAGCAGTATATCAACTGTAAACACATTTTCTTGTAAGTGTCTATAGATAATATGTTCCTGAATTGTTTTAATTTATAGTAGATTGGAGGAATGTTATGCACATCAGTCTTATAAATAATATGACATAAATAACAGCTGCATTTAGTGCCAATTATTTTCTTCTGAAGTAAATATTCATTTTTTAGTGGAACTGAAAATTTGCAACTAGCATCTCCTTACATAATTTGGGTGAGGCTCCTTTACTTAATTGCCTGGTTGTTTAATACCTGAAAATAATTAGTTTTTCTTTGAGAATTGTCAGAATCTACTGACACTTTTTATCTTTGCCTGGGGTAAGGAACAAGATTGTGTTTATCGTAATAGCGATGTTAGTGCCTGTTTTGCTGTCAGCATTGTAAGGTTCCTGCAGAATTACTACAATGAATCATAAGTGCCTGTGTTATGTGTGGCTCATTTACATATTAATCCATTCCATAATTTGGAGAAAACCTACTATGTGCTAGGCTCTGTGCTGAATCCTGGGTACACAAGGGTGGATATAACAGGATCAGACCGAAACACTGAACTCAAAAAGATTTTTGTCTAGGGTAAGATGCAGACAACAAAAAAAAGGAAAAAAAAATCTTTCCAATTTCAATAAGTTCTATGAAAAATAGAGACCTATGAAAGAGAATAGCTTAATGATTAGGGACTGTGAGGGCTCTGAAGTGGTAGAGTCATCCAGGTGAATGAAGAGCAAAGGTGTGTTCTAGGGAGAAGGGAGAGAATGTGTGATTCTTTGGAGCTGGAAACAACATGATTTTTTTATTTTTTATTTTTTTTTAGGCGAGGCAACTCTTGGTTGACCTTACAGATTTCAAGGACCTTGTCAGCTTACGATCCCTTATTTTTTTTTTTATTTTATGCCTACAGCACCTGGTCTTCCTAGGTGGTCTCCTATCTAACTACTAACTAGGCCCGACCCTGCTTAGGTTCTGAGATCAGATGGGATTGGGCTGTTCAGGGTGGCATGGTCGTAGACTAACAACATGATATTTCTGAGCAATGGAAAGAACGCTGGTGTAGGTTGAGTTTAGTAAGCAAAGACGAGTGAGAGCTCATGGTGAGGTCACAGAAGTCAATGGAAAACAAAGAGATTTTACAAAGTTACGGAACTTTCTCTGGACCACTTAGTTAATTAGTGATAATGTGAACCCAGGTTTTTTTTTTGGTGCAAATTCCAGCTTATGTTTTATTAGGTCCCTAGAATTGAAATGTTCAATGAAATGATGATAGTAATAATCGTAGTAGCAATAATAACAATAACCAAACTGATTTAGTGCTTATATATGTGTCAAGCACTCTTCCGATTGCTTTTATGCACCAAAGAAATTAATCTGCACATGAAACCTCTGAGGTATTTTGATCTTTGCATAAAACAATGTTATTACCACCATATAAATGTATGGGGGTTAAATAACTTATCTGTAGCATTTAATTACTAAAAGATACACTTGAAATTGAACCCAAGGTGTATGAGTTCAAGCATGACATATATGACACTTTTGATATTAAATATTTAATCAGACCGAATAAATTTAATTGGATTAAAACTTTTTTATTATTATGAAGCTATTTATAGTTTACCAAAAAGTTGTTAGAAAAAAAAAGTTGTACTACTATGCCTGAAACTTTAGCCTGTATTACTAGCAGCCAAGACTTTCTCTTGTATTACCACAATATAACCATCATAATCAGAGAATTGAAATTGTTACCTATTTTTAATGCAAGGTTTGATTCAAGTTTAACTGGTATCAATACTGTCTTTAGAGAACAAGGGTCACACAGTACAATTAGTTGTTAAGTCTGTTTAGTCTCCTTCCATCTGCAGAATCTCTCGTTCCTTGCTTGACTTTCATGACTTAGTTGCTTTTGAAGATTATAGGTCAGTTGTTTTCCAGAACCTATTTCAATTTGGGTTTATCTGATATTTCCTCATGTTTAAACTCATGTTATACAATGTTTTGGACAGAAATATGACAGAAATATTGCTGTGTTCTTATCATTGCCTTCCTATCAGGTGATGCACAATTTGAAGTTGTTCCATTATGAAGAAAATATGTTGGTTACTTAAATTGGCACACCGTTTGGGCTCCCATGTCCTGGCTGAGATTTTGCTGCTACTCACTGGACTCCTTCACAATCCCTCCCCTACCCACTGAGCTCTGACATCCTGCATTAGGCCACCTCGGCCACTCCATGCACCCCTCCTTCTCCCACGCTTATGCCCCACTCACCTCCATGTGAGTGTCCCTCATATCTACTCAGACTCTTGCCCTCCTAAGCCTACCTTATTCAGTCTCACTTAATGGCTGTTGGGAATAATTATAAAGAAAGAAAGATGAAAAGAAGAAAGAAAGAAAAGAAGGCCAAAAAGTAATATAAAATTAAAAGACATAGAGAAATCAACTGATTTTATTTGAGAAGTGATCAAAGAGATGCTGGCTGAAAGAATGTTCAACACATTGTTCTTTCTTGTCATGTACTACAGATATTATTGCTCATGTTCAAAACATCAACAAAAACAAAAACAAAAACAAAAGCACTGCTCATCTGAATTTGCTTCTTTCAACAAAATAAAATTAGGATATGCTCCACATACAGTCAAAGAATACTCATTATTATTATCAGAAGGGCTAGTGCATATAATGTGGTGCTATGATCTCTTAGTCTGCTTCTTCTTGTCTGCTGTTCAGCTGTCTAATCACTACTCTCAAAATTTTAGGTATTTTCCGAGTGGGAAAGGCTGTCATTAATGATTATTTACTCAAGTTCTTTTTTCTCTCTTTTCTGGAAAATATAAATATGAAACTAGAGAACACAATTTTGCTATCCTTCTCTTTTGTACCATGGTGCTTTTAACATCTGCCTTGAGGCTGCCTATCTATAAAGGCAACAGCATTGTATTTAGGAGACTAGTTTGGGGGTTATATTCAAGATCTAGTACATATCATTTGACTTGGACTGTGTGACTTACTTATTGAAACTGCAGACTCTTTATCTCTAAAATTAGCTTAATTTTATGGAATAGTTGTGAGGACTAAATGAAATAACAGGTAAATTGCTCAGTATGGTTCATAGACTATGAAGCATGGATTAAATTTATCAAATACTTCTCATACTTGACATTTACTCTCCCTTGTACTCACTGATATTATGTTAATTTCTCTCTCATAACAAAAGTTGTGTTCTTTTGTGAATCATATGGAGGTCATCCCCACAGGGCTGGGATCTTCTTAAGGGCAGGAATTATTTCCCATTGCTAGATCTCAGCACTTGGCAAAGTTACTTATAACATAAAAGGTGTTTAATACATATGTGGATTGAGGAGTGCTGAACTTGTGGGATGGTTGGATGAATGAATAAAATAATGCGGAAATGAATGCATGGGAGGATAAGTGGATGAAAGAATAAAAAAATACAATAAGGTAAAGCTAAGGAACTCAATATTTATTGAACATTCATCATGCACCAAACAATTTATTGGCTATTTTACATATACTATGTTGTTAATACTCATCCAGTTATTATAAAAGAGAAAAACAAAGCTTGAAAAAGTAAAAAGGAAAAGTAAACATACAGTAGTCCCCCTTTGTCTTAACCCCAGTGGATGCCTAAAATTGTGGATAGTACCTAATTCTATATATACTATATTTTTTTCTATACATAAGTACCTATGATGAAGTCTAATTTATAAATTAGGCACAGTAAGAGATTAACAATAATAACTAATAATAAATAGAATGATTATAACAAAATACTGTAATAAAAATTACATGAATGTGGTCTCTCTCTCTGATAACCTGATAACCTGGATGGCTACTAATTTATAGATATATGGATATACTGGACAAGGGGGGATGGTTTATGTCTTGAGAGAGATGAAGTGGGATGGGTTGAGATTTCATCACATTTCTCAAAACAGTGCACAATTTAAAACGTATGAATTTTTTATTTCTAGAATTTCCCATTTAACATTTTTGTACTGACTACAGGTAACAAATTGCAGAAAGTGAAACCTCAGATAAGAGGGTAGACTACTCTAGTCTATACTTTTGACTTTACCAGAAGAGCTCTGCTAGTGTTCTTTTCTGCTTTGATATGACATATAATGGACTCTTTCTATTCAACATAAGATAGAAATATTTGCTCTCTACCCAGATTGGATTGTGCAATTGTTAAGAAAACTGAGTATAGTCTAGATCATTAAGGTAGACAATTGCACAATCCATTACAGAAGAAAATGCAAGGTTTGGTGAGCATTTCCATGTACAAACAAGCCTGTGGTCTTCTCTAAAGGAGACAGTTTTCTTTATTTTCTAGTTCTGGATTCAATCCAACAGTGTCAGAGAAGAAGAATTAAACCTATACAGCATTCTTGAAGGATAACTCTGAGGGGCTGTGTAGGCAAGGAATTTATAGGTTCACATGGATCACCGCTACAACATCATTTATTATTTCTTTGTAAAAGTGCATGCTTGTGAGTGTGATGTAAATGTGAGGAAACAGAACTTACAATAGAGGAGTGCTTAAAGGAATCCTGAAAGAAAAATAACATATACAGTAGCCCATTCATATAGTGAATATTTGTGGAATATGACTACATTCTAGAATCTAGAATCTGCACCTAGAATGGAGTTCTAGTTATTTGGGAGGAAAAGTCAATGACATATGTTGCAGGCTCTCCAGTATCTCCTTGTCTCTAGAGGTGAAGATTCTGGGTAAATAAATACATAATTTCAGAGATGTGATTAATTTTTGTGAAGTATCATGAAAGGGCAGCTATTGGAGGACCAAGAATATGGCTCTTAATAGGCTGAAGGAGTTAGTGAAGTTTCTCTAAAAGAAGTGGTATTTTATTTCATTCACAAAAGATGAATGGAAGATGAATGGAAGTCTGCCAGATGGATAAGGTGAAGTATGTTATGAAAGATAAAATAGTCAGATGATGTTCATATACACCCTCAGGACTTCAGATAATTCCTTATGGCTCTATGGTTTCATGTGGCTCTAAAGTTCAAATACAAAGAGTATCATTTTGGAGAGTGACTGTTGAGGCTGGAAAGTTGAGGTAGGCTGGGATCAGACCATGAACCATAAAGGGGAATGCATAAAAGCACATCTTTGTCCCTATTTGCTGTCATTTGGTAGCCTCCTCAAATTATATATACATATTATATATTTTTATAAATATAAATTGAATATATAATTTAGAGATAATTTTCAGTATATATACATATGTATGTATATACATATGTAATGCATATATACATATATTTATAGATTTTTCAAGTACAAGTTCCAAGGTACAATATTATCAGTTAGTATATGCATGCAAAAAAGAGAGCTGATAATAGTTTTCTTCTTCCCTTTTAATTTTTTTTCTTACAGGAGTAGTTACATTTTGGTTTTCCCTGACTGATCTTATTCTTTATTTTTATTTTTATTTTGTATAGTACTCTAACTTGAATGAATGATAAAAAGTTTCTTGTACCTTTCTTTATTATTTTGAGTCCTGATGAAGAATGACCTTAATAGGATTAGAAAAATTGTGACACCCCATTGAATGGCCTGATATGGAACATAGTTCAGTTTTCCCATTGTCACCTTTATGCCATGCTATGCTTCCTGAAATTACTTGTTCTGATGCTTCATTAGTCCCTGGGAGAAGACCTTCCTTAAGGAGTTGGAGGTACCATTTAGCTTTTGCGGGAGAGTGCTATCAGAGTGTCCTTGTTGGGCCATAATTTCCCAGCCCACATTCTTGTTCCTAGAAACAGGACACCTGATGTTCTCTGTCAGTGATTTCTAAAATACCTATTGATATCTGAATTGTGTCAAAGAGCCAAAATCAACAACTACATAAAAATATCTTTGTACAGCAAAAGTTATAAATTGTTCCCATTCCTTTATTTATTATTGGGTGAGAATGGGCATATTGGACGACTCTTTGCTTACCAAAGTGCTAGCTCCATTGCAATGACCATTCCTCTATTAAACCAGATTTTGTACCACTCATATTCTGCATTTGTAAGATACCTTTAATTTTCCTAAGCAGGTTATTAGATTTTCAAAAATAAGGTAATGCAGTTTCATTTTTTTTTTTTTAATCAAAGAGCCCCTTAAAGAAGGACTCTCTCTTCTTTCTTTGAAGGTAATCGTGTTGGAGACAGTAAGCTAAGAACAAAAGAATCACAGTAGCTTGACTAAAGCTTAGAGAATTTGCTCAGAAAAGTTCCCAAAATGCAGGTCTTTGGGAGCCAGTAATTTAAACCTCTGGTACACTGTCTCAGTGGCCTCAACATACAGGGTCATCTGATTATGCCTACTCATAAACAGCCAAGGTAATCTTAATCCCTTTAAAAGTTATAATGCCTATAGAACTCAAGAATGTGTGGTTAGTTTACTGTCACTCCTGAGAAGTTCTGTTTCTCTGGTAGTAACTGATAAAGTAGGGGATTTCTCAAAGTCAATCACTCAAAATAAAGAACTTAAATCCATTTTAACATACCTCTGGGAAGTAGGTCTGCATTAACCTAGTCTATGACTTCTCTGGCAATAATAAGGTTTAAGAGAGTGCACGGCCACTGGTGAGTTCCGTAAGTGATACAATGAGGGGACAGAGACAATGAAGCAAGTATAAAATGGGACCTGGGATTAAGGGATCTTTCACTCAGCCATGTGTGGAACGTTGAAAATTAACGTGGTACTGTTTAGCAAGCAGCTGTCAAGTTACTGTAATTTGCAAAATGTTTTTTTTTCTCTCTTTCACTGAAGGCATATTAGAAATGGCTTCATTTCTGAGGGATGACAAAGTTAATCCTATTTTGAGTTCCATTTGAAGAAAACGACACTTAAAGGTTGTTTTGCATTTATCAAATGAGCCAGTGAGTTCAACATTTACTGAGTACCTCTGAATGGAAGACAGTGTTAGATGATACCAGGGTAATAAAAATGAATTGAGAGCAAGCCCTTCCATCAAGTTATTTAATATCTGGAAGGAGTTACAAACAGAGCAGAACTTTGCAATTTTCTGTTTCTGCAAATTAATGAGAGGAGGCAAACAAATGATGGTAGAGGGAGATGGAGGTGGGCCTAATATGTTGCATTAAAGAGCAATGTCATGGGGATGGAGGTAAAACAAAACCAGAGGAGATAGGCTTGTGCTCAGGCAGAGTGCTGGGGCAGGCATGGGTCTTTTCAGGTCTTTATTTAAGGTATCCAGAGGCAATCCATGTCTCCACAGAAACATCTCATCATTATATTGTAATTACATAATAATGCCTATTAAATACAATTTAATTACATGCACAGGAGCAACCATGTTGTGTTTGCATCTTCCAGCATCTAGCAGTGTGTGATATCTTGTATGCACAAAGTAAATACTTGAATAAATGAATTAAAAAGAAAGTGATAAATTTCATCATGCCTAAAGAAAGCTTAAAGTATTAGAGTGACAATATCTAAGTACAAAAGAAACACAAACACAGGGCTGTTATGGTGATACAAAATAGCAGTTCAGAAGCTAGGACAATAATATTCACTTCAGGAAATGGGGGTCTAAGGTGGACAAGAAGAAATGGTCTGAGATATTGTCTATAATAAATATAGGAATGCTTAGGAATAATTCGTAGGAGGTGGTGAATTTTAATGGTGCAAGGCCAGTGGTAAGTGTAACAGTATAAGAATTGTTCAGATGAACTGTAAATGAATGAATGAATTATGAATGAATGAATGACTAATTGATAGATAAATAACCTTCATCCTTTTCATCTACTTTATGTGAAGGCATGCCAGAATGACCATTGCTTTAAATTTCCATCAGCCTTCCAACATTGTTCTGCTGATAAAAACTTTCCAATCATAAAAACTGCATTGCACCCCTAAATAGAAATGCCATAAAGTTTATTTTGATAAATAGAAGTCATTTTATATCTGGGAGGTCTACTGTGGATAGAGCACATATCAATCAGGTGATAACTTGGGTTCCTACTTGCTGGACTCTTTCTATTTGCCAAATTGCCAGAAGCTGATCAAGTGTTGTGGTCTCATTTTTTTTTTTTAGCATTTTATTATTTTTTTTAATTATTAGTTTCAATGCAATCTCACTTTGATCTATTGCATTTTATTTTTTTGCAGCCAAAGAACTTGGCATCCAAACAAAAGTGTCATCACTTGATAGTAGATATTCTTGTAACATCCAGGCCTCCCATTCAGCAACAGGATATTTATCAGTCTTTCTGATTGAAGGTAAAAAAAAAAAAGGTGCTTTAGAAGAAATTCCTCACATTTCCATGGATTATCAAGGGTAGGGTTTTATGTTTGTTTTGTTTTGTTTCAGTCTGGAGTCTGTTTTGCTTCTAATTTCTGTTTGGGTGACCAAATTGTAGGAGAAATAAGGAGAATTCAAAGATTACTTTCTGAGACACCAAGGTTGTAACCAGATTCCAACTCATATCTACCACTCTTAGATGACTTTAGGTTAATCAGTCAACCTCTCTGGGCTTCAGTTACTTAATCTGTAAAATTTTTCCATCATTCATTTATTCATTCATTCATTTATACATTCATTCATTCAGCAAGTATATATTGAGAATGTAGTATGTGCCAATGTAGGTACTAGGGGTACAATGGGGAGGGAAATAAAACATTATTATTAATGAAGCTTAATATACGTAGAAGTGACTCGAAAGGTTCCCATAATATAAACATATATTAGAGACACTTTAGTCAGGAAGATGCCTGTGACGAAATGACACTTTGAACTGAGGTCTAAAGTTTAAGGATAAGTTAACTAGGTGAAGAGGAATATAAAACAGCTTTTAAGTCAGGGCAAACAGTTTGCAAAGGCCCTGTGGTTGGAAAGGTCACAGAAGTTGGGGGAAAAGGCCATTGTGAATTGCACACAGATAGCATGGCAACCATGCAGCTATGTCAGTGTTTCTCAGTTTTTCATGCATATAAAATACCTTGGGATTTCCTTTTAAATGCAGGTTCTGGTTTAGTAAGCTTGAAGTGGAGCCTGAGATTCTGCTCTTCTATCTAGCCCTCCTAGGTGATGTCAGTGTTCCTGGTCCACAGACCACACTTTAATTAAGCACTAGGTGGAATTAGGTTTTTGTCACTATGACCACAAAGGGAGATCTTTTTGTTTATTTTAATATTACCTAGAAAAGAGCAGGGACAGTCCATCAGGTGTATCAAAACAACTTTGTCATTCTCTTATTTCTCTCTCCTTTTTCTTCTTTCATTCTTACCCAGGGACAATGAGATGTGATTGACAGGCTAGAGTCTCATGGCTATCGTTTAAACCAGTCTCTCTGTAGGTAGGGGGTGTGTTATTGGCCATCTTGGATCATAAGCCTACTCTGGCAGATAAAACCTGATTTTTCTGAATATATCATTTCCAAGTTATCAATACTGGAGGAAAAATAATTGTGAACTTATCAATGACCCCAATTTATGTCTTTCAATTATTCCATTCAGTATTAATCAAAACAGTAGATTATATTTAAAACCATAGCTCAGTATTTGTGAGTATTTGGGCAAGAAACAGAAAGATGTGTCATTTTACCCTTTAATAATTCTATTTATTTATGCACTAACACAACTAAGTAATCATTATTTGGGAAAGAAAGCAAGATAATGACAAATTAAACATTACTACTAATCACCCTCAAAATGTATGTTGGAACTAAATGAACAGAATTCTATTTTGAGTTGCTCTAATTCTATAGACAATTCTTGTGGATTTTCAGAATAGAGTCAGTAAATGTCAGTGATCCAGGACCTTATCACGGGCTCCTCCAGCATGTGGAGAATTATTATGAGACCAGGGACTCTTTTCCTAACAGCAGGTCCCATTTGGTGGAGAGAAAAACATAAGTTGAAAAGGAAGAAGCCAGTGTAAGAATACAGTATCAACATTGCTTTCATATGGTTTTTAAAAAAATATTATGAAAAGATGCAAACTTAAGCTGTACTTATATGACCCTGGGTAGATCGTAGGCTCATTAATACTACATGTTAAGTACCTACCATAATATGCCCTTGACTTCAAGAAGCTCATGTCTACTGGATAGGACAAGAATGGTTGCCATTGATTTCTGTAGGAATAGAAGCTTTAATAGTAGGCAAAATTATAGTAAGGGGGAATATTATTCTGAACTGGAGAACCAAAACTGGCCTATGTGAGTCAGAGAGATCTTCACAGGAAAAGCATTTCAGACATTTCAGCTGAGGTGTGAAGAAATAGTTTGTGGAAGGTTTTAAGGAAATATAAGATGACCAATTGTCCCACATGCTCTCAGAGAGTGTATGAGTGGGTAAGAAGGGCAGGTGAATATGGCATGTGGGTATATTTGTGCGTGTGAGTTTGGGTAGGGGACAGAATTATGGATAAATTATAATGAAAGGAGATTATCTTGGATAGGTAGGAAGGAGATAATACAAATATAATTTCTTTGCACTTCAGTTATTCCACCTGTGAGATCAACATGATAAGGCATATATCTTTTCTCTCTTAATGGTCAGAACAACCTGAGAAGGTAAAGGAAGTGTCTGACGCAAGGTTAGCACTTAATATTGGTTGAATGAGAATCCTATCAATACTTAAAAGGACAGATAGAGAGAGAGAGAGAGAGAGAGAGAGAGAGAGAGAGAGAGAGAGAGAGAATGTGTATTTGTGTGTGTGTGTGTGTGTGTGTGTGTGTTTGTGTGTTGGTGGTGGTTAGAGGATTAAGCAGTTTATATGCTGAGTAGCAGAAACCATAATTCATATGATTATAGTAACAGCCATCTATAAAACTCAGTGCCATTCTATCTTCTTGAACTCAGATCCCATGTTCCACAAAGCAGGAGAAGGAAGTACCACAAGATGAGAATGAACTCTTTGCTGAGCTTTATAATCTGTCCTCCTCATTAGAGGACTTTTAGTAATGATATACATATTCTTATTGAATACTATATTGTGACTTTGACAACCAACTACTGAAATATATTAACCTTCTCTTCTTGCCTCTGTAAAAAAAACACACACAACAAAAAAAAAAAGAAACACACATATACAGACACCTATTCAAAAAAAGACCATGAACCAATTTAAGTGGCAAAGAAAAGGGAACACAGGAAGAGGACAGTAAGATTGAGAAGTATTTTGCAGTTTCTCAAGATATGTGTGTTGTCTTTTCATTAGGGGGGAAAAACATAATATGTGGTTGAAAAATAACTTGAAGGAAATATATTGTAATCCTTAAAGTTCTTAGAAACCCCTCTGAACTTCAGTTTCATGGTACTTCCACAGTTTTATAATAAATTTACCATGCATTTAGAGAATGAAGTAAAGGCTCATATCCTCATTCTTGTTAATACAATGTATGCTTCATGTGAAATATGACATTTACGCAGGACCTGACACATAGATGCAGAGGAAACATTTGTTTGACTAAAATTACTTAATTATCAGAGAGGAAGGGTAGTAGTTTTTTTTTTTTTGTATAGGTAATGATTCTGTGTTTTTTTCTTTTTCTTTTGTATTCTTCTCTTTTGTTGAAGCATCTTGTCTAGCTTTTATCTCTTTTTTCCCCAAATAATTATGTTCAACTCCAAAAAAAATGGCTGAAGAATTTCAAGTGTGTGTGTTTGTGTGTGTGTGTATAAGTCTCTGTGTGTCTGCATGCATGAGTTTGTGTCTGTATATATTGTATCTGTGGGTACATGTGAATGTTCCTGTGTATTGGAGTATGTATGAGTTTGTGTACATAAGCTGTGTCTCTTCATATAGATATGTACCTGTATGTGTAAGATTGCGTCTGTATATACAAATCTGTGTGTGTGTTTATTTTTGTCATATGTGTATACATATCTATATATATGTATCTATTAATCCATGCATATATTTTTCCCTCTGTGCCCCTATGTGCCTTTATGTATGTGTATTTGTATGTGTGAATTTCTGTGTCTGTGTGTGTAGGTGACTTTGTGTTAGTTGGTATGTCTATACACATGAACCATTAAACATTGTTCCTACTTTTTAAATAAATGAGTGTTGCTTGCAGAAAAAATAAGCTACTTAGAACCTAATGTTCTAGAAAAATTCATATTAAAGGACATCCATTTGGACTAAATTCTGTTTTGTCTACATTTAGCCACAGGTGTTAAAAAAATGATAAGCACTTGAAAAGTAGATGAACCAAAAATTATTTAAGAGTGTTCATTGCATCTTGGCTTTCACAATGAATCAAAATATAAACAATGATGAAAAGTCAGTCTAAGATTTTCATAAGTAAGTTCTGTTTTGTATAAGTAAGACTCATTTCTCATAGAAGTGTGCTGACACTTGACACACTCTGAAAACTTATAGTGCAATGAATCCACTTACCTGATATTATTTACTTTTTACAGTTTTTTAAATATAGCTTTGATTAAATTAGCATTTAGATTAATTACCTTTTAAATTTAGAGGGACTGAAGCAGCTGTCTCTTATAAAGAATGACAACTGAAATACCAAAGTGCTTGAAAATCACTTTTTAAAATATTTTATACCTATACATATCTACTGTATATATCATATATTCATGGTATATACTTATACTAATTTATACTATAAAATGTATAAACATAAATATGTAGACATTTAGGTGTTATACAGATACATGTAAAAATGTGTGTGTGTGTGTGTGTGTGTGTGTGTGTGTGTATGACATAAATTAAGTTAATATCAATGACTTCAAAAAGCATTTTTAGATATCTGATAAATGCCAGGTTTATGTTAGGTATAGAATAACAAGACTGAAGAGCACGGGCTCTGACCTTAAGAAAGTCAGTTTTGTGTAGGAACAAGGCTGGCCAAATAATTTGGGACCTAGTAAAAAATGAGAATGTGGGGTCCTTTATTCAAAAAGCAGGAAACATGATATTAAAGGCACACATAAAGATTTTCTTATTTTCCACGGTCTCTCCTTTTCAACTTGTCATTTTTTTTAAATTTGCTAGCAAATGCCTTTCTAAGTAAAGAAAAACTAAAATCTTCAATTATTACCATAAATTTTGCCATTCAGCTTTACATGACAGTTTTAAATGCAAATATCAGAGTATGTATGCCTTCTGCAGAATCACTGAACTTACAAACTCTTATTACGTGGCTTGTCCCTGGAGGGTGACTTGAGCTTGTGAGAAGAGACGGACATAAGCTGGACTCCCAAAGGTTGAAAGGGGGAAAGCAATGTCTCTTTAGATGGAAGGAGGCTCTCTAGAGCGGGAAAGTACTCACTGAGCAAGTGAGGACTGTCGCAGGCATGTTACATAACAGATGCCCTCCTGTCAGCTGCTAGACAGACCTATTCTCAGTGTCTGAGACAGGAAGGTGGTCTGGGAGGTTGAGTTCAGCATCTTCTTTTTCTCCTAAGTCTGTCATCCCAAACCATGGCAATGGGAAAATGCCCCAAGATCCTTAAACCTGTGAACCAGGATCAAAATATAATCCATGGATCAGCTATGGCAGACTGACCTGCTGTGTAGATTCCTGGCCAAGAGTGTATTTGTATTTGCACATGGTTAGGGAATGTTATTCATGGGACATTTCTGCTTGGTCTCCATCTCTGGAACTTTAGAATCTCTGGGGGTGGGACCCAGGAATCTGCATTTGAACAAACAGCATCTGAGAACCAATGTACCATATCATACTGTTATGGAAGAAAATTTTATTGGTAGGATTTTAAATTTACATATAAAAAATCAAAATTGAGAGAGATAAAAAATGTCAAAACAGGATCTGATTATTGCTGTAGCAAGAAGTCACTTCTTTGTATTCCTTCAAATGACTCCCAGGTCCATACTTCTGAGTGTTTGCCAGCTGTGAACATTTCCAAGGACATCCTGCTTGTAGATTTGGGCACCAAATTTTATCATCAGCATTTAGTGTGGCTATGTGTTGGGTATTGGAGCTGCTGCAAGTATAGTAAGCCTACAACGTCAAAGGTCTATTTTCAGACCTTAAAGCTGATTGGGATTTGCTTAGTCTTTGTTTATTTTGGGAAGTAGTTTAATCTAATCTTTATATGTTCTAAGAAAATGTCGATTTTAGCTTCAGTCCAAATATTGTCTAATCACAGCACTTCGAGCTGAACTTGACCAAACTTAACACATTCCATTTTGTAATGTAATAACCAAGTTTAAATCCTACTGCCCTAGGAAATGATCAAAAAAGTAAGGGCAATTTAAGCCTAATGATCACATTTGCTGCTGCTGTTGAAGATTATAATGCCCGTTCCCTAAAATGACTCTAGCCAAGGAAAGCCAAGCAATTGATTCTGAGCTTCTAAAATAAAAATAAAAATAAAAATAAAAATAAAAATAAAGTGTTTTATTTAGGAAATGTTCTGCAACTTTCCCAAAATGCAAAATGTTTCATTTTCAATGGATGTACTAACTTCTATCTTTCCTGGCTCACATAGAAATCAAGAAAGACAAATTTATAGCTCTTCACCTGTGCCATATTGCCTCTGCATATTTCGAGCATTTTGGCTATTGGCTTGCTGCAGGAGTCAGCAGAAGCTTAGGGGTGAAGAGCAGGTGTACTGCAGACAGATTGGAATGAGTCAGGACCCTGCCTCTTTATATTGTGTAAATAAACTTGAGCTTATCACTCTTTAATTATTACTTCATTACCTAAAGAGAAGGATGGTAACAGTGTCCACCTTGTAGAGATTGCTTTTATTATTAAACAAGACAAGATATGTAAAAAGTTTAGCTCAGAGGTTGCCACACAATATATTCTGATAGGTGTTAGTTATTATTATTGAAAATCATTATAGAATTTAAAACAAAGGACTAATGAAGACATTTCAAAAGATGATTGATTTAGAGATCTAGCTTGGAGGGAGCTGGTCATGGAGCATAGAGCGGAGGTCTTGATGGAATCACAGCATAACAAGCACAGAGTTTAAGAGCAGTGGCAATGTAGCTCTTTAGAAGAAAGAAAAAAAAGAAACCTTACATTGATTAATTGATTTCTAGGAGCAAGCACTGTGCTGCATATTTATTAATTTATGCATGTAGGTTTGAAACTTTGAGAATAAACCAGAGACAATAGACAGGAAAATGGAATAAAGAATTTTATTTTGTGGGAGGTCATTGGTTGTAGTAGAAATTATACTCTTGGAGTCCCTAACACTGACTTGTTCTAAAAACTTGAGCAAGTCTTTTCACCTCCATGGATCTCTACTTTTGCATCTGTAAAATGTGGATAATACCCCAGGATGTGCCGGAGCAATTCTGAGACAATGAGCAAACTATTTGCATAATGTTAAAAAGTATTAAGTCATTTTACAGACATTATAATTCAGTCATTTATTTTATTTGTTTCGCTAATTTGTCTCTATAAAACAAGTATTTCTATTTGCTCATTAATCTAAAGAGTTGCTACATATATCCATATCAATACCCAAACTCATTTTTAAGTACCTTTTATAAAACCTTCTTATTTTCCTTTGCAGAGTCTCTCTTCTCTGTTGGATGAACATTGTTGTCCTTTAAAACACATCAAATGTCTTCTTCTCTGCAAAGCCTGTCTCATTCCCGCCTCCTAGTCTCTTGCTTTGGTCGTTCCCTCTTCTGTAGTCACATAGCAATTTCTATGTACGTCTTAGTACTCATTTCAAATTATCTCATAACTGTCTGCATGTCTGTCTCCATCTCCAGACAGCAAGCTTCTTATGATCAAGACTTCCTCATTTTTGTATTCATAGTACCTGGCAACTATCTGGCAAAGAGATGACACTTAATACCTGCTTGCTAAATGTAATAATATTAGCCTGTTGATATTAGTACTATTAATGTTAGAGAGGCATTTCTATTTCAGTTTTGGACACATCATGGAGAAGATCAGAAATAAAGAAAAAATTTTTGTTATGCTTTATATAAAGCATGAAAAAAGAATCCTAGCATACCCACTATATAACAAGAATAATGGTGTAGTTTTTATATAGTACGATATATAGTCTTTTGTAGCATGTGTAATGTGAGTCTTCCCTTCTTCAAAATGTATTCTAGACATTTCTGGTTCTAAACTGTTAAAAGAGGTAGTGGCTTCTTCCTGCATTCAGTGCCTTCCTGTACCTTTCTACCCTCGATATGCACATAGTCACATCCTAAATTTAAACACTTCCTGATCTAGACTCTCCCCTTTATTTTTTCTCAACAGCTGTTCATTTTGTCACTAGCTACAATAGTTCCTGTAGAATGTTTATCTCACCATTCTTTCATTCCATCCACTTTGCATTCTCCCACATTATACCCAAGATCAAAGAGCTGTCACACTGTGGGAATGCTGGCATCAAGTGGTGGTGCATTTAGTTGTTTCAACACCTTCTCACTAAGGTCAATTAGCACTGGGAGCTGAGCATATGTTTAAAACCCTTGACCAACAGTACTTGGATTTCCTTATGGTCCCATCTCTGTCTATAGCTAAGTGGACATGAAATCAATATGCACTCTTGGAAACATGGCCCCTGTGAGATGCATTCTAAATAATGCAGCATATCGTAACAATCGGATGGTGCATAATTCCCTCCATCTAGAACAAAATTGATTTTTGTCTTCTAACTATTATCCCTGCTCTGCAGAGGGATCTATTTTCATTTAAAGTTTCAAACTTCCCAGCCATACACCATAAACAAACATTAAAAGATTCCATAATAATCTCAAGATTGTCTACTCTTAGCAACAAAGATATGTCACTAAGAATGCTAAAGGCTAAGAAGTAATAAACCATCAAAAGCTCCATTGCAAATGCTCTAAAAATCCCTTTTCTTCCCCAGCTCAGCAGGATGCTCTTCTGCTTACAGTTTTAGGCCATGATCCATAAAGTTGCCTTTAGCCTTATCTGACCCCTTTTTCCACGTCAGAAAGGGAGAGAAGAAAAACTCACAAGGTGGAATAGAGAAGTGAATGCTCTGTGTCTTGTTTCAGCCAACCCAGTGTCTACTACAAAGAAGAAAAAAAATTAAGAGAAAGGAAAAAAAAAGATAACAGTAGATCAAGCACATGCTTCTTATTAATATGCATATGAATCTCCCAGTGATCTTAATAAATTTCTACTTCAGTAGATCTGGAGGAGGTCTGGACTTTTGCATTTCTAGTAAGCTTCCAGGCAATACCGATGCTGCTAATCTGAGGACCACGTTATGAGTAGCATTAGGCAGAATTCTAAAGTTACACCTCTCTAGCCAAGATTCTTGGTCCCTAGTTTTCAAGTACCAATCTAGGACTACTGGGAAGGGGGTTTGAAGTTTTAATTAAAACTCCAAGTCAGTTGGCCTTAAGATATGAAGGTTATTCAGTTGAGCATAATCTAATCTCACTAGACCTTTAAAAGGCAAACCAGGGAGACAAAAGAGGAGTCAGAGACTTTTGAAGCATAAGAGGGTTTGATGTACTGTTGTTGCTTTGAACGTGGAGGAGGTGTATGAGAAGGATTGTGTCAGCCTCAAAGATTGGGTAGCCCCCAGCCTAGGAAATGGGGTCCTCCAACTCAACTTATACCTTTGAAGACCAACAATCAGAATGAGCTTGTAAAGGTGTTGGTGTTTATGCCTCTAGAGTACAGCCTAGCTGATTCCCTGATTTCTGCCTCAGAGATTCTAAGTAGGGAACTCAGCACAGCCATGCTGTACCCAGACTCCTGACCCACAGAAACTGTAAGATAATTGATGGGTGTTGTTTTAAGCTATGAAATTGGTGGTAATTTGTTATGCTGCAACAGGAAATTAATACAGGTGGGAAGATTCTAATTCAATATAGCCAACTAAAATCTTACCATTCATGTGTGGGTAAGAGAGAAGTTTCTATCACTGTTACTCAAAATCTAAGGATAGTCTTTTTAATGCAGAGAAAAAAGAATTTCCAGTCAGCAATATACATGTAGTAGTCTCATCATAAGTCTTTTTCATTGTTGCTTTTACTTTGAAGAGATCTTTAAATCTCTTTGGGCCTAAGTATCCTCAAATTAAAAATATATAGATAATAGATAGATAGATAGATAGATAGATAGATAGATAGATAGATAGATAGACAGGTAGATAGACAGACAGACTGATGGTACTACCTGTTCTAGTTAACTGCTAGAGATAGGTTGAGAATAACATACAATATAAGTGAAGAAGTCTTTTAACTGTGAAAATGCTAGACATATACACAGAATCAGATAAACCACATGCTTAAATTATGCCTCATTGAATTTTTCTTTGGCCATAAAAAAGTTCTTGAGATTTTAAAATACCATAACTTATTGTTTAAAATCTCATCATTCCAATTGAGAATAGATGAAAGTGAACATAAACACTTTAAAAATACCTTGTCATCATCTACTCTTTTTTATCAAAGATAGTAATTTTATAGCAGAATCTCAAATACAAATGTATATCATGTCTTTTTTAAGAGCTGTAAAGTAAAAGCTGTATTTTGTTAGATTAATTGGAGAAACTAGTCCATTCCAACTTCCTTTCTCCTATGCTGTCATATGCATTTAGGTAGACTGTACATCATTCGGGCATTATTTACAAGCAAGATTGTTTTCCAATGAACAGAATGGAGATTGCTGAGAGATAGGATATGGGTGAGTTGTGAGCTAGGAAAGAGCAATGCAGCAATGTGCTTAGGGGTAACAGAAGAGTTATCTAATATTTAATATCTTCACGCATGGTGTAAATCATTATTTTATGGCAACCTTTCCTCTGCCTTTAGTGTGTGTTAACTTTTTGCAGTGAGCAGACACAGCCTCACACGTTCTCTTTGGCAGAAGGCAGATGCCAGTCCCCCGAAATGGTTCCAAGGGCAACATCTGGATCCCTGGCTTGGCTGTGTTCCTGTCTGTGCTTGTGGCTATACAATGCCCCCTGGAGATATTTTATGATTAGTCTGCGACAGAGTTGGCACGAGTGTCCTGTCTCCCTGGCAACCATTTTCTCTTTGATTCTTATACATCTGCTCAGGAATATACAGTGTTTGAGAAACTGCTCCCCACCTCGTTTCCAGTCACAAAGCACATGACAGAGGACTGTTGTGGAACAGTACATCATTTTCCTTGGTGTCTAAAGCTATTGTTTTTCAGTGCACTCACAACTACATCAAATTGCAGAGTGAGTACTCTCTGCAAGGCTGGTAGGTTAAGACAAAGTGTTAGACTCTCATGAATACTCAGTAGCACATTTTGAATCTGTGAAGGTTTTTCAGAAGTCAGGAGGGAACCCGGTGGTTAGAACAGCCTGGGCAGGCTTCTTTCTTAGATGAGAAAGACCTGGTTGGATAAAGCTGTATTCTTCATTTTTAGTGTCTCTCTCTCTTTTTTTATTGCCAGGTTCTTAAGGCAGTAAGGACTCAGACTTCCTTATCAAAAAGAGCACTAGGCTCTGCCTTTATTAACTCCCTCCAGAAAAAGGCTATTATTAACTAGATGAGGTCCCCCAGGCTGCTCTTTTGTCTGCAGAGAAACAAGGATGTGATTCCGATTTCTGGCAAAATGGAATCAGCTATTAGCCATTCCCTGGATGACATAAGGGCAGAGATTGTGTTGTGAAAGATGAATCCTTCGTCCTAGCCCACCCTCACACAATTCCATAAATAAGAGTTTTAAAGTATATACAGAAAGAAAAGAATAGACTACGATCAAGAATTTCCAGAAAGTAATGAAAATAATTAGGATTGTGTCTTCCCATTTTATAGGTGATATTGAGGCTTAGAGAGGTTGAACCATTTGAGGCTGAAGGAAGGGAAACGGCGTTTAGCACTTTTACTCTGGTGACTTGTGTAGTGGCAGCAGTACAAGGCATACGAAGCAAGGACGATTCTTCCAGCAGGGTGGTCACGAAAGGTGTTGCCAAGGACCATAGCCTTCAAGAATCAGCTTGACACCACTCCTTTTTTGGAAGAGTTGGCATTCTGAAGATAAGATTAAAGATGCTTCCAAGCACAGGGAATATCTTGAGCAAGGGCCGGGAGGTGAAAATAAGAGGTCACAATATGCATAGGAATTTCTGAAAACATTTCTCACTTCTACTCATAATAACACATCTTAATTACTGCATCCCATTGGAAACCTCCATAAATTATCATTCTATCATTTTCACACACCCTCCACAAAAAAAAAAAAGGAAAAAAAAACATAACAGTTAATGACCAAACAGGTTGTTAGGAAGCTAAAAACAAAATGATAGTTCATTTATGATAATGTTAGACTGAGTACAGGCCTGCTGCCTGTGAGAGCATAGGTCTTTGTTTCATCAGAGCTATGGGCTCTTACTGCTGACATTTGGCCAACTGGCAGCTTTTGTGTGTCAAAGTCTCTTGCATTTCTAAGACTTAGCACAATATCTGGCCCAATAAATTCGTGTTTTTCTACTTTTTAAACACCGTGTCTCATCATTTCTTCTTTCTTCTAGATATCATCAACATTCTGTCCTGCTTTCTTTTCTATTGTAAATATTATAGAAATGATGCCTATATGGACTTCTATAGACCAAAAACTTTGATTAGACAAAAACTATTACTAAATATATAATCTTGAATGGTTCCAGATTAACTCTTTTTAAAAAAATAATTGTCATAAAAATGGTAGGTGAATAAGTGGTGAATGAAAATATCATTTCAAATTCTAAAGAACATCTTGCATAACTGCAGAAAGGAACAGAGGCTAACTAATAGTGGAACTTCCTAGTTTTCTTCTAGCTGTGTGGTCTTCAGTTATGCAGCCATTTGGACTGAGTCATTTTCAGTTTCATCATTTCTAAAATGAATTTTAATAACAGCACCTACTTCATCAGAGAGTTGTGAGATTAAATTAAATAATTTACCAAAAAAAAAAAAGAAGAAACAGAAAAAGCCTGACTAATAGGAAAATAGTAATAACAAGAGTTATGACTGACAGGTTAACAGGAAAGCTGACTCTGAGACAGAGAATAACATGATGAAAGACTACGAGAAAGTGATCTTAGGCTCCACACCTAGGGAGAAAGGCCAGGAAACTGGATTGGGCAGGGTAGGAAGCTGGGCTGTAAAGCAGTTGAGAGAAGGTCTCTGCCAATGCCACAAGGAGCTCGGAGCTCCAGGACCTTTCTGAGTTGTCCTTAACTGAGCCTACCCCAAGCAGCTCTGATAGTGAGCCCTTTATTTTTAAAGGCAGTTCTGGGAAACACTGTAGAGTATTATAAAAGCATTTCATAACAATTGTGTATTATTAATGCTTTTATGATTATTTTGGTTCTTTTGTTCATTTTGAACTGTTTTCTTTCATCTTTTAGTTCCTCTCACACGCACACAAACCCTAACATTTTTGGAGCCCAGGACAATAGTAAAAATAGGTCATATACCATATGTCTGTCTAAATACATAAAAAACATAAAACAGATTATTAGACAATTAGATGCATGCATGTGCTCTATCTTGTGAAAGATAAACCTTTATAATGACCTGGAAGGCTAAATAGGAATTAAGAAATTTCAGACTCTTGGAAATCTGTACTGTTACACAGTGGTGTTAAGAAGGCTGGCCTCCAGGCAGCAGCCCATGAACTGCCCATCCCAACTCCAACTTCATTCTACACCGTAAGGAGTTTATATGAATGTGTGTAGAATTCCAGCCTGCATTTCCAAGGACTGTCCGTAACTCCCAAAAACAACTGAACTTTTGCTGTCTTTCAGGTTAAGGAATGCAGAGCCTGGTGATGTAATCCATCCTCAGAAAGGCTGCCTTGGGTAAGAGCCATGCAGGGGTTCTCACAGCAAGCTTGGTCTTGGGCCTTGTTTTTATCCTTGAATCCAAGAACATTTTGGTCTTCCTCCCAGGGCCCAAGGAGGCAGGATCCCTCTCACTCTGACCGAAGGGCAGGACTGTGCTTACACATCCCTACTCCTAATGGCTTGGGGACATGCACCTGCTGTCCCTTCTCTAGAAGGCTCCCTGACTTCCACTCTTTCTATGTGCCTAATTAACTCTTCCTCACCCTTCAGATTTCGGCTCTGTAGTCTCTTCCTTGGGGAAGACTTGCCAGATCTCTGTCACAGGCAATCTGACCTAATCTGATGCTCTTGCATCACCATGTGCCACTGCATTGTGGCTTTTGCGAATGTACACGCATGTGTCACAGGAGACAATCATCTTCTGTCTTTAGCATCCTGAGCATCTTACCACACATGCTGCTTTACTGGGCACAGAGGCTCCATCTCAAGTGCTCAGTAGCAGACAGAGGTTCTCTTCATTTTAGGGCACCTTAGTATGTAAGGTAGGCTAAGGGCAGTCATTTCCTCAGTGTGGGGCTCTGACTGGGCTGCTTATTAAATACGTTAGTAGAAAAACAGTCTTTCAGAAAAGTTCTTTCACTGTGTGACTGAACAGAATTTGAACAAATTTCTGGGGTTACATGCATTATCTCTTTTAGATGTTGTGGTAACTCTTAAGCATGTAAGTGCCAGCTCCAGTTAACTGATTAAATAATTAACAAGCATTCATTGGACCTGTATAGTACCTGCCTCCCCAAATAAATACTATCATTTAAATTAGCAGTTGGAACTGTAATTAAAGTTAAACAAGACAACAAGACACTTCCCTGTATTTTGATAGCGTGTTCATGGACAGCATCCCCATGGAGGTGACACTGGATCTGGCACTTGTGGAGACAGAAGAAGGAGCCAGAGGGAAGGGTACCTTCTGCAGAAAGCACACCCATGGGAAAGGCCATGCAGCAGGAGAAGTTGCAGGTGGGCCTCAGGGAAGGAAGGACGGTGGAGCTGGCATCTGTGCACAGAGGGAGGGGCAGGGATAGAGGCTGTTGGAAAGCCACCTGGAGACCATAGGGACAAGACCTCTGATAGTGAGGAGTTGGCAACGAGTAAACACTTGCCTCCACTCGGCCGCATCTGCCGGCTTAGTGTGTGGGGTTTTGGTGTAGAACATCTGGGATGACACTGACATGTAAACAGGATGAGGGAGGGCACCTAATTCAAGTGTCCAAGTAAGGAGGCCAGGTGGAGGAAGAGACTCTGAAATGAGGAAGGACATAAGGACATAAAATGTGGTGAGGAGAGAAACCAGGAAATGATAAATGCTCATTGAATGCTAGTTCTTGTTAAAAGGCTGGGCAATCTGCTAAACTCTCTTAATAAATGCCACAACTATTTTCCATATACATAGAGTGGAGATAATGTTTTCTTTCTAGTAGAGTAGTTACGTTTTGCATATTAGTTTCTCCAACTTTATACAATTAGTAAGTGTCTGAGGCAGAATATGACACCAAATGGAATGACTGTGGAGCCCAGGCTCATCGTCAGTGACACCATATGACCCGTAATAAAGAATGGAAGGGTGGCGTTGGGGAGCCCTGGGGAAGGCTGATGATACCTTCAGCAGATGATGACATTCTAACACCATATCAACTAACTCTATCATAAAAATATTTTCTCAATAACATAAAAATAGTCATTTGAAACAAATTAGTAGAGGAAAATTTCTAGAAAATTCCAATGCTTATAGATATAGATGAGTCCTCAGAACACTCTGATGTGTTATTTCTATCATCTTTCCATGATATATTAACATATATTTAAAATAAAATATCTAAGTTGTACTATACTACTCTACTTACATACTCCCATGGCATTAAATGTGTTTTGAAATTATTATTATTATTTTTAAATTTATTTATTTAAATTGGTTTCAAGTATACAGTACATTGGTTAAATATCTATATAGTTCATGAAACAATCCCCCCAATTTCTCCCTCCCTCCCCTGGCCCTCCACCTAGCCATCATACCAAATCTAACTGCATTCTCTCTGCCGTGCTCTCTATCCCTGTGACCAACTATCAACCACTAATTTGTACTTCTTTAACCCTTCACTCCATTCTCCCAGCCCCCTAACCTACCTCTGTCGGTCACCAAATTGTCTACTATATTTGTGACTCTATTTTTGATGTTTGTTTTTTTTGTTCCTTAGATTCCACATATAAGTGAAATCATATGGTATTTATCTTTCTCTGTCTGACTTATTTCACTCTGAAATTATTTTATTGTCTGTATAATACTTTCCTATAGATAACCATAATTTATTTTACCCATCCCTTTTTGTAATCATTTAGCATTTTTTTATTATTACTATAACCAGTGCTGCAATGAATATACATCATTAGAAATTATGAAAGATTAATTTATTTTCTCTGTATAATGATATAATTGAAATATATGTATACATTTATTTATATTATGTAAACCACATATAGTTTACTTTATAATTTTTTTATCTTTTTATTCTCTCTCCTAAATAATCTCCCATGCCTAGATCAGTGCCTTGCTTGTAATAAAGGCTCAATAATTATTTGTTGAATGAGATTTCAAGTGCAATTTCCAGTCAAAGGATATGAGTGAGTTTAAGAGAAAACATTTTTTTTAAAAAACATTTTTTAAACATTAGGATTTCTGCAAGGTACAAACTAATCCAGCTTTAGCCTGTATGCTTCGGTGAGAAGGGATGCCTTGCATACACACACTGTAAAACTGAAGACATCCTAATTGCCCTGTATGCAGACAGTCCTGGGGTGCACTCATTTTCTGATATTCAACAGAACACCAATCTTCACTTAACACAGTTAATGATATAATTTTTATTTTTAAAAGGGAGTGCTGATGTTCCTACCAGCTTCAGAAGATGTTTCAAATCTGGTTGTGGAGTCATTCTATTTCCAATTAAGCAGTGGGGGGATTCAATTACAAGCTGTGGGAAGCGAAGAGTTTGTGTCAATAAACCAGCAGTGGTATTAAGGGTGGTTGTCTGGTTTGCAAACATTAACAGCTTGAAACCTAAAGGCGTATGCTTTTGAAATTATCTAACTATTGCTTCTCATGTAGACAGGATTAAGAATACCTGAAACCCAGCCCAGAGTTTTCTTCAGAAGCATTTTCTCTCCTGGAACTCAGTGAATTTGGGCAGTAAAGTAGTGTATTAAAGGGCTCATTAGGACCTTGTTAATGAGATTAAAGCCATTAAAAAAAAAAATGCTGTCAGAATACTGTCCAGAAGAACGCAAAATAATTTGTTGCAGGATCTGGTCATGAAGAGTAAAGGGTAAAATTAAAAATATATATATTTAGAGATGATAGGGCTTTTGGAAATATATATATATATATATATATATATATATATATATATATATATATATACACATACATACATACATACATGCATACTATATACAAAAAAGGAAACTGAGCCTTCAAAAGGTGAAAACAATATCCAAGGTCTGTCTGCTAACTGTTAAAATAAAATAAGATGGAGATCAGATTTGAAAATCCCCTGATCAGTCAAAACCATGTAAGCTATGCAAGCAAATCTAAATCTAGCTTATTTCATGAGTGTAAGTGAAACTTAGGCTATTTCTTATAAATGTCTCTGATAAGCATAAACAAACCTAAGTTATCTTCCTAAAATGATATAAGATAATCATTTTTAACGGATCCCCTGCCATTCTCAAAACCCTCATTTTAAAAATCAGTCATTGTAAAGGTCATTGTAAACCATTCTGTAGCAGTTATGCCTCTGACTTCATACTAGGTTTGTTTGTTTCTCAATTAATAAAATATTTATATCAAGTAAAGCTCCCTGAAATTTTTTTGATGTAATTGACAGGTACAAAATGCCTTCTACGTATTAGTGCTCTGCTAAGAGTCAGATACAGAAATCACAAATAACTAACTAAAACATTCTAATCCCCTCGCCATACTAGTTAATCTTCCAAGTATTTCCACATTCTACTTTGTCACCTTCTGTTACCTTATGTCACTATTTTTTCCTACTTGGTAGTACAACAATTTAAAATTGTTTTGTCATATTGGCTTCGAAAGACATGTTTACTAATAGGTTGGTTGAGAGTAGTTAGACTTCATGTCATGCCTTTGGAAAGGTTTTCCTCTTTCTTGGGAAAATCCTTTTTTCCCAACCTGTATTGTTTCCAAAATGAAAGCTGCATCCATTTAATTTCCCATGAAGCTGAAAGTAATTCCAGCTTCTCACAATTAGTATACTAACTGTTCCCTTGAGGAAGAGAATTCATCTGGTGGGTGACTCTGAGAGAGGGAACCAGGCACTCCCAACTCAACCCTTTTTTCTCTTTTTGTTTCACTCATATTTGAGGTAAGCTGGGTATGAAGTCAAAGCAGCCTGCTATGGCTTTAAGTTTTAATTCAGAAGTGAAGTGGTAGCATCTCATTTAGCCTCTGATTTAAAATAAACCACATTTTCTAATCTACTGTTTTGGAAGCAGCGTTTAGGTTTTGACCTCTGTCTATTGGTGTATCAATTGCTCCAGACTTGGGTACAGAACAAAGAGGATTTTACTGGGCAGGGGAGAGGGATCCTGGACTCCAGAACATCTGTGTAGTAGCTGTGTTTTCGGCTGAATGTAACTTTTTCAAGGCTGAGAGAACTCTCTCCACTAAATGGCCCCCAGAGACAGTACTTTTCTGGTTAGCAAGGTAAGAGATAGAAGAAACAAGTTGGCTCTTGCTTTTCTCGCTCTTTCAAAAGACATGGGATTAATAGGGGAAAGGAAAGGAAGTGGGTGATATACAAAATAAATTAAATCAGGGCTTCAAAACTTTAATCCTATAAGCTAATAGATAATTGAAGTTGTTCTGGGGAGCTTCAGATAACAAGGTATGGCAGAGTGGAGTTTTACTTTTACCTTTTTCTCTCTTAATTTTTTTTTTTCTGGATATTTTATCATTTGGAGGGTGTGCGTGTGGCAGGGGAGTCTTTGATGTATGTAAAATGCTATCAGTATCTTTCTTTCTTCTCCTTCAAATATGTCTATGCTGCCTTATAGATCAGGAGAAAACTCAAGTCTTTAAAACAGACTGTCACTTTTCCAGGATGAAATTGGAAACTTTATGTGAGTGTGTGTATGTTCTTCTGTGTGTGTGTGTGTGTGTGTGTGTGTGTGTGTGTGTGTGTACAAGCAAAAGCGCATACAGGTTTAGGTATGTGAGGAAGGGGAAGCACTTAAAAAAGGGGTATAAAAATTATTTCCCAGCCTCTTCTCTTCTCCACATATAGAAAGAGTAGATAGTCTGAAATGGATTCTACATTAAATTGTGTTAGGCTGAATAAAGGCTCCCCAAAGACGTCTACACCCTAATTCCTGAAACCTCTCAATATAGATTTTGCAGATGTGAATAAATTAAGGATCTTGAGATGAGATTATCCTGTATTTTGGGGGGTGGGTCTGATAAAACCATAAGGATTCTTATAAGAAAGAGACAGAAGGGTCAGATCCAGAGGCGGTGATGGGACGATGGAAGCAGGGGTTGGAGGAGTGTGGGGGCATGAGCCAGGGAATGTGTGCAGCCTCTAGAAGCAGGAAGAGGCAAGGAAATCGATTCTCTCCTAAAGATTCCACAAGAAATGAGCCTTGCCAGCTAATTTTAGACATCTAAACTCCAGAACTATAGGAGAATAAATTTGTGTTGTTCTAGCCACTAACTCTGTGGTAATTTGCTATTGGTGGCACTAGGAAACTAGTACTAAGTGGTAAGTGAATCAGCGTTACATAGTTATCCTGATTTCCATTTGTTTTTGATCAAGTATAAACACATTGTGTTTGTACATGCAGAACCTTCCTAAAGGCGAGGGCATTTAAAACATATATGGGCCTTTAGCCACCATTTTTAATATGATAGAGATTTTCAGATGTATTCCAAGCCTTTGAACTTTCTGCAAGATTGACTTCTAGCAGGTTGGCAATACATGCTTGGTTAGGGAGGATCTGTGAGAGACTGGGAGAGAGAATAAATCCCTTTAATCTTCTCCATAACAGTTTAGTGAACAACGATTAAGAGCATGTCTCTGAAACACAAAGGGTCAGGCTAGCGGCTTCATCTGGGGCAACACAGAAGGTATAGGTTGAAAATGTTGGGATTCATTAACAAACTAAAAGAATCATTAAATACCATGGAGCCGGTCTTCTCTAAGCCATTCAATTCCCTTCTTACATAAGGAAATATGTCTAGTAACTTATTCAAAAAATAATTGGATTTTAAAACCATGAAATGAATTACAATATAACATTATTGCATTTTCCTTAAACAAAATAGAGTAGTAAATTTTTGAGTGTCTTAACTACACCCATCTTTTCTTTCCATATAAACCTTCATTTCAAAGAAGTTCAGATTTTAATAGTTCTTAAAAATCTCTCTTTAAAGAAACTCTAAACTTTATTATTATAGTTAAAATTGTATTATAAAATCAATTTAATATAAATTGAATCATTAATTAAGTCAATTTTAAAAGAAATAATTCAGTTTCATTAAGGAATTGTTACACTGATATTACAAAGTAAATTGATTTCTGTAATTAAAAAGCATTGAATTCCATATGACCACTTATCTTTCCCTCCTTTTTAACCATTTTGATGAATTTCTAAAACAAAATTTAATTAAATGATGAAACAAAGACATAATTCAAAATTAAAATTCTTTAGAACTCGCTGGCAAATCATCAAAGCTGCCTCCCCCTTCCCACAATAGCTTAGGAACCATAACAACATGAAATATATATGAAATTATGATAATGTGTTTCATAGAATCACAGCTACTCAAGTGTCATTCATTATCTATGTGATCTCTCATTAAGCATAGGGATCCTTTTCTAAATGTCTTAGACCTACATTTTTAGGTGACTTACATTTTCTTAAAGTTTAGACCCCATTTCAGACATGCTCCCAGCATTAGATTTGGTGTTATTCAAAAAAATAAACCACACATTTGGAAAATCATAATTTTGAGGAAAGAGTCATTGAAGTCAGATAGATCTCAACTTGCCCTTTGTCACCTCAATGGTGTTGAGCTTTGTCAAACCATTAACTTTACTAAGGCTCAGTTTCTTTGTCTGTAAAAGGAGAAACAACATCCTCACATGGAGTTCTTACGAAGATGACATGTAATGTCACTTGACAACTGTCCACTGTAGGCCCTGGAACATAGAAGATGATTGGTAAAAATTAGTTCTTTTTGCCTTATAAAATTGTGGAACTGTAGCAGGAGAGAACATTTGATCTCTGGTAGATGATATATTCTAGGTAGAGAGAGACTTGTTTTTATCTTTGCTTCAAAATTGTATACTGCAGTTTTTATTAGGTAGTTTAAGTGGACATCTTTTAGTGAAAATAAGCAAATGATAAAATGGCTTTATAACAGATTTGTAAACTATAAAAAATATGTATATACATACGCTTGTGAAGTAATATGCTTGTTATCTTAATGTTCTACCAATCAGGTTTAGCTTTTGCTCTTTTCCGATTTTCTCTTTGGTTTCATGGATATATTCGTTTGGATGACTTTCATCAGTGATTTCATCCACAGACCTGCATCTTTAAAGAGGCTCTGACTGGGCCGCCTGTTTTTGCCTCTCTCCAATAATTTGGACCACAGCAGCTAATTGCAGTGTCTAATTGTATCCTCAATTGGCTGATTGCACCCACAATTAACTAAATATAAGTACCAAGCATCTCAGTACATTCAATTTTATGCCTCAAAGGGAGCCTGTGTGAGAGGGTAGTTGGCAGTTGGCTATCTTCAGGAAAACAACTCAGACTTGTAATTGTAGGTCTAATTTTAAAGCTTCCAAATATTTTCTAGTTGGCACAATCTATAAACCCGGTGACTATCTTAGTATGCTTTGAAAGATATAAAATTCAGATGAGTTACAGGCAGTCTACAGTTTAGGAAAATTCCCAGTAGAGGTGTGAGGTTACTTACCTCTTATCAGATCTTTCCTTATAATATGCTTGAATAGTTTATGAGATTGCTGCCCTGATCAGTATGTGAGCAGTCATGGCAGACGAGAAAGGAAGACCTGGGGTCTTCATGCATTTTAATCCCACAGCAGGTTGGATTACCCTTCTTCAGTGATTTGAAAGTCCTCTTTGAGGAGTTAGTTGCAATGATGCCTTTTCAATGCAGGAACTTCCACAAAGCAAGTGTCTTAAAACTGACTGAGAGGTAACATAAATTTCACTCTGGAAATCGGGCTGGCTGGAAAAACCATCAGGATGAAGACCTGTGATTCCCTGAGCTTGAGCTTCTAAATTAGCTTGTCTTTGGTAGATGTGACAAAGATATTATTGGTTGATTGACCATTTAAAGTAAAATTAAATCTCTGAATTTTGCAAAGATGGCTCAGTAATAACTAGAATGTTTTTTTTAAAAGCAAATCAAGAGACTATCAAAGTCTTTCTCTCTAATTAATCAATAACAAAGTAAGACAAAGTTCTGTACCTAGAAATAAACAATTGGATAGCTAGAGAAAAAGAAGGAAGAGATGTGTACATGGAAGGACTTTCCAGCCTTTGTTTTTGTCTCATAACTTTAGCCTGAGCAACTCTCAGTCCTTGGCCACTATTTCTAGGGCAATCCTTGGTTAATGGTTTCAGCATCATCCTTCCCATCTCATGAGATGTGGAAGTCCTGACTTGGAAATGGAGTCATCCCAGTCCAGGGATAAATCTGTGACTTTTGATTTCCACCAAAGATCAATGTTTCTGTAGTATAAATAACACTTGCACAATTATGTAAATTTGAGGTGGGGAAACAGAACCCAAAATTTATCCAGCTATACAAACCATACTCTCAATATGCTATATCAGCTGTTTATTCTTTTAATGAATTATATTCTCACAACTCCCATATCGTAGACTAGCCTTTATATGTCTCTCAACTCTATTGATAAATAAAATGAGATTAACCAGTTTTTTTTTTTTTTTGGTCTTTCCTTTTTTTTTTCTTTACTAGCTAAGAGGTAATAGTTTTGTTTGGTAAAATAAAATAACTTGATAACCCTGTTCAGGGTTGATAGGCAGGGTAAGCTTATTATAAAAAACTGAAGATTAAAACAAAGAAAAAGAAAGATAGAGATAAATTTGTTGCTCTCAAGCATGGGTGTTGGAGGTAAATGGGACAACAAGAAAGACAGGAGAGGAGAGAGACCAGGGAGTATATAAGTGCAACACTTTATTGGGATTTTGCAAGGTATTTTAAGACAGAAATGTCTAAGATTTTTAACGCAGTTTGGATATGTTTTGGGAGCCATTCTTGAGGAATGCCCTGCAGACAGGGTTGGAGTTGCCTGCAAGCTAGAAGTTTGCAGAGCAGGTGGGCTTGTTTACTGAAGGAGGAAATTTGGCTTAATGTTGAATGTTTCTTGCCCCAGGGAATAAGAGACAAACAGGAACAAGGATGCTTTGGGAGAACTTACGTAAAGGTCAGCGATCATTTGCATATGTGTGGGTGTTGTTCTCCAAGGGTGTATATATGTTGTGCTAAATAAACTCAGGGCTCAGTATTTACTGTTAGCCCTCCTGACTCTCTTTGTCTCTCTCTCTCTCTGTCTCTCTCTTTTTCTTTCTTTTCTCAATCCTCACTCCCCCTCTCAGGAACTGTTCGATCTTAGCCGGTGGGCTCCAGCAGATATGCAAAGCACAAGGTTACCTCAATAATATCTAATATTTTCACAGAAAAATATGTAAATGAATTGGTGTGTTGAAAATAGTGTTTTAAGTCAAGTTCTATATAACATACTCTGATGTGTGAACTCAGAAATAAAAGGGTCGATGGAAAAATAATTTCTTAGGAACTTCCCTAAATGCAGGAGAGGCCTTAGGCTCCTCCACATCATCATGGACAGGGGTGTTGCAGATAATCTTCATAAAAACCAAGAAGCCTTGGAACCAGCTCGCATCTGAGTTACACTCTGCTGAGTTGCTGAGTTGCACTAAGCACACAGAAATGTTTATGAACATAAGGCATTCCTGCGAGATGCTTCCATCCTGGTAAGAGAGGCCATTATAGCCAAATACTCATATTGCAGCAATTCCCATGCAATATCCAGAATGTCTACAATATGCCATGGCAATAAAGAGAAAGCTCAAACTGGGGACTAGTTCGACGGATGCCCAGAGGCTCTCTGAAATGGGCAGATTCTGCAGTGTGTGTCAGAGGACAGAGACTGCTCTATCTCTATGAGCCTTAATGTCTGGGAGATAGTACAACAGAATTAGATGTGTTAGGGTTTCTGGAGACCATGAAAAATCAGCAGTTTGCTAGCCTAACCAGGATTCCTTTGAGAGTCTTCTTTTAATGCCTATCTCTTATCCTGCTGGATCTTCACGTTGGAACTTTTCCAGTTAGGCACTAAGAAATCTGAAGTAAACGCTTTTTATTTTCAAGATAGTGGAGTTTTAAAGAGTTTAGAAAGTTCAAATGAGGTTTGCATGGCAATTTACAATTCTGAGTACTTTATCAGAAATGACATGGGGATCACAAATTCATCACTAAAGGAACAGCCTATATAGCCCTTCTTTACTTTTTATTATAACTGATTTTCTTTTTCCATGTATGGGAGAAAATGCTCTGCCTTTACCACTAAGCAGGCAGCTGTCATTTATTTTTTGGCATAATATAAAATCCTTAAAATGCTTATTTTTAATTTAATAATTTTGGAGGTGTTCACTTGTGCATTAAAATTCAGAAAGCTGACATAGCCCTTGGCTTAACTTCAGGGCAAAACTGTGTGCAAGACATGCTTCTATGAGATAATTTGTTTCTTAATTGGCATCCGTTTGCTGAAATACAATTAAAGTTATTGCTCTAATATTAACATCAACATCTTGATTGCTCTATAAAGTATGAATATTTATAAATTTTTTTTGTAGCAGATATCTCAAGCATTTTATTTTTTGGTATTGGCAATTTCTTATTTATGGAGAAGTTTTAATTTCTTGAAGAATAGTAATAATGTAAGAAGGATCTGTGCAGCTTGCTGAGGTTTAAAACACTGTGGAGTTAGATTACTTAAACTCTAAACTTTAGAGTCTTTAGATTCTAAAGAGCCGTGTGGGGTGTCATTCATAAGGAACTGTTTGAATTCTGGAGCCCAGTTGACTGAGAAACTTGAGAACTGAATCACCTCCTCAACCTACCTCGCACCATTGTGGTGAGGACCATGTGGGCTGGATGTTTTCATACCCTTTATTGAATAGAAACAATACCTCCCATTTGCACAGCCCTTTACAATTTACAGTAGTGTTTGCATAAGTGTCAAGTGTGATTGATTTAGAAGCCATGTTATTTTCACTACTAAGTTCTTGCAGGTACCATTTACAGATTTTCTTTTCTTTCTTTTTTTTTAATGAACTGAAACATTCATAGTGCTTAAAAGCAAGAATGTAAGAACATAATTCTGTAACTATGTATTCAGAATAAAATAATCACTGTTTATCAGTTAAAATTTTAGATTACATTTATTTACCCATTAGATTATTTTCACATATCTTTTAAACTGGAAAATAAGTAATGTAGGATATTGTTCATGTAAAACATACTGTGCATATTAAGAAAAAAAGTATCTTGTCATCTTTGAATATTCATTTTGCCTCTCTAGTAGCAATTGTGATTAAAAGTTTCTTAGCTTGCCCTTTTTCTTTTTCTATCTCTTTCTTTCTTAAATGATGATCTAAAATCACTGGGTGAGGCCATATGCCCCAGCCTTCGCTGTGTGTATTTCCCACTTGCCAGAATCTTGCCTCTCAGTGCTTGAGCCTCCTTTGAGTTACCATGGAGAGTTGCCTTGCTCCAGTCAATAGCAGTCCAGAAGTGTCAGGGAGTTAATACCGTAATGGTGCAACCCTCAACCAGTGGCCTACAGCAGATGGTGTATAAATACGTCGCTTCCTTTACTCACGTGCGTTGTCTGAAGACTGAGTTCTAGGCTGTTAACCAGACGTTCCTGTCTGAGCTTAGGCTCCAGTCGCCTGTAGTTAGCTGCCTTAGAAACAGATTCTTTTTTTGGCTACTTTCCGTCTCTCTGTGATTTCTCTACTTCCTGTCAATGTTCCTTGTACTTAGCAAATAAAATACTTGCACATCAATCCTACTTCGGAAAGATTGCTAGTTGCAGTGTTAGTAGCAGTAATGTTGGCAGCAAGCTAAGAGCCATGGAAGCAAGATCTCATTTAAGTAGTGGAATGTAGTTCGTCATGTCCTGAAAATACTAAGAAATACAGGATAATAGAATTTCAGGGCTAGGTGTACCTGGGTCATCTTGTGATGACCACAACCATCTTTGAGTTTCTATAACATAAAAACTTCAATACCTTCAAAGACTAGGAATTCAGGTCCTCTTGAGTTACAGGTTTCTACTTGTTAGAAAACTCTTTATTTGAGGAAAGAATTAGATTCTTCCATTATCAACTGAGGATGCCAAATTCCATTTCTTTTCCAATCTCAAAGCTTCTACTGTTTGAAGACAACCACTGAATCTACTCTAAGACCTCTCTTCTCCAGGCTAAGTTTCAGTTCTTTGAATTTATCCTTATGCAATATTATGTGAAGTCATTTCTTGATATCTTAATATCTCAGAGCTGGACATGGGATCAATATGCCAATGAGCCCTGTGGTTCCCAGGGTCTATGTGATAAATAACTCAAGGAAGATACTGATTGCTTAAAAGTAGAATAGGACTCTCACCTTTCTTCTGTACGTTGCAAAACTGAAAGTTCAGCCAAAAGTGAAATTAACTTTTTCTTCCACTGCTTGATCTGGAGACAGTTGTACCAAGCCACTGACCTTACTGTCCAGTGACCACTCGAATGCCTGCCTATGGCAATGCCTGTATCATCACCATTCTCTGCAGGTAGGCAAATAATAACCAATGCAATCAAGAAATCATACTTTAAACCAATAAAATGGAATTTTCTTTGTCTAGCTTTGGAGACCTGTGATTTTTCTTCTTCTTTTTTTCATATACAGAATCATAATTTTTATTTCTTTTAAAAATATTTGTAATTACTATTGGCATACAATAATATAATAGTTTCAGGTATGCAACATGGTGATTAGACATTCATATAACTTACAAAGTGATCACTCCAATAAATCTAGCCCCATCTGACACCATACATAGTTATTGCAATATTGTTGACTATATTCCTTATGTATACTTTAAATCCCCTTGACTATTTTGTAACTACCAATTTGTACTTCTTAATATCTTCCCCTTTTTCACCCACTTCCTGCAATGCCTCACACATCTGGCAACCATCAAAATTTTCTCTATAAGTTTATTTCTGTTTTGTTTGTTTGCTTTGTTCTTTAAATTTCAGATATGAGTGAAATTATATGGATTTGTCTTTCTCTGTCTTAGTCCACTCAGCACAATACCCGCTAGGTCCATCAATGTTGTTGCAGATGACAAGTTTTCATTTTTTTTTTATGTCTGGATAATATTCTATTATGTATATGTACCACCTCTTTACTCTTTATCCATTCATTATCTATTAATGTACACAAAGGTTGCTTTTATATCTTGGCTATTGTAAATAATGCTGCAATGAACATTTGGATTTACATGTCCCTTTCAAGTAGTGTGTTGGGTTTCTTTGGATAGATACCCAGAAGTGGGATTACTGGGTCTTTCTTTGTCTCTTGTTATAGCCTTTGTTTTAAAGTCTATTTTGTCTGGCGTAAGTATTGCCAGCTATTTTTTTTCCCCCTATGAAATATCTTTTCCCATTTCCTAACTTTCAGTCTGCGTGTGTCATTTTATCTAAATTGGGCCTCTTGTAGGCAGCATATGTAAATTTTGTTTTCCTATCCATTCAGCCTCCCTACCTTTCAATTGGAGCACTTAATCCATTTACATTTAAAGTAATTGTTGATCAATACATAATTATTGCCACTTTATTATTTATATTTTTTATCTTTTTTCATTTTTTTTTCTTCTTAAAGAAGTCCTTCTAACATTTACTGTAATACGGGTTTGATGCTGATGGACTCCTTTATCTTTTACTTGTCTAGGAAGCTCTTTTTCTGTCCTTCAATTCTAAATGATAGCTTTGCTGGGTAATCTTGGTTGTAGATCCTTGCTTTTCATATCTTTGACTATTTCATACCAATCCCTTCTGGCCTGCAAAGTTCTGTTGAGAAAGCAGCTGACAGTCTTATGGAAGCTCCCTTGTAGGTAATTAGATAGTTTTTTCTTGTTGCTGTTCTGATGTACCTGTCTTCTAAGTTGCTGATTTAATCCTTGGTTTATCTAATTTACTGTTGATTCCCTCTTATGTATTCCTTATTTCAGTTATTGTATTCTTCATTTCTGACTGGTTCTTTTTTATCTTTTATATCTCTATTTTTGTTTTCTATCTCTTTGTTAAAGTTCTCACTGCGTTCATATACTCTTCCTTTAAGTTCATCTAAGTTCATTGAGTATTCTTATAACCAGTGTTTTGATCTCTGCGTCGGGTAGATTTCCTGTCTCCATTTTGTTTAGTTCTTTTTCTGGAACTTTTTTTTTTTTAACTTGGAATATGTTTCCTTGTTTTCTTGTTTTGGCTGCCTCCCTGTGTTTTTTTTTCTATGTATTAGGTAGGGCTGCTATGTCTCCCAGTCTTGGTAGAGTGGCCTTATATAGTAGTTGTCTTGTGAGGCCCAGTGGCAGTCTTTCCTGGTCACCTGAGCTGGGTATCCCAGATGTGTCCTTTGTATGGGTTGTGTGTATCTTCCTATTGTAGTTGAGCCTTGATTGCCATTTGCATGTTGATGGGAGGGATTGACCCTTGGGCTGATTGGTTGTGAGGACTAGTTGTAACTATAGTGGAGGAGCTGACCATACAGAGCAGGATTTGCTTAAGCAAGGGCTCTGGTGCCTGCCCAGTCTGTTCTTTGTGTGTGTTGTTCTCAGATGCAGCCCCACGTGGTGCTCCAGCAAGGCTGAAGTTGGCCCCTGGGCATGCCAGCCCCAGGGCCTCCTGAAAAGGGTCCTCTTGCTGGACAAGTTCAGTGGCAGCCTGATCCATGCCTGGGGCCAACTGGCAAGAGACACCAAGCAATTCACAAGTGGCTACCATCCATGCTGGCTGGGTTTGGAGGTGCCTGGAGAGGCCAAGCCATAAATTGAGGCCAGCTGGGCTTCGGGCTGCTCAGTAAGAGGTATGGGGCATGCCAAGGCCAAATCCTGCTTGTTTGAGGTTTGTGGACCTTTGAAAGATTTTAGGAAAGTTCACAGCATGAGTCAAGACAGGTCGTTTGTATGGAAAAGTCACTGGAAGTGGCTTTGGGTGGGCCTGCCTGTTGGTTGAGGCAGGGTCTCAGGAAATTGCTAGGACAGGGTGAGTGGTATTAGCCAGGTTGAAAGAGACTCTGATATAGCTTCCACCTGTGCCTGTACGCTGGGAAGTGGGAGGGCTCAACAAAGGAACAGTGGCTTCTACCAGCACAACTGCCTGGGAGAAAGCCGCCCCTTCAGCCCTCACGCTGAAGCCAGACAATTCAGTTTCTCCCATATGTCCCTGACACCCCTCAAGCAGCTGCCCCAGCACTGGAGCTCAGGGTGAGTCCACCAGCGAGTAAGTTCATGTGCGGGACTTTTAATAGGCATTCTGGCTGCCCTTTGTCTCACTGAGCCACAATCTCCACTGACTTTCACAGCCAAAAGTTGCGAGGTGTTCTCTTCTCAGCACTGGAACCCTGGGCTGGGGAACCCAGTGTGGGGCTGGGATCCTTTGTTCCTCCAAGGGGACCTCCATAGTTGAGATATCCCTTTCAATTCCTAACCACCGCAAGTGTGGTGTGGGACCAGCCTGTTCTGCTTCTCTGCCCCTCCTGCCAGTCTTGAGGTGGCCTTTTCTGTGTGTCTCCAGTTGTAGAACTGTTCAGCTAGACTTCAAGTCACTTTCAATGACAGTTGTTCTGTAGTTTAGTTGTAATTTAGGTGTGGTAGTGGGAGGAGACAAGCATAGTGTTTACTTACTCCTCCATCTTGACCAGAAACCAGACCTGTGATTTTTTTCTAATCTTACTGATGACAGCAAGGACAAAGGGGCGTGAGGGACCATATAGTACTGTGTACTACAGAAGTCAGTTCACCCTTGTCAAACCAGGGAGAGCAATCAGTGAGATGAAGACTTACCTAGAGCAGCAAAGAAAGCTGCAGGATTCTTTTTCTCTTCCTGAGTGAAGTATCAGGATAGCATTATATGCATAAGCCTAGGAGTACTTGTGGACAGAAATACAATAATGTTTTATTTAAACTGAGAAACAATCTTTGCAAAAGCCTCGGGACATCAGCATCTCTTTCCAGGCTAGAGATTTGAGGACAATTCTTAGAAATAGTGCCAGTGAGAAAGGCATGTGAGTGAAGCAAGAGCAAGAAGAGGCAGAATGTTAGACAGGTGAGGAGAGATTAATGGAGTAGCACCAATGGAATGTGTCTTACCAAGTCTGTGTGGTTTAATGACATTTTAAGAAGAGGGAAAGACACACAGGTGAAGTTTCATATTGAGAGTTTAATTCCTATAAGAGAGAGACAGGCAGTGAGAGCCTTGCTTGTACATGTCTTTAAAATACATAAAATTAATTGCATTTAAAAAAATGTTCCCTAAAGCCATTTGAGTCTTAGAGAAAAATTCTTCACTCTTTATTTACAGACAATGTATCCAAACAGAAAAAAAAATAAAAATAAAAATCACAAACTTAGTCTGGATCCACTTATACTGGGTTGTTTACAATTTGGCATCATTGCCTTCATTTTAGTCCATCTCCTTTGCACGTGAGAACAACGAGGTCTCCTGAAGAATGTCAGTTTCAGTAATGGACACAACATTTGAACAAATCATTGGCAAATTGAACTAAGTTTAGCAGAGAGAGAGAGAGGAAAACCAGAATTATGACATGACTCTACAGAATGTCCAGTGAAGACAAGTGGAAGCAATTCTCTTTTTGAATACCTAGTTTGCACATATCTGTGCAATATAATATGAAAAAATGTTTTAATAATTAATTGATTACTTCTGGCTCTCTTTTATGTGTACAGCATTCTTGAATGTGGGCATGGTTTCTATCCCCAGCAGAAAGATTTATTTTCCTTACATAGAGTAGGGGTTCAATAATGTTGATTTAAATTTTCTTTTATTGAACATAAAATAGAAGTTCAGTGAAGTTTCTCAAACTACTTCTATTAACATTTTGTAAAACCATCCATCCTGGAATTCATTTCACTGCATAGGTCTTTTTTAATACTTATGGACATTCTCTACCAGATGATAAGATTCCTTGAGGGTCATATATTACCTCTGAATTACTAATATCCAGCACATAGTAGTCCTTCAATAAAGGTCAAATGAATAAATGAATGAATTAATGAAGACCTTGACCTCTGACTGGAGTCATCAGATGGTTCATTTTCAATTTCTCTTTATTGTATCTTTTAAATTTGGGGTAGTGCTTTTAGGCTAGCTGATAAAGACTAATTTCTCTTTTATCTATATATTTCCTTTTTTCCCCCTCTCCTTTCTACAAGAAAATGATGATTTGCTACTCATGATTACTACTTTTCTTCTGGCCAAGAGGAAGTTTATATGAGCGATGTATTGGACTCACATACTATAGCTCCAGATTTCTGGGTCAAATCAATCCCAGCTGGTCCCTAGATTTAGGAAATGACAGGATATATGAATGAATGACATCTTCACTGTACTAATTCATTTTCCAATTGCACCCTTTAGCTGAACCAGATTCTCTTCTCCTAGCATCAAACCCTCTGGATTACCTTCCTTGAGAATTGAGACCTTACTTTCTCAATGTAATTATATTTGTCAGACTCACATGCCAGTTTGTCCAAAGAATGCTTCAATAATCTTGTTAATAACTGAAATAGTCCCTAGAAATATGTGGCATGGCAGCTATGGACCCCTATTTGGAAGAGTTGCTAATTATATTGCTTATTTTTTAGCCTCCAATATGTAATTACATATTAATTTCAGGGCTGTTAACATTTGTGTTTTGCTTACAACTATGTTCAGAGATACACTGTGACCTCTGTGTTGACTCTACTCTTATAACTACAATTGTTCCAACTCAATAATAGAGTCCTTCTTAGATCTGAAGTGCAACAGTCACTAAATAACTATAAGACATGTTGGTAGATTATCTAGCCCACTCTTCATGCTTCACCTTCTTTTATTACGTACCTACTATGTCCTAGAAATTTATCACATAGTTTTAGAAAAGTTAAAGAATTTTGTTAAAATTAGAAAGCTAGTATGTATGAAAACCATATTTTGAATTCAGACTTGTATAAGTGCTAAAGCTTATATTTATTACACTAAATTATACTGACTTTGAGTATATACACAATATTGATGTTTAAGTAAATATTTTATTGTCGTGAATCAGCACATTCATGGCTATACATGACAGACCTTTAGGGACTATATGAAATACAACACTACACCAGCATATGACAATTTTACAGCTAACTGATCTTCAGGTTCTTTTTAAAATCAAATATTCATATATTCCATTGATCCCTGATAAACTCAGAGATGCTTCTTGCACTGTATTCAGTTTCTAACATTCTTTAAGGTAATACATTTTTGGATTAGAAAAAAATGTTTAAAAGGCAAAGGCAGTCACAAATGATCAAGTAATCCTGTAGATATTTGGCCTCATAATTTGCCTCAGTCTTAAGCTATAATGAAATAAGATTGTGGGAATCATTTTATAATGCTTAAATATATGAAATTATCACATCATATATTTTAAATATCTTATAATTTGTCCGTTATACTTCAAGAAAGCTGGAGGGAAATGTCCTAGAAGTTTTCTTGAACCTCTTTCAAGTTTTTTTTTTTTTTTAACACTGACCAGGTTTTAACAATTCTTTAGAGGTGAATAAATCACTGAGAAGTTCAGATGTTGAGTCCATTTCCACAATATCATCACCCATAAATACCAGTCCTGTTGATATTAAAAATGGTAGCCTGTGCTTTCAAAAATACAGTAAAATAATCATTCTTTCATAAAGCTATATCTTTATAACTTACTTAGTAAGAAAAATAATAATATAAGCAAGAGCTTAAAATTATTTACAAATTTTGACTTAATAAACATATTTTTGTAATAAATATAAGCCAAGAAAACTATTCTGAATACATAGAGAGTGTGGGGAAAGGAGTAACAATAAAGTGCAAAGAAGTTTATTGTAACAGGTATACTGCAGTACAAAATAAGGGAGAAAATATAATGGTCTCCAACCAGGAATTAGTTAAGTAGCCTATAGTGCTACTTTATAAAATATTATACAATCATTAAATTACAATTTTAAAGATTTAATGATAACATAGAAAAAAACTGATGGTATTATATTAAGTAAATTTACTTTACTTTAAATGCACCTGTATCTATAATCCCCTTATACCAAATCTTCCATACCTTTACTCCTGAGAAGCAGTTTGCAGGATTCGAACTCATATTTCTTGTCCTGCTGCAAGACATCTTCATTAAAATCTAACAGCCTTTCATGCTCTTAGGAGAGATGAGAACCTAAGTAAAAATGTAAAATTGATACAGGAGGGATGAGGGACCTGCAGATGAACAATACAACCCTTTCAGTCTCCGATGAAATTCTGTATCATTTTTTTTCTTCTTTGCTTTCTGAAGATCCTTTAAAATCTTATTTCTCAGTGAGTAATTTTGTCTTTATGGTACAAAAGGTAATTCCCATACCTAATATTGTTTCTAAGCGCATGTGAGTACCCTGCTGAGTTATATATGAGTTTTTTTTTTATGAATATGACACAAAATGAAAATTCCATTTCTTGAATTGAAAAAAAATGTAAATTGACTTTTGTGCTCAAGTGAGTTGTTTCAGAGACTGGGAGTTGGGGGATAGATTCAGTGCATCATCTACTCTATCTATAGTCATGTGTAATTGATATAACTTTTAGTGATTGTTCTACATTTACAAACTTTATATTCAGAGAGTCAACTAGCAGACATTATTGATTCTAAATAGATCTTAGGTTGCCCTCATCAAAAGTTGTCTATGCTTGAGTAATGGCATTAGTAGTCTCTTTAAAAATATTGTAAGCTGCTGAGCACAATAAGTTTTTCTTGTTCAAGTTAGTTTCCTGGATATTCCGCATTATGCTTATTACGTAGTGTAAAACAGGCAGCTGGCATTCTTGCTGTCATCATTGATATTTTCTTTAGGTTTTAGGCAATTGTTATAAAGCTCCCTGGATGAATAAACGATGTTTTGATATGGCACAAAGAACTGTTTTTAGTGATACTAGTTGGTCAACAACAAGGATTTCGTTTCTGCCAGAGTAAACAACTAAAGTTATGAATAGGCAGCACATTAGCGCTGACATATGAGAGGATTCTAGAGGAAGTTTCATAGAAATAAGATGGCAAAAAAAGAAAATGTGTATACATCTGTGATATTAAAAATAGTTTATCCCAATCATAAGTATAAGTTGTGAAGTGTCATATGTTATATAAAGAAATTTTCACAGACAAAACATAGCTGATTAGCCATTCTTATATTCCACTTGTCCTATTAGGTTCCAAAGTTGATTACTTAAGCAAAAGATATTTAGCTCTTAAAGATGGAGTTATGGGATCAAACTGAGGTCACATGACTGCAAAACTTACATAGCACTCACGCACCCTTAGAAACCATGTGTGCACACATGCGTATGAGAACACTGACACACATACATACACAATGTGTTTTTATTGAACAATATTAATTAAGGAAAAGCATTACATTATTCTGATGTATCTGTAAAGCTTATTACTATATCAGGCATATAATCAGTTCTCAATATCTTTTAAATGTATTAGTGACTGTGTGGGTGATCATTGTATTTGTAGTAAACTTTGTTAAAACATTTAGGTGTGTCCTAGAAAAATGCTTTATGCATATATTAATTCAATAATTCTTATATTTAGTGTAACCTCTTAGCCCAATCAATAGTATAAGCTGAATTATTCAATTTGATATCTATAGACTTCAACAGAGAAGGGTTTAGGGGGTAGAGCTGGAAGTATAATTGCTATTCTTTGCAGAAATATAACATGTTCACTTCCTGATGGCTATGCTCTTAGCAAGAGTCTACTGACAATTGCCAGAACACCAATTGTCTAGGCTGCTAATAATTACTTTGTTATACAGGAACCATAAACACAGTTTATATGAAGGAATTTCAAGACAGCTAATTTTTTAAGTGTCTTTAATGGCAGCTTTCTAAGGCCATTGGTCATTATTTGTAATATTCTCCTCCTTCCAGAAGGGAAAATGAAGTATTTAGAGGAAAGAACTTCTGTGTAAAAATTAAAACAGTGTATTTAACTGATGATATAGATAAGAGGTTTTCTAGTTGGTATTGTTATGATAATAAAAATTTTAGAGCAATACTGATTTCAATACATTGTTTTACTCTCTCAATTAAATATATCATGTGCCATAGTTTAGAACAGTAAAAATGTTAGTGTTAGAAAACACCAGACAGTATTTACTTAACCTCCTTGTTTTAAGGATGGTCACAAAAATATCTTGAACTCTCCTAGCATAGAAGTTCTTTCAGTGATATCTGGAGGCTTATGACTTTACATTTTGAACAAAGGATTATGTATAGATATCTAGCTACATAACTTCTCTGTAGTTTCTCAATTTACATGGTAGAATAACTCAATAGCAAAACTTGCTCCTAGGAAAATCTTGAGCCTCTAGCTTTAGACAAGTTGAAAACTTCTCTTCTCTTCTGGGTTTCTCACCAACTGACTTTTTACTGCTGTCTAATTGTTGTTTGTTTGTTTGCACTTGAACTGAATAGTTCCAAAAGCTTAAGTTTTATTAGTATTATTATTATCACTCTTGTCATATTTATTTAGTACAATGTATTTCTAACATGAGAAGTTAATAGCTGAATTGACATTTGTGAAAATAACCTTAAAAAAAGAAAGCCTAGCATGAAGGAGAGAGAACAGGTCTATCATGTCATAGTAATAAAAATTCCTTTAGAATGTAATGTGATATTTTATTTTTTTATGACATTTTAACACCCTTTCTTACTGAGACTGTTGCAGGGGGAAGGGAATGAGGAGAAGACTAAGGTGAAAGTTAGGCGTGCAAGAGAGATCACCCAATGAGGATAAATTACAGAAAAGATAAAAACACAAGTAGTAGCATGCTCTCTAATTGTAAATGATCAAGATTATCGGATACAAAGTCAATGAATGTGCCTAGTTCATTGACCAAAAAAGCGATTTGGTCTTTGCAACCTTGGGAATGTCAGAAATGGGGTTTTAAAAGTGATCAGTGTGTGCATCGTGTGTTCCAATTCAAAATACATTTAATGTATATTTTCTGAGAATCCTCTAACTCCTGAGAACAATGCTAAGTGCCAAGCAGATGAAGATAAGATAGAAGCTAGGCTTAGGGGCAATTCAGTTTGGTGAAGTTACCACAATATATAAGCATTTGAAAGATATACATTGTGAAAAGCAATCAAACTAAAAAAAGTGATTCCTCCCTCCTCATTCATGGAAATCACAGGGGAAAAAAGAGCTAATGCCTGAATAATTTTTTAAAGGGGGAGTAGAATTCTATGTAAACAAGAATGATGAGAGAGAATGCCCTCAACGTCATGGACATCACATAGCAAAATAGTCCAGATTATATTTGGGTATTCAGGCAATTATTAAAATAAAGAGAGGTTATCAAAATGAATACAGTGATCCACATGTGGCAGAAGAGGACCTCTATACCTTGACCTTAGTTCTGGGCTCAGGTCATCCATTTACTACAGCTTTCTTATCCTGAATGTCCATTTCTAAACCATCATTTTCATCTTTCCAGTCTTACATGTTTTATGCTGATTGTAAGTGCATGGTTTTGACTACAGGATTTCCCAAAATTCCCAGCAGGGTTGCCAGAAACTATGAACCACGTCTAAGGAGGTGCCTTTTACTTTGTACATGTTGTAGATGTGTGTATGTTGGGTATGAGAGTTTTTCCAGAAGTGATAGTAAATGGTCTTGAGAAAAATGAGTGCCACAATTTTAACTTCCAAAGTATTCCACAGGTGGGGATGTCTTTGCTGCCAAGATCCCTCATGGTCCAAGGGAGAAATCAAGCCATAAAAGGACTTCAGAGGTAAAAAATCTTACTCAGAAGAGGACATATCAGTATCCTCAGCTGGTGTGAGAAGTATCCTTGGCTTCCTCCAGGTAGGAAATTTGTGTCTCCTGAATAAATCCCAGCCCTGCTTTGGCCACTTTGTAAATACAGTAAGAACTGCTTTCACAACAGGGTTTGTCTTGTGTTTAGAATTATGTACCAGTAATGGACACATTCTGCAAAATCATCTTTAGCTGCTATCTCTGACTTACTCTAGGTGGCATACAGAGGAAAATTCAGCACTGGATCTTAATGCTTTGCTTGAATCCATTTTTTATATTACATTCCATCCTGCCTTTATCCATCTCTACTTATAAAGCATTGTTTTCTCTTCTTTTTTAACTCCTGCCTCAGCACTCAGACTGCTATTGAATACTGTTTACCCAGCGATACACAACCTTGGCTGCTCTTACAAGGTGTCTTGGTTTTCTTCTAGCAGGTCTCTTGCATATCTCTTCTCTCCATTTAGTCTAGTCTGAATAAGTAGGAATTGGGTAGCTGCCAAAGATGTAACTATTTGGGGGCTAAGATGCTTTTCATGTGGAGCCGTTTAATGTTAGAAAGCTTAGATAGATATTTTTATTGACTATTGACCTCTATATGAAGGAAAATTTCTTTGCCTTGACAAAGCTAGCAGAAGTAGGTTTGGAGCTGAGCAGGGGAACTCACACCTTTCAGGGAAGATGTGATGCTTTTAAGTGGTGTTTGTAATGATACAAAATTAAATCAAGACCTGGGACTTCATTATTTGTGTTGGCTTTCTCCTATCCTTCTACCCCTGTTGATCCTGCTTTCAGATGCTATTATTGCCTGAAAGAAATATCATTTTGATCAGAAAACTTGAATTCTTTATACTATTCCCAGTCACTCCTCTAAGAACTAACACGGAAGTCTGGTTATGTTTGCCTTTTCTCGTGAGATACAGCGGCTGCTACCCAGGGGACAAACGGAGCTCAGACCATCAAGATCAGGACAGGATGCATTCATGTGACAATCACATAATGAGTCATAAAATCAGGATTTTTAATGAAACTCCATTGTCTGCTATACAGATTAGAGTATGTCATCCTCGTGAATAAGCAGAAACATTTCCAGATTGATTGAGCCATCTTTACTGAAACAGTATATCCATTTATTTTTCTGGGGCCTTTAACCCCTAAGAATAGTAGCTGATTGTAATCGCATAAATGGCATAATATTTTAGAGACCTATGGAGAACTTGTGTGGAACTGAAGCCTTTTTGGAGCACAGCTTGCCATTGTGCGTAGTTCTTATTCATCTTTCCTGATTTCATTAGTAAGGATATTTGTATGGAAATGGATTAAGGTTTATAGGTTTATTTTATTGTGCTGTAGATTTCTGCTATAATTATACTACTGAAGGACTATATTAAACTGCTTTGCAGGAAGCTTTCGAAACACATCAGACTCCGGAAGTGCTTTTGATCTACAAAATCTGTTGGTTTCTTTTTGTCCCACCTGGAGTTACTGAGTCTGCCCCCACTTAGCTCACCCACACCTTCTAACTCAAATTATTTTTCTCTACATTTTTAGGCTTAAAAAGCATTTATTAACTTGGCTGTAGTAAAAATACTTGAAAGGCCCTTCAAACCCAAGTATATAAATATTCATAAAAACAAGCAAAATTTAAAAAGAAGGAGAAAGAAAATGAATAAGTTTAGTTAGTCTTATTGTATTATAATTTTTTTTGTATTTACCTAAGACATTTGAGTAAGAAATTTTTTAGGATGTAGAAGCATTCTTATGAATGTTTGGATTACAGAGGTGTGAATGTTTTGGTGTGGACTTTGATTAATTTTTAAGTTAGTCAGTGATTTATGAGGAAATGAGAAAAGACAGTATAAACAAACATCTATCAAGGAATCATTTGGATTTCATAGGTCATTTATGTAAGCCATCATATTACAACTTTGGAGTTTTAAAACTCAGAAATAGTTCTCTCCCTAGTCTTACTTTCTCAGTTTAGGGAGCTGGCATTAATGTGTTATCAGTCTATAATTTTTTTAAAAATTTAAGACCAGACTCTTATAATATCTGGCCACTGTTTCATTCAAAAGGAAGTGAACCTGTGACTGAGTAACATTGTATATATGTATCAAATGTCCTTTATGCAATCATCTATTGTAAGACACTTTGGTTGCTTCTATGTCCTGGCCACTGTGAATAATGCTGCAACAAACATTGGGGTACATATATCTTTATGGATAAATGTTTTCAAATATTTGGAGTAAATAACCAGAAGAGGGATTGCTGGGTTATATGGTAATTCAATTCTTAACTTTTGAAGGAACTTCCACACTGTTTTCCATAGTGGCTGTTACAATTTACATTCCCTTCAGCAGTGTATGAGGGTTCTTTTTTTTCCCACAACCTCTCCAACACTTGTTACTTGTCTTGTTGATAATAGCCATACTAATAGGTGTGAAGTGGTATCAAATTGTATTTTTGACTTGAATTTCTCTAATAACTAGTGAAGTTGAGCATCTTTTTATGTCTGTTGGCCATTTGTATGTCTTCTTGGGAGAAGTATCTATTCAGGCTCTCTGCCCATTTTTTAATTGAATTGTTTGTTTTTGTTGTTGAGTTGTGTGAGTTGTTTATATATTTTGGATATTAATCTCTTATTGGAGGCATTTTTGCAGATATCTTCTCCTGTTCAGTTTGTTGCCTCTTTGTTTTGTTGATGGGTTTTTGTTTGTTTGTTTTGTTGTTGTGCAGAAGTTTTGGAGTTTGATATAGTCCTATTCACTTATTTTTGCTTTTCCTTCCCTTGCCTTTGAGGTCAAATTCAGAAAATCCTCTCTAAAACCAAGGTACATGAGTTTAGTACCTATGTTTTCTTCTATGAAATTTATTATTTTAGGTCTTGGATTTAGGTCTTTGATCCATTTTGAGTTAATTTTGGTGTGTGGTTACAGAAAGCAGTCTAGTTTCTTTCTTTTGTATGTGGCTTTCCACTTTTCCCAGCACCATTTATTGAAGAGGCTTTCTTTCCTACGTTGTATGTTTTTGGCTTCTTTGTCGAAAATTATTTGTCATATGTCCAGGGGTTTATTTCTGGACTCTCAATTCTGTTCCATTGGTCTGTGTGCCTGTTTTTCTGTCAGTGTTATGCTATTTTGATTATTGTTGCTTTGTAGTATAATTTGAAGTGAAGCAGTGTAATATTTCTGGCCTTATTCTTTTTTCTCAGGATTGTTTTAACTATTTGGAGTTTTGTGATTCTATACAAATCTGATGATTTTTTTTGTTCTATTTCTTTAAAAAATGTCATTGAGTTTTTGATGGAGATAGCATTAAATCTAGATATGAAATACTGGGATTTACGGCAACATAGGTGAATCTTGACATTATCATGCTAAGTGAAATAAGTTAGAAAAAGTTGAGAACCATATAATTTCACTTATATGTGGAGTATAAAACTGAAAGCAACATGCGAACAAAACAAACAAACAAAAACTCATAGACACAGACAATAGTTTAATGGTTACCAGAGGGAAAGTGGGGAGCAGGTAAAGTAGATGAGTGTAAAAAGGGTCAAATATATGGTGACAGATTTAACTTTGGGTCGTGAATACATGATACAATACACATATGACATATTATTGAATTTTACAGTTGAAACCTGTATTATTTTATTAACCCTGAAGAAGTCTTAAGTGAGGCAAAATAGAATTCAAGAGAAAATCTTAAGTGAGGCAAAGTAGAATTCAAGAGCACCAGTTTTGTATATCCATTGTCTATCCCATATTTTCATGTAAATATAAAATACATGTCTGGAATTTAAGCAGTTCAAAATGAACAGATGTATCTTATATTCTGCACAAATGTCAGCTCCTATCTCCATAATCTGGAATCCAATGTCTTGTCAGGTTTGTCTCATCTCAGTAAATGACATCACTATTTCTCTGGCCAAAAACATACAAGTCAGTTTTCATCCCTCCCTCACAGATATTTCATCCAGTCCAAAATAGAGTCCTTTAGGCTCTAATTTAAAAAACTCAAACTCACCAAATTTCCCAGCTTCAGAATAAACACTCTAGTACAAACAGCAATAATTTATCTCCTGGGTTACTGAAATAACTTCTTTTCTAGCACATGTTTGTACATATACTCTTCATTGTCTGCAGTGTATTCTCCACCTGAAAGTCAGAGTGATCTTTTAAAATAGAAAATCAGAACATCAGTCTCCTATTTGAAACCTTCTGGTGAGGTGCCATGTTAAAGTACACTCTAGACCTTGCCTTGTTCCTGCTCAGCCTCCATTTCTTTCTGGCCCTCCCTACCTTCCTGACCTCAATCCTCTACCCTTCTCCCATTTGCTTATGCTTCCCCAGAAACACTGGCCATCTTGTCATTGCTACAACATGCTAAATTTATCTGTGTCATGGCGATTTATAATTCCTGTTACCTCTATTTGATATATTATTTCTCAGCATCTTTCTGTCTTGTTTTCCATTCAATTAGGTCTCTATGCAGATGGTACCTCATTATAAATGTCTTTTATAACCACTCAATCTATATGACTACTCTCCTGTCCCTTTTATCTTATCCACTATTTTTTTTTACCTTGAAGCAATGACCCCTTTATGTACATTTTATTTACTATTTATTCTTATTTCCCATAATAAGTTATATGATTCCAGGAAGATGAAGACTTTTGCTCATTCAGTGGTATTCACTAGTTTCTAGAAAAGTGCCCAGCATGTGATAGGCATTTAATAAATACTTGAATATTTGATAAATAACCAAATGAATGAAGAAAATAAAAAATATTAATTCTAAGAAATTTGAATTTTAAAAACCTAAAAAAGAAAGGTAAATAAAAAGGAAGGGTAAGGAAGATCTGAGGAAAAAAAAAAAAAGAGAACTACTAAATAAGGTCGACCCTTCACTTCTCTTACATGAATATGTATTCCAGTGATATAGTCAGTGCTTCTTAGCAAAACAAACAAGTCATCAAACTGGCATCTGCAAATGGGGAGGGGAGAAGCACAGGAGAAGTGGAATCATTTAGAAGCTGCAGACTGTCCCTTTAGCAAATGACTGAATGCTAAATTTAATTGGATGTGCTCCACTAGAGAAAACAGTCTATGTACTCATTAAAACATCAATACTCGAAGTTCTAAACAATCTGGCATCTTTTTTGAATTACAATATGTACGAAAATATGATTTATACAATATTTTATCCCGATGATAGTTTTTGTCTATAATTTGTATTGGGTGTGCAGCCTGTGGAGATAAAAATTTTCTAGGCATTGATCATCTGGTTTTGAATCAATGTTATACACATACTCATATTTGTAAAATTGATAAAATGTTATAGTCTAGTCTCCTGAGTTTAAATCAATTCCAAACACATATTTTCATATCTTTTTTTAATTTTGATATGGAACACAATGTAAAAAATCACCTTTGTGTAGTGGAAAGAACAAAGCAGTTCAAAACCCTTGCATTTTGTCCTCAGTTTAAGCTTCAGCAGCTCCTTAATTTTAGGCTAGTCTTTCAAACTTTGTTTTTCCATATACAGATTTGCAATTATTCCCAGATTTGGTTTGAAGACCAGATGATACAACATTTAGGCCTGAAGTTTATAAATTTAAAGATATCATTAGGAATATTATTACAATAAATGTTGAAGATAATGCAGAGTATTATTTTGATTTAAAAGATTGTAGATTAAATGCCAGTTGTGCAGTAAAATGTAAACCTTGTCCTATGGTTTTCAAAATTCTGTGCAATGTGCTCCTGACTTTTGCTCCCAACACATTGATCTTGTCATGATGGTTTGCTTTTCTCCTAACATGTCAGGTTTATTCTAACATCAAAGATTCTCATTTGCTGTCTCTTCTTACTGGAAATTTCTTCCTCTGGGAGCCTTGGTTCTTGACAAATAGATGATGCTCCTCAAATTATATGTCCTCAGAAAGGCAGTCTTTGGCAACCCTATGTAAAGAACCACCATCCTTCATACATACCTTCACAACTTTCCAAGTTGTGTTGACTTAACAGCCCTTATATGCCAACTAAATTTATGTATTTATTTACAAGTTACTTTATTGATATATTTATTGTTTTTTTTTGTCTGCCGTCATACCTTTCTCACTCTTTACAAAGGAATGTAAGTTTTGTGAAGGTAGTGACTCTTACATTACTATATTCTTAGCCTTTGTTCTATGGTTGTAGAATGAAGGAAGAAAGGGAAAAAAGAAAGGAAAGAAAAAAGAAATGATGGAAAGAAAGAAAAACTTAAAGTTCAGTGAAAAATACTTTGTCAAGAGTTTATGACATTATTTGGCATATAGTTAATGTGAAATAAATAATAATTGTGATGGTGATGGTTGTTTTTGTTCTTGTTATCATGTGTAGATTCATTCTTCAGGAGGCAGGGAAACAGATCTTAAGATTTGACCTGGGCATCGTTGTTCCGAGGAAATTCCTAGAAAGAGTTAATATTCTATTTAGCACTTAGCAGTTACCCATTTACCAGTATAATAATCAGCAGTGTCATAGGCAACATCATGAGAAAGCACTTGGTGAAACTAAGACATGATATTTGAGAAAGAAAATTAATTTGTAAAACCTAAGATTTTTGAAGCTTTAAATCAATATATAACACTTGGACTTTGAAAATTTCAGTGTATTTATTTTCTTTAGCAATTCATGGTTTATGTATTATAAATATATATTGAGATTATTGTGGAGTTTTGGTTTAGAAAAAGATCTATTAATATTCAGTTATCACTGAGATTGCTTTAGTTTTCCCATCCCTGGAGAAATTTCAAATTCATTTATCTTTTAAACCCACATATTGACCAGTAATCTTTTTGTTGTCACTATGTGCAATGAAAGAAGAAATTTAAAAATTGTCTTACTAACATAAATTTTTCATCATTTACCCATAAATAAGGCATCACAAGATTTATGGCAAAAAATTAAAAACTGATTTGTAGAAGGTATAATAAAATGATAGAAATAATGGAAATCTAGTAAGGAATAATTTGATTTTAAAATAATAATAATGACAATAATTATTACTAAAAAATGAGAATTGCCAGCATTGTTTATACTATTATTATTATTGTTTATATTGTTTTGTAAAATTGAGAATGCTGATCAGGGAGGTATTTGATAGCAATCATTTTCATGTTTTTCAGGTAATCCTCTATATATGCATGACAGGCAAAAACATGGGATTAAAATGAAGAATAAAATAATACTTCATTTTCAAAATTGATTAATTCAAAACCTACCTATGTCACAACGTTAGGTTTTCCTAATGTCTCAGCATAGGCTGAACAATTTGGAAGAAGTTCAAGATGTATTTTAATAGAGTATGTTTAAGAAGTAGTAATTTACAAGTGAAATACTTATGATAAGTGTTTGGAGGTTTTATTTGAAAGGAAACTGTTCTTAAGAGAATCATCTTGAATCATTATCTTGTAGTGCTAAGTGAACTATGTTATATGTGTTTTTAGCTAAGTAATAATCCAATTAATATTTGAATCTCCTGAAAACTCTCTGGTGACTACACTCAAAATGTGGTCCCCGCAAGAAGTACTTCCAAAGAAATCAAAAGAAAACATTCTTTCACGACCTGTCCATTTTAAGATTTAGCTGGTTTGTAGTCTACTAATTTAGTAGTGACCATTCATCTTCTTTGCCAGTTACCTCCGTGATCATTTTTACCTTTAATATATTTCCTTCTTTCGTCAGCTTCTCCATTCCAAAAATTTCAGATCTTTTCAGAAAATCATTCTTGAGTGAAGCCTACAGGAGATCCTTAAGTCATTCTTTCATTTGGTTCATTTTTATTTTATTTTCATATTAACAGTCCATTTTTTAAGAATTAGATTGAAAGAACTAGGTGTATTAATTCATACGACCTCATTAGTTGGGATTCAGTGTTTAAAATAATTACATTGACTTATAGTGAGAATCTCTGTTTGTCATTTTGAGATTTTTAGTGTTTTTTTTTAATTCTCTTAAGCCTCTATTCAAAAGTTAAAAAGACTAAGACATTACACAGACAAAATGGACATTTTCTAAATTTCCATTATGAATAGGCGAGGACACCGAATTACATAAAAACTAACGTAACCACTCATTTGAACCAAATTCAAATAAAACCTATTGTTTTGGGTACAAAAGGTTTAGAGCATGATAAATTTGATCTTTTCTATATTTTCTGATTAGTGTTTTGAAAGGTATAAAATCTTTTTCTTATTAGAACTCTTATAGAAAATCACTTTTGATGCTATATTATTGACTGCTACAGTTTTTGCAATAAAGAAGTTTATAAAAGATTTGGATACATGTATTTAAGTGTGGAACCTTTCTGTGTATGAATTTACCTGATGAGATAAGAATATGGTTGTCTCTAGTAGGCATCAGTGATACATGTTTATGCCATTGAAATACATTTGGGCAAAGGATTTATTTGTAAATGCATATCCAACCATTTGTACATAGGCGTATTCACTCCTACAAGAAATACTGAGCATTTTGAGACATATGAACATGATTCTGAAATAGTCCCTGCAAATAGTATAAGACAGGAACAATCTGCCATAAAACAGAGTTTAACACATAGGATTATGGAAGTAGGAGAGAGGGTATTTTGGACAATCTGGAAAGATATGCCATCTCTTTAAAGCCTTGAGTTAAGTATTTTAAAAACGGGATATTGGAAGAAAAGAAAGGTAACTAGGCTGAAGGAATAGTATCAACAAAGGCACAGGGTATGGAATGAATCCTCACCCAAACATGCTAGAAATGGGAAATGGAGGAGCAACTTTTCCCAGCTAATATCACAACGTTTGAACACTTTTACACTGCTTCTATAATCTATCATTTTGATTTATTATTATTCTTTAGTTAGTCACCTGGTTTTCAGAATGTTCTTACTGTTTTATGTTTATTTAAATTTACTAACATATTTGTAACTGACTCTCTTCTTCATTTCTTTTTGTTTCCTCAGACCTCTTATCCGAAATCTCTTTTCTTCTACTTTCTCACTATCTTTTCAGATCTACACATCTTTTAATATGATTACTTTTTTATTCTAACATTTACATCATTTTTATGGGAGAGATGATAAATATGACCTCATTGACTACAATGCAACTTTCATTGTTTACTCTCTCTTCCATTTCTGACCACCATTTCTGTACTATTTTTTGCATATTATGAAATTCTGTGAAGTTCCCTCTTACTTAAGTTTTATAGGTTCTTTACAAAAACAAAAGAAAAGAAAAACAATGACTTCTGTTTAATGACATATTTTTTATTTTCTCTTCATTTTATCATTATCTACTTTCTACTATATTAACTTTTCTTCCATGAGGTAGGGCATATTGTGTGGCTCATAAGTTTTTACAAGCCAACAGTTTATAGTTTTTGACATTTGTATTTGTTTGGAATACCAAAATTAGTATGCATATTGCAGGAAATGAGAGCAATAAATAATAAAAAAACATGATATTTTAACACAACTGTTGTCATTCTGGAGTTAATTTAGTAGACTTTTATTACAAAGCTGTTAAGCATAAAGTGATATGTTTTTCTTTCTCTTTAGTTAGCATGGATAAATGCTCATTTAGTCATGTCATCTCAACAGATTTATTGGTGATATTTATTAATGAGTGCATAACATTGCATTAGTTGGTAGGCTCAAGTTAAAAGCTAATGCTTTGAAGATAGTACATCTGGGTTTAATTGCGAGGCCATTATTTATGCCAGAGAAACTTCTTCAACCTGTTTAGAAGTCATGTATTAAATGAGAATAATAACAGTAGGGCTTATTACATTACATAATATGTATAAAACAAACATGTTTCTGAAACATGTTCAGTACTATGATGTTTACCATTTTTAATATTCAAAATTTGATTTTATCTATTTCTCACAGTTTCTCAACATTGGTTCAGCTGCTAATCAGGAACATTTTTTATTTTTTATTTTTGTACATAAAATCTATAATGATAATTAATTCACTGCATCATTTTAATTATATTCTAAATTTACTTGATTTTGTTTCTCCATATGTGGTACATCTGTAACTACCTCAGTATATGCCACTTACAGGCAGATTTATCACTTCTAAAGACTCTTTTCTCACAAACACAAGTATCTGTTCTATGGAACCATTAATGTAGGCACAGGCACACTGAATGATTACAGCTGGATAGCATTTTAGAGGCCATCTTATTTTTCAGGTGATGGAATGGAGACGCTAAGATTGTATGCCCATCAGGCCAGGTGACAGCACATAGCTAGTCACCACTTGAAAGAGCCATTTGACTCTTATCTTGACAATTTTAATTTGGTTATTTTATGTGTCTCTTTTGGCTGTCTCATCAGCGATTCAAAGGACTCCTATAATCTCCCTGGATCTTGGTTTCTGACTTGTAATGACTTTCCCACAGTACTTACCCCTTTGAAAAACTGCTCAAGTTTTTCTAAATTCTTCTTAGATTTTCTACTTTATTTATACTCACTCTTATTTCCATTATTCATGAAGGTATGCAAGCAGTTGGAAAATCTCAAAATGTGAACACAATGATTTTATTTTTAATTTTCAATTCCTGAGCATATTCGGATTAAAACCACCTTGAAATGCCCTCTAGACATGAATTCTGTAGTGTCTTATAAAGGTTTCATTTTGCTTTTGTTCACAGACAGACCACAGATATAAAATTTGGTTGTACCAATTAAAACAACTTTGGCAGGTAGAAACAGAAGTTCACTATTCAAATTGAGTTAAACAAAGAGAGAATATATTACCACACAAAAGAAGGAGTCTTGTTGAAGCATGGTATATTAGGTGGGCATAGGTTAAGCTGTTATAAAAATGAGACCCCAAGATATAATGGTTCAACATGGTCAGAGATCTGTTTCTTTAGATGTAGGTGGACCAAGTGTAGGTGGACCAATCAAGGCAGGTATGTGGCTTTGCTCTCTGAAGTCATCCCTCCAGAAAGTTCCTCTGTCTGGCTACTGCAGAATTCATATAGTGTTATCACTATTCTTCTGTTCATTTCTGGCTCATTGGACCCACATATATGTTCTAAGCAGCAGGTGAAGGGAACGGAAGAGGTATGAAATAAGCAATTTTCTTTTAAAGAGCTAATATGAAAATTGGAAAGAAGTCAGGGCTGTTCATATTGTGCTTTTAAGGATTTATTGTCAGGGTCATGCCTAGCTGTGAAAAATCGTCACCATCATGAGGTTGAAGTAAATATTATTGTTAGAAGGAAGAGGGAGGAGTGGATCTTGGGGAGAGGGATGGTCAGGGAATTGGCGACATCATTGCAGCACCAAGAAAGCCACAAAGGGTTCAAGTTCTCAGTCTAGATATACATTATTCAGGGGCAAAAAGGACTAGATTTTTCCTAGGATTTTATATCAGGAGTGATTTGATTTTACTCAGAAACCCTTCAGCAGACTCTTGCAGGGTCATATGCCCATTAATGGATCCATAAAGAGTATCAGAGCACTATCATTATTTAGAACGGTCAGAATTAACTGCTGAGCTGACTGAGTCATGACTCCTAAGTCATAGAGGTAGGGGATAGATGCTTGAATAAACCTGGATTTCTCTTTTCAAGAAGAGGGGAAGTTGGCTAGAAGGTCACCACTGCTTACTTAGCAATTATTTCGTGAGAGCAATGAAAAGTATAGCTGTCCAGCTTAAAGTGGTTTCAAGAATCTTATGATCACTTTTTTACCCCAAACAAATAAAGAATTTAAGGTTCAGATAGTTCAAAGGACTTTCACAAGCTCATTTGACAAACCAATGGTTGAATGGTATACTGGCATTCTTCCAAAAACCCCCAAACAAATGTGTATATAAATAAACAAAGCAACTCACTTTTCCACATATATTTATGTTGATAAAGCAACAGCTATATAAGTTTGCACACATGAATGAACAGCTAGAATTCATTGTAACATTTTTTCAAAGGGGCCTTAAAAATAATAACTGTCTTCAAGTTATAATTTTCTACTTCTGGTCTTCAAGAAAAGAAAATGCAGTTCCTCTCTGTGATTTCCATCAGTTCCAGACATTTGAATGGTAGGGTGGTTTAAATGAAGCAGTGTTGATTCTGCAGTTACTATGTAACTAGTTCTGTTTTAGAGGAATGAAAACAGGAGGGGAGGGTAAAGAAAATGTGAGAGACAGGTGTTGCACATGAGTAAAGTGAAGGCATAGAATTAATATGGATGCTGGAGAAAAATGAGAAAATAGAATAGATATTATGGACAGTAGTATAGAAAATATTTATGTAGATGGGTTTAGATTTCCAGTTATCACAGCTTTATAAGAATAGACTGAGCACCAGAATAGAGGTGTCATTGTCGAATGCTTAGAATGACATAGGCAAAGAGAGGGGAACAAATGTTAAGATGAGAGGGAAATGAGAAGAAAGTAAACTGGCCTTATGAGATGGGCCAGAGAGTTGGAGAGCAGTACACTGGGACCCCACTGGATTCATAGAAGCCTGTCTCAGATTACTGATTAGTCTGATTATGAATTCGAGCTTCTCTCTGAAGAGTGAGAAAGACCTATAGGGGGTTTTTAGAAGGAGATGAAAATTATATCATTAAATAAGATGAATTGGACATATGTGTGGGTGATAAACTGAGAAGTGGAAAGAATGAAATCAATGAAACCAGTTAAGAAACCATTGCAGTAATCAAGAAGCAAGTTTTGTGTTTGTTTTGTTTGCTTCTTAGCAAAGGTTAAGACTGCTCTGACAGGCTCAGTTGGGAACAGAACACAAAGAGAACATATTTAAAAGGTGGAAGTAGCAGCTCACAATATATCTTTAGAGGTCATAATTTAAAGTGATGTGTGGACACTCTTCAACTCAATATAAGATAGAACTCTGTGATAACTAGAGCTTTCAAAAACTACCTAATCAGATAGCAACTCCTTCATCATTGAAAGTCATCAATCTGAGGTTGAAAGGACATCCGGAAAAGGGAGCATTATGTTAACTTGTGCATTCAGTGTGGTTGGGCAGAAAGAGATCATCAATAAAATCTTTCATCTAAGTCATGCACATATTTCATGGCTAGATTCTGGAAATATGCCCTCAGGCAGAAGAGTTTAATAAGACATAGAAACATTATTTACAAGAATCTATTATGAAACACAATGAAAGTTTACCAAACTAATAGAGAAAGAGAGAAGGGGAGAGAGAGAATGAGAATGAGAATATTTTAAATCAGCTGGTTCTCAGCTGGGGGCAGTCTTGTTTTCCGCAACTGAGGAAGTGTCACTGATGTCTAAGGGGGAGAGATAAACACTGTCCCCCAACCCTACTCCAAAACAAAAACAACCAAAAACATTGTCTAGACTAAGATGTCAATAGTATCAAGCTGAGAAAGCTTGCTTTAAATGAAAAGGTACACTGGCCACTCAATCAACATTCTTGTTTGGTTTGAAAGTGGTTTGCTGTTGGTCATATAATATGCTCATTTATAGATACATGTCCAAGAAATGCAGGAAGTAGGTTATTTTCCCAGTACATGCTGTAAGTAAAGCATCAGAAATAAAAAGTGTCTAAGATACTAGAATAAAACTGCATTCTTCTTGCTATGAATGACTTCTTATTCTATTTTATTATTTAAATAGGTTTCTCTTCTCAGAGGCATAACATTACTTTAATGTGACATATTATTTAAAATTATTTCTGAAAACACATAATAATATTGTACTTGGCTTCATAATTTGACTCAAAAGGCCAAAAACCAACCAAATTTGTTAAGCATTTTATTGAAAATTGGTTAATGTGTGAAAGAGTCATAGAGTGATACCCTTCAAAAATGCCTATTTAAATCACACCACAATAAAATATGCCTTAAATTCAGTAACAAATTGACTATCCAGAAGGACTTTCTAACAAGGAAGATTGCCAGATGCCTAGAAATGATTGTGTAGAAAAGTAGAAGCTTTCCTTGTGGTACAATCATTAGAGAAGAACTTAGAAATTGCTCAGTTTTTAATGATGAAACAGAGCCCAGAGAAGAGAAGTCTAAAGTCTTACCTTGGATATTAGCAGTTTATTTGCAGACTAAACTACAGAATTTCTGACTCCCAGCCCAGTCTTTCTTTCATGACCTCAGGGCATCTCAGTTTACGAGGAAAACCCATATTTCAAGCATTATATAATGCAGGTTAGATTAGGTAGTCACTGGAACTGAGAGATGTTCAAGAAGGAAAAAAGATGCCGTGACCAGATAAGACTTGGGAATATTACATGCGATACCGTAGCAAGAGTGTATTTGCTTCATATGAAAGTGTATTTGCACATGAAAGGTGTCTAAATTCACTTTAATTGAAAGCTTAGTGAACTTAAAAAGACACTCAGTTTTGTCTACAATAACGACTATAGAATTATAAATTGTTCTCGCACCAGCTAATGTTCCATGCTCCACAACTTCTTGCAAACATGAAAATCAGCCAAAGTCTATCATGCTCAGTGTTTTAAACCTGGTCCCTCTGAGTGATTTCCCCTTCTTGGTCTAACTCCCCCTTTCCCTGTAAAATCTCATATATCATATCCTCTGAGAAGCTTCCCTGATCATCTTCTGGTTAGATGACACTTCTCTACTTTTAAGCATCCTCTGAAAATATATTTCTTACACATTTTATGCCATAATTTGTGATTATGTTTTTTTCCCATTAAAAAATGTAGTTTTTGAATTGTTTTTATTCTCAGCTAATTTCAATGTGAGGAATAAATTCTTAATAAATGCAATCTCAATAAACAAAACTTTTAGTTTTTAAAAAGTATCTTTTAAAAAGAAAATTCTAAGCCTTATTTGCAAATGTAATTTTCTCTTAGAAAAGATTACACTTTATTTAGATCTTTCTATTATTCTGTCAACAAAATATATGTTCAGTTAATAGCACCATAGAGTTGACCTGTGATATCTTTTATATGTAAATTTACATACATGTATATATATTTATGTGTGTATACGCATACTCACACATAAAGTAGATGGGAAGAGAAGAGACTATGCCATTTATAGATTATTACATGCAGTCAGATGCAATGTATCACTAATAAATATGTGAAATTCTGAAGAAAAATGATAATTGATATTGTTGACAGAATGACTACTCTGTGCCAAAAGGTATCCAGACATTTATAAAATTTTTTAACCCCAAATATTGCAACTGTCTTGTAAATTAGTTAGACAAATAGTAAAAAACAAGTTCTTTTAATTTGGACCTTTGCTTTGAATTTTTGACCTTCAAATTTGGCTTCTGCCATTGATATTCTTAAATGTCAGTGCCGTCATTAATAGTAATCATATCATAATCATAATCAAAAGTCTGTCAAAAATCAAACAAAATAGTGCCTTAAAAACCTTAGCACATGGAAGGGTATAACCACTTATTGAATATCTTTGGTCCTATTTTCATTATTATTGTTATTTAGAGAATTTAAAACCAATTAAAATTCTGTCTCTCTTTTAAATTCTTTACATCTGAGTCAAACAAATACGTTTTCAGTTCATTATGTATTTTATGAATCTTCTACTTAATTGCCAGTTATAACAGGAATTAGAGAAATGGTTAGGTTCACTTTGTTTTTACTAACCTGTTCTGATTCGTCTTGTGGATCAGTAATCTGTTTAAATTTTGTCAAATTTATGGTTCTTTGAAAACGTAGGTGTCCCTAATCCATCTGACTCAGTATGTGAGCTTATAGCACCTGCCACTCTAATCCTGCAGTGCTTTGACAAATTTGCAATCTAAGAACAAAATGATCTAGGAGAGATTGGGTAATATGCTCAGTTGTGTTAACATAGAGATGAAGAAAAGTAGTGTGATTGTGCCTTATTATGTGACAAATTTCAGCAGCTAGATTTGAAATGTATTATTTATGATTATTTCTAGGTTGAGTTGAGTTAAAGTAACTTTTTCTCTGATAGATTTGTTCTGTTGTTTCCCCCTCCACGTTACCCGTGGGCTGACTCATGTATTGTGATGCTATGTTAAATACTATGGCATGGAATCTGAACCCAGCTCCTGGACCTTTCCCTAGGGCCAATGACTCACCCATACACCGTCATATGGGTTGTCAGTCACCTCTCCCCTTTACTTCACTTCCAGTTTGTAATGGTTTGAATGGATGTGTTTGTAAACAGGTAGATTTGTCACACACTTTAAACTGTGGTTCTTACACTTGAACCTGGATTCCTCCTTTTGACCCTTTGCTCTCTCTATAGACTCAGCTTATTCTCAGTCAGAATGCTTTTGTGTAAAATACTCATTATCCGCAGCTCTATGTTAGGGTGTCACCCAGTCATGTGTAATACAGGGGGATCTCAAAGCACCACCCAGCCAGTCCATCACATTTCTCTTGGTACAATTCTCCAAGACAACAATGCACAGGTGAAAATCAATTTTATTTTTTAAAACCTCTCTCAACTCTTAAAAAAAAAAATTGGAAACCCAGTTCAGTGTTCAGTGTCTTCTCTGCTGTCATAGACCTCTTTATCTCTAGTTTCAGTCTTTTCTCTGACTAAGTGCCTCTGAGTCACCCTTCAAGGGAATATTAAAGAAATTAAGTAAAAGAGGCCATATCTTACAGGGCAATGGATCTCCAAGTGTGGTCCCTGCACCAGTGGCAGCAACACCACCTGGGAGCTTGTTAGAAAAGCAAATTCTCGACTCTCACCCCTGGACCTATTGAAACAAAACTCTGAGGTTGGGATTTAGGACTCCATATTTTAAAATTGCTCCGTAGGTGATTCTGATGCCTGCTGAAGTTTTACAAACACTGGTGCAGTGATTATGAGTACAGACTCTTCATTCACATAAACCAGCCCCACTGATTACCTGCTATGTGGCCATGGAAAGATATTAAACAACTCCTGTGCCTCTGTTTTCATGTATAAAATGCAGATGATAATGGAATTGATATTATTGGATCGTAAAGTATAAATAATTAACATAGTTAATGCACTCAAAAAAGTGCATGCTACACTGTAGAGTGTCTGATAAAAAATAATCAGAGTGAAAACCGAAAAAGACGTTGACAGCAGATTCCAAACTTTGGAGAGATGAATTATCAACATTCTTGAAATATGTTCACATTTTCACATTATTGTTATTATTCTTTTCCGAAATTCTGCCATCTTACCTTCTACCTAGAATGAGAGACATTTTTAGTTTTTTTTAATTGCCAGGTTGAACTGCTCCTTGATTTCTAGGGAAAGTTAGAAAGGGAAACGTGTGTGTGTGTGTGTGTGTGTGTGTGTGTGTGTGTGTGTGTGTGTGTGTGTTAAATTAAATATTCATCAGACTTAGAAATGAAAAGTAAAAGTGCTGGGTGTTATGGAATCAAAAAATCTTCTCATTGAAAGAGCATCAGAGATAAGCTGTTGCAATAGTCTATCAAACAGGAATTTCTTCAAAAGTATTCCCTACAAGGCTTTGTCTGCAACACGTCTTTACTGAGGGAAGTTTCACTACCTCACGAAACAAGGTGTCACTCATCCAACCTTTATAAATGTCAGAATAAAAGGAAACTTTCCTTCTCGTTAGTCTCTATCTCTTCTAATGCAATCTACAGAACAAGTACAAGTTAATTAACCTCCAAGAACTTCTGATTCTCCCTCTAGAAGGGAGATAAGCACATCAACCTTGCCAGTGTGTCCTGAGGACTTAACAAGAAGACACCTGTAGAGCACCAAGCACTGAGATGTTGCTCAACAAATGATGTCTGTCTGAAGAGAAACTTCTGCAAAGTGGGAGTAGACTAAGACAAATAGGGATAAGAGGCCCCAATATCTCCATTTTTTAAAGGCAGATAATTATGTTAGGTACAACTGTATTGCAGGAGACAAGACATGGAAAAGAGATTGGCGCTTACTGAAAGGTTGAAGAGTAAGTCTATAACGACCAATGCATCTTTTACAGCTACAATGGGCTTGAAACAGTGTTTGTTATGAATTCCTTTTTTGATAGTTCTCATTGCTGTTTATAAAATTGTCATATTTTTGGCAATATTAGATGCGATTTTCATGTTTGCCTGCTTATTTAATCTTCCTATGCCTTGATATAGTTCTGCCCACTTGTGTTTGCAAGTGTTTGGATGTCACCTTTTTGTTAATTAACTATTTTTTTATTTTCTTTCTTTTTTTGTTTGTTTGTTTCCTAGTGACAGCTTCCTTTCAATTCTTCTTCTCTGTCTATCTCTCCTGAGAAGGAACCAGTGTCAAAATGTTAGCTCAGTTGGGTTTCCCATTACCAGCTCTGCAAGTCCCCAGATCCCTCCTGTATTTAGCAGTCTAGAAGCCATTATGGCCCAAACATCATTTTCAAATTGTCATGTAAATACATTCAAAAAGCTCAAGAAAATAGAAAAATACGAACACCTTTGAAATAATGATTACTATTGCCTTACCTCATGTCAACTTTCTATTAGAGATATTCAAATTCTTTCATCAGAAGCTGTTATAGCTATGCTGTAGCTGTGAAATTAATTATCAGCTAGTAGGGTTAAGGACTTAAGGTGTGAAAATTGATGGTTGACAAAAGCCGTGGCTCCATTACATCTTAAAACTGAAAGAGATAAAGTGAACTAGTTTCAAAACTTTCAGTTTATTAATCTGCTAACAAATATCTCTGGAAGATGTCCCATGGAGAAGAGTTAGTCAAGTAACAACAACAATGAAATAAATATAAAATGGACAAATTCTAGATATAGTATCTTCTCAGACCTTGAATGTTTTCAGGCAGATACTTGGGCATTAATTATCAGATATTTGTGTATCAGAAAACAAGTTAGGTTAGGTGAGATGGGAATGTGTCATCTGCCTGTACAGTGTCACTCCTGGACTTTCTGCAACTGTATATTCCTGGTATAGTTATCAGTTCAGTATTCTGTCTCCTGTCCAACAGACTACTCAACTTTCTAGCTCAATGATTAGTATAAGTAGGACATGTGACTAAAGAAGCATGAATGAGAGAACACTTGATGTTTGATAAACACATATTTTGTTCTGAGTTGAAAGATGTTCAGATACTTGTCTTGGGATTGTAAGCAGTCACCTTTTCTCTTTCCTAGAGAATGTTTCTCTCCAGACAGAAGCCAATAGAGAGGGAAACAAAGATGACAGTTGGAGAGAGAAATATAGAGCCCTTGATAAAACTGTCAGAGCTTTAAGCTTCAGCCATACTGAAGCCACCTTTGTCTCTGAACTTGAAAATTTCATGAGTCAATAAATTTATTTTTACTTGAGCTGTCTGAGCTCAGCTTCTGACCCTTGCTACCAAAACCCTGCAGACTAATATAGAAGCCCTGTTAAAAACTTTCTGAATTCCAAGGTAAGGTGTCCTTTTTTGAGTATAATAGTTCCTCTATAAAGCACAGGGTACAAAGACACCTGAGACACTTTGACTTAAATGGCCTGCCCTGCTCATTGAGGAAATAGGGTTTATTATACAAATAGACCCCTAGTATACTAGAGGGTAAAAATAATGATAAAGGAAATGCAAATGCACTATGAAGAGATTTGAAAAGACTGCTTTTAGCATGCAGATGCTATGAAATAAAACTGCCAGTGTTGCTTTACAGGGGAACTAACATTTATTTAAATCAACTGAGAAATTGGGATAAGAGGTAACTGAGATATTAGTTATGATGACTTGGATTAGTGGGAGAAACCATGATAATTATAATGGAAATTATATTTCCTGGATATCCACAGACTTCTTGATAACTCCAGACCCTCAGTCTGCCCTCGTCTTCATCCACCCTTGAACTCCTATTGCTGTATTAAAAATTGCTCTTACATGCACCCTCTTCTCTGAAACCTTCCTCATCATCAAAGATAGAGTGCATTTTTGATTATCTGAACTATTTTGTTGTTTACATAACTTCGACACACATAGATATCTACCCTCAACGAGTTTACATAGGGTGTACCGTTTTGTGATTTGCATTGAGTTTCCTTCTGGTCTGTGCTATACTCACTTCTGTTTCTGCAGGCCTAGCACCAAGCACTATCAACAAATAATTTTAGCCAGTAATATCATTTGAACTAAACCAAACTCATGGTTGAAATTATGATTATTACTTGTTAAATGTCTGCCGTTCTCTTGGACTTGAAATTTCATAAAGATCTTGTTTAAAATTCTCTAGTCAGTCAGCAATATGCTTTGAGCATTTACCAACATTTAGAGATGTACAGGTATTTTATTTGTGACTATTTTATGCCTGTACAATTGTTATGTGCAGTCATTGCTTTAAAAAAATTCCAGTAAATTATTATTATTTTCACATACAATAAATAAACAAAGCATATATTTGACTTTCTGTTGTGTATGTTCATCTAAGAGATGTATGTCTTAGACCTTAACTTAAGAGGAAAGTATGTCATAGGAGGAGAATTCATCTCGGTAGTATCATATGCTTGTTCCCAATTCTCTCTCTCCTTCCCTTCAGAGACCTCATGGAGAATAAGCCAATGCACTACAAAAGTTAGTGTTTGCAGTAATGTCATGTCTAAGTTAGACACGGTTTTATATCACATTCACTTGATACATGTCTCTTTCATTAACCTTATTCATAGGCTTTTGAAAGTTCCAACATACCTTAGCAGAACTGTCAAAGCATTCAAAGAGTAAATAATCTATGGGGATTTTGCCTACTCTTCATGCATACCTTTAAAAAGGGCACAAGATACATAAGGAGACAGTGGTGGTATAAAAAATAGAAAATGAGATGCAAACCTACTTGAAGGGAAGAAGATATTAAGGGCAACAGAATTTGAAACACCTGCTTGATCTGCTCCTCTCCACTGAACATTGGTTTTAAGTTTTTTATTATCAAGAGATACTGTATACAAGATGACATCAGTATCATAGGCAAAGATCACCCACTGTTCATTCTTGATTAATGTATGCATTCATTCACTCATTTAATGACTAGTGCTAACTTTATACCAGGCACTACTTACTATAAACATTGAGATAATAGTTAACAAGCTAAACGTGGTTGCTTACCTCATGTGGTTAAATTTGAATAGAGGAGAGAGTATATAAATAAGTTAGCATACAAATAAAGGAAATAGGCTTTCTAATGTATATAAAAATATGTACTGCATTTCGTAAATAGAATAATGTAATAGAGACTACATACAAAATGGGATAAGGCCTCTTAAGATGTGATATTTAAACTGACATACAAAGGCTGAGGAGGAGTCACTAATTTCAACAGCCAGCAAAAGAGCCTTCCAAAAAGAAGTAACACAGCAAGTGCAAATGCACCAGCATTGTCAGGGGGCTTGAAGCTCATGAAACCAAAAGGCAAAAAAGAAGCCAATATGTCTGCAATGTACTCAGCAAAGGAGGTTGGCACTGGTGAGCTTGGAGAAGCAAGATCTAGCATGGCTTCAAAGACCATAAGCAGAGTTTAATTTCTATCAAATGATTGCAGGAATCATTAAAGATTTTAAAAAGAAGAGTAACAGGTAGTGTATTTTCAGAATATCCTTGCAGGCATCCTGTGGAGAATGGTTTGTGTTAAGAAAAGTGGAAGATGGAGAGTAGTGAATGCATGTTTTTGAGGGAGAGCCATGCATTATGGATTCAGTTTGGTAATCTGTATGGTCCCTTTAAAATCTACTAAAATCTTAGAAAGTGTCTCAATGTCTAAATATAAATATACAAGATTAATGATACAACAATAAACTAACAATGTGTGTTCCTATTTATTTGGAAAATGTTTTCTATAGATATTAGCTATTGCAGTGGATATTACACAATTGTATAATAATTGCTCTTTCATCAATATTGATGACATTTGCTAATTTTTTGAGAAAAGTAGAATTTCCCCATGCTTTCAGGTGCTAGGCTTATAATTACCTGTCTTTCAAGGTAGTAGATAGTGGTATGTATCTGTTGACAAGGTTCAGTCCCAAAAAACAGGTCTGGCTTCAACATGATTCTGTCCATGTGAGATCCTCTCTACCAGCCTTTTGCCCTCAGATTTCAGCCCTGTCATCTCTGATCTAGGATTAAACAGGGACTAATGGATACTGACTTCAAATATCATTGTTTGCCATTAATAACTGCTATTTTTGAGAGTTATACCCAACTTACAGTGACTCTGACTCCACTTTGTGTCACTCCCCTCATCTAAAGGACTCTGACCTCAGTTCTTTTCCTCCGTTTGTCCTGTGTAGCTCAGAGTCCTCCAACCCTGCTGAAACTGAGTGAGGAGAAACCTTAGCACTTTGGTTATCTCACTTGAATGCTAATCACAATTCTAGCTTCACCTATAAGTTAGCTACTTGTTTGTATTTCTTCTGAGTGTCACTTTTAAGTCTCAAATCTCCTGAAAATAGTTGGCCAGACCCTGCTTCACCTTGTTCTGTTGTTATGTCTGAGAACACTTCTTGAACTTTGTGTCTTGTTCAGATACAGATGGTGATGGACATGTTATTCAATGAGAAGATAATATAAAATGTACAGGTGTTGCTAAGGCATAATTATAACAACAGACAGGAAACTGAATTTATATGACCCTGGCATTCACATTTATTCCTAGTGTTTTAAGATGATGCACTCACCTGCTATTTCTGAATAAACTTCATTTTTCATATCTCTCCTAGCTTAGCCTAACGCATGCCACTCTTAATTGATGAAATGCCTTATGCCTTGACCAGGTGTTTGAAAAAACCTCATCCTACCAAGTCACCTGCAGGGACTTTAAAATTATATTAAGGATCTGGAGTTTATACATTGACAATAGAAATCCTTTAAAGGGCTAAAATAAAGTTTTAAGTCCCTCAAAAAAGTGTTCTTACACTGTCCCTGTTCACTCCATGTTTAAAACCTCCTAGCTACACATGATGAAGCATCTCTGAAAACACAGCTAATAACAATTATATATCTTTAAGAAAACAGCCCTTGGTATTAGTTATGCACTTTAATTTTCATTATTGTTTGGTTACATTTTATTCATGTATTTCAGCCCTTTAAATTAAATTACTCAGAACCTCTGTAACTTCATTTTGAGTTACTCAATCTGTCTAAAGCCAAGCAAGTTGTATTGAAGTCACATTCCATTTTCAAAGAGCTTTTACTTAATTTATTTTGATTCAATATTTTGTTACACAATGATTTATGACTTAACTTCATTATGAGTTGTGTCTTTTATCGATACGAAATGATGTTTTCCCTCCTATCTACTCCTGTTTAGCTTTGATTTCCATTTAGTCTGAAATAAATAATATATCAGAATTACTTGCCTATCATATTAACATATTTGTAACTACCCTCGTTTAAATAGCCTACATTTGGATTAAGAAAGCATATAATCTGAACATGCTGGTTGTACTTGGAACTGGGTTGCTCAGAAACCATTTCCATCTATTGTCATGATTAACATAGATCTCCAGAAATTAGGTGAACAATTCTGATATATGGAAACATAATAACATTTTCCTTCACTCTAGTAAGGGTTCTTCTGTAACAAATGTAATCTTAGCGAAAATTGAGCAACAAAGGTATCTGTAAATTGGTATAGAACAACTATTAGTTCTCTATTTCTGTACTAATCAGAATAAGATAGACTATTCTGCAGTAATCAATAGGTAGGAAGGAACAAAAGGAAGAAAGGAAAGAAGGAAAGAGGAAAGGAAAAATAGAAGAAGCCTCTGTGGCTTAACATAATAAAGGACTATTATTGTTGTTCTTATGGCATAGAGTGATTCACACAATTCTTCTGGGTGTTTCTCTTCCAAATGGGGACTCAGTGATCCAGGCTGCTCTTCTCCTGTGGCTGTACAAGAACCTGGGTTGCTTGGTCCCAAGTTGCTATAGAGCAGTGCGGATTACACAGAATAAAGCACTCCCACCCACCTCCCATCACAGTCCTTTCACATTTTTGTTTATTTCTTGGAAGAGCTTCTTAGTTTGCCTTCTATGCTGTTACTCCAATTTGATGTCATGTCAGTTCCTTTTACTGTCTCTTTGCATATATAAATTCTTCTGTTGCGTTTTTGGTTCCCTTACAGATTTTTTTCTTTCACCATCATACAGCTATCTTTTTTCCTCATAATGGCACATTGCCATCTCATAGACCAAGTGGTAAAGAGAGAAAAAACATTTAATAGAAACATGCATTTTGGATTTCTTTGGAAATGTCATGTGTCCTTAAACTTTCTTCTAGTTTTAACTGTAGTTTTGGTTGAATAACACAGTCATCTGAGCCTTCATAATGACATACTATTCTTTGAATCAAGTTTAGAGAGCTCATTTTTCCCTCAATCTATTTGCTCTGCAGGGATTGAGGCGTGATTTCATCTAACTCACTTGTGTCTACAGGTGTGTGGCTCAACCTTGAACCTGATTCCAGTGGATGCCTCATTTGCCCTCCTTCACTTACTCACCTCTGATTCCAGCTGAGGATAAAGTTCTGTGTGGCCTCAGCTCAGTTTGTTCTGATGGCTTCTTACCTCACTCAGGATACTTGCTGTTTTCCTTTGGGCTTCTTAGATGCTAACACTATGTCACAGCTCAGAATTGTGAGGCGGCTAACACTCTCTAAGATCATTTCCAAAAAATTAGAAATAAGAGCCAAAAGATAGTGCTTCACTCTCCAGTGGTCACTTCTGAGGGGGCTTCTTTGTGGCCTTCAAAAGGCCCGAGTGAGATTTGGCTTTAGTTGCCCACACGCTAACCAGTTTAAGAAAAAACACTTGCATTGCTCTTCTTTCCTGTTCCCCTTGCTACAGCTTCTTGTTCCTATTTCTTGGTATTCTATCCCCAATAAACTCCTTATCCACAATTCCCCTTTTTCAAGTTCTACTTTTGCAGTGAACCATGTTAAGATACTGATTATTTTCAACTTAATTATTTTTATACTCCTCCTCCCTTTCAGATCTGTAGTGAGTGTTGCTGGATTATAAATAAAGCTTTTTGCTTTTTTATTTTTTATCTGTTAATTGTTTAAAGTTGTTTTATGCATTGAAGTATACTATCCTAAACTTATTTCTTAGTTGTCTAAACTGTTAACTGAGAATATATCAAAAGTAAAAATCCAGTTTTAATTTTTAGCAGAGAGACTTGTTTGCTGATTTTCTACTTCCCAACATGATGAGCCATCATATGTCTCCTTCTGTGTCATGCCCCTATTATTTTAGGCAATTAGCAATTCAATATTTGATACGGAAAAATAGGTAGGAATAGAGTCGGCTAGGGAGAAATGATAGACTGTAGTCATATCAAAACTAACTACATCAAAAAGGGACACTCAGAAAAAGTTCTGATTCGTACAAACCTGGGATCTCTGACTTAGGGGAAAAGAGCGAGTGAAAGAAGACTATGTATTTTATTTTCTTTTAAGCCAGTGGCAAATCAAGAAAAAAGTGTTGGCCCAATAACTCAAATTCCAAAGCGAACTGTAGAGGTGTTAAACATGATTTACAAAGCTCTGATTTGAAAGAATTTCATACTCTCTGCCTTAACTTTTGATTGTGTTATTAATTTAACATGTTATATGTTTTCACAGAAAATAGAGAAGTTGAGATGTGCAAACTACAGATTGCTATTTAGATGGCACACTAAACTTTTAGAACCTGTAGTAATATTCTTCTGTACTTTCTAACTTATAAGAAAATAATAATTGTTGTGTATTCTTTAGTTTGCTAAAGCAAATTAGCTACACCGTTGACTTTCTAGGTCTCTTTTTGAATAAAAAAAATCAATAAAAATGAAATAATGGCACTAATCACAGTGGCTGGAAGGTATTCTCCACAGAATGAAAACCCACGTGATTGGATCTTCTTCAAACAGGTCACTGATTAAGTTCTATAATTAACACTTTACTGTAGTCGTGGGAGCCAGGTAATTGCTTGTATTTTCTGAGGATAAGGTACCTCATTTTTAAGTAACCATTATCCTAGAAATACAACCAAACAAAGACAACTTCTGCGTGTTTACAGGAATCATAAACTTCTCCAACAGTTCTAACCACACTTGTATGCAACACATTTTCCTGTCTATCAGAAAAGAGATTCTGGCATAAAAGATTTATCATTTGACCATGATGTCAATGGACAGCTTCTTTTGTTTTTTTAAAAGATACTCATATTTCTTGATGTAAGAGATTGAAACCATTTAAAAGTTTCTTGTGCAAGTAGAATTTAGCCCTTTCAGTTGAAGTTGTCTTTTAATATTTCTGCTTCCTAACCCATTTAACTAGCACAGTTATTTATCCCTTGTAACTGGCTACTTACTACTCAGAGAATTGGCTGAGGAGAGTGATCAAAGAGAAATTATAAGGAAAAGAAGCAATCGGAGTTCATATCCTGCAATCTATAGATTCACTAATAAACATGGAATTTTTCTCTTGATATCTTGCCTCCCATTAAGAAGCAATGTTCTTATTTATTTTTTAAATTTATATTTTAGTTACAGTTGGATGATGTCCTTAATCTAACTTGAACTGTATTCTATATGTCTATCTATCAATCTAACTATCTGGAGAGGAAAATATACATGGACACATTCATAATCTCATCTGTTCAAAGTAATTGAAATTTCTGTTACTAAGAATAAAAATATTGACTATCAATTTAAAGTCTTAACCTAGCATGGCACTGTGTTAAGTATTTTACCTGTATTAACTAATTTTTACAAAAATTTTATCATAATTTCTAGCCTCATTTTATATATTATTAGTTTGAAGCTCAGAAATATTTATACATTTAAAGTAGCGAAAATTTTAACTCATTTTGATAAACTTCAAAATGCCACTTGCATTACTCCTTATTGATTTGTATATTACCGTGTGTTTGTCAGTAATATGATAGACAATTTTACTTGGATACATACATATGAGCATATCAGGGTACTATTATGAAAAAAAAGTACAGATAATCAGATTTGATTATTAACTATACTAGGAGCCACCTGTTTTTGCAAATATTTTTTTTTTGCAAATAAAATTTTATCAGAACACAATTATGTCTAATTGTTTACGTATCATCTGTGACTGCTTTTCACATTACAATGACAGAGCAGAGCAGTGGTAACAGAGACCATAAGGACCATAACCTAAAAAAATTACTATCTGTTGCTTGCAGAAAAAGCAAGCCAACCCTGGGACTAGATCATTACTTCAGTAACTGCATTGATAAAGGTTTTATTAAAGCAACACATATACAGTTCATTAACACTGAATCACAGGAGCTCAAAAAGACCATTAAATTTATTTCTTTCTATTGGGTAAAGTTCTACCCTGATACCTAAATCACAGTTCTCAGTTTTACTCTTAAAACAAAATGTGACAACAATTGTATTTCCTTAGTGAGTTTCCCCTTTTGCAATATGTTCCTTAAATTAACCCCAAATCTGATAGTAACATCGTGTGGATATCTTTATCTTTTCACAAACCATCTTTGAATATTGCTCCATTTATACAACACATTTAATCTATTACAAAATCTTGTCAATTCTGCCTCTGAAATAGTTTTTAAATTTAAGGGTTTTTTTTTAACATTTTCATCCTTTTATAATTTTATACTTTAAAGATGATGGTAGTTTTCTGCTAACCCTTCTCTTTTCTCCTTCCTCAAAATTTGCAGTTTAATTTATTTATTTCATCTGTAATAATAATAATAGCAACAACAACAAAAGTACTTACATAGCACTTATCATCCACCAGTGTGTGTGTGTGTGTGTATGTGTATATCTTTATCTATATCTATATCTATCTATATCTATATCTATCTATATCTATATCTATCTCTATCTCTATCTCTATCTCTATCTCTATCTCTATCTCTATCTCTATCTCTATCTCTATCTCTATCTATATCTATATCTATATCTATATCTATATCTATATCTATCTATATCTATATCTATATCTATATCTATATCTATATCATCTATATCTATATCTATATCTATCTATATCTATCTACATCTACATCTACATCTATATCTATATCTATCTATATCTATATCTATATCATCTATATCTATCTATCTATCTATATATATATATATATATATATATATATAGAGAGAGAGAGAGAGAGAGAGAGAGAGAGAGAGAGAGTCATGGGACTAAAAACCCCATGAGAACAAATCTCCTTGCCCATATCAGTGTATCCTAAAACCTGCTATGAGGTATGGCACATACTAAATCTTCTAACAATGTTTGTTAAATTGATGGTAAGAATAATTTAGTAGTTATTCAAAAATATTTATCTAATTTCTAAGCTGTCTCACGCAGTGTTCTAGGTCCTAGGGATTTTGCCGTGAGTCAGGAAGTTCAGGTCATGGCCTTCATGAGGTTCACACTGTAGTGGGGCAGAGAGAAAAATATAGGGATAATTCCATGTAGTGATACATGCTATGGAGAAAAACAAGTTAGAACAATGGAAGAGAAAGAAAAAGAGAATGGGGTGAGTATTTTGATAGGACTGACTTAAAGGATAATGTTTAACTAGGGATCTGGCCAAAGATATATTCCAGGAAATGGAAAACACAGTATAAACCCCTGAGGTAGGAACAGATTTAACTTGTAAAAACTAAAGGAATGTGGGTCAGAGTGACCAGGCAGGGAAGGTGAAGGTGAGAAATCGGAGAGGTGACAAGCTCCAGATTCTTGATGGTTTTACACCATGGGAAAGAGTTTGGATTTTTTTTTTCTAAGTGTGATGGAATTCTGAGGAGTTTTGAATAAGGGAGTCTGATATTATTTATTTTTCTCATAGGTTTCCGTGTGGGAAAATATACTTTGTTGGGTAGAAAGAGTCAAAACAAATAAACTGGAGGCAATAACAGTGGTCTAGACCAGGGACAATGGTGTCCAGTACTATAGGTTTTGTAAGAGTGTTGAAAAGTGTGCAGAAGCAGGATCTCTTAACAAAAAAAGAACCTATGGAATTTGCTGAATTAATGAATGAGTAAGCTAGCCCCTAGTAGTCTAATATCTGAACACCTTTGTCTTTTCCCCTTTCCATGCCTTTTCTTCTGCATTCCTATTTTGTCTCATTTTTCTCTCATCATTCTGCAGACCTCTAGAACTCAAGCCAGGTATTCAGAACCCTTGTAGCTTTTTATATGTATCTGGTGCTGAATAAGAAAATTAAAGTCACCAGAATTGAGAAAGAATCACTATTTGCTGGGGTCTAAGTTTTTTTAAATCTGCAATTCTTTTCCTTTTTGTAATAAAAAAGAAATCCTCCTTGGGTACTTCTGTGAATATGTATGATTGCATTCTTCCTTCCCACCCATATGAGATTAAATGCAATCTCTTCCCCTAATACACAAGCGCCTATGCAGCTTTACAGGTGAATTAATTGTTCGTTTCATTTGATTTTCTTCAAATGAGCTCCAGTTTATTTCCCCTCAATTTGTCTTTGGCAGATTTATTTTAAAAGTCTTTTACTTCAGTTTTAAAGTATTTATCCTCTGGGTCTATTCTCTTTGTTGTACGAGGGGAGACTAATTATTCTTCTCCTAATGAATGTTCTAAATGTATCCCATATGGTGGCATATGTGTGTTCAGACCAAAGATGCTTTGGGATAAAATAAATAAATTCCTCTCGTGGGGTTTCCTTACAAACTTCGCTTTGTAACAGTGATGAGTTCAAAGAGTCATAGAGGCTAGGTTGCTATAGAGATCATCTCCTTCCTCCCACTTTCTTCAGTCTGCAAATAGGAACAGAAGCCTGGGAACTACCTTGCCGGATTATGAGAGAGCTGAAGACTGGGAATCAAGGAACTTGAGCTCTATTCCCAACCCTGCCACTGACATTTTAAAATGTCTTTTATATCACAGTCATTTGATTTCCAGATGAGAAAATTGTGAAGAGAGGAGGGGGATATTAACTCCCAAGGACAGTCTTGCCTGGTCCTCCCATACTAAGCCAGGCAACTTTATTTTGAAGTAATTATCTCTGTTTGTAAATAATATAAATCAAGTAATTACACTAATGAAAGTCTGAATCTCCTTTGTGATATGAGTTCAATCAAACAGTATGTTTATGTTCACCTTACTTTATAGATAGTATGCAATAAATAAATGAGTCAATTCTATAATATTATGAAGTGTCATTAAGTGTACAGCAGGGTAGCAAATATTTTATGTGTCAATTAGCTTAACTTCACAAGAAGCCAGTGATATTTGGAAATAATAATGTCTTCGACACATGAGAAACTGAGTCTCAAAAAGTTTAAATAAATTGGCACAACCAGCCAACATGCAGTACTATCATAATGAATGTCCACTAGTTTCAAAACCCAAGTCTTTGGGCAGCACCAAAGCAATAGGCAACAGTCTTTACAATGCACAAAATACTGTTGCTAATGACTTTACAGGTTTTATGTCATTAATTTTCAAAATGACACTTTAAGTAAAGCACAGTTTTATCCCATTGAAAAAACAAAACTTGAAATTTCTAAGTCTTCAAAGTCAAACAACTGTTAAGTGGGTAAGAATTTGAACTCATGTGTGTGGTAAGGATCTACATTCTGAAGTAGTATATCATATGTTGTGATAGATTAAAGATCCACCTGCCCAAACAAGTTTTTCATTTTATAGTATTGAGAAATAAAAACTTTGCATTTATCTCAAGTTATTGATTTCTTTAATTAAAAAAGAGACACTTTGCCTAATTTATACTGATGTTACTGGGTACAAAAGCAAAGTAGTATCACATATGATCCAATAAATGCTAAATGCTGAATAAATGATAAAATGCCAAGCTCAGTTTGGCTTTGACAGATATTTATTTTTCTAAGTCTGGGACACCATCACTCCATTAACTATGGGAGATATCGAAAGTCAATTATTTTCTAAAGAGCCGTGCTAGTCATATCCCTGGCCCACTCAAAACCCAGGGAGAATCAATTTTCTTATTGAAGAAGTTTCTAGCTCCCTAGGATGGCTTTAAATTCTAGATCCAAATACATTTCAGGTTCCTCTTTTCCCACCTTGCTCTACACACATTTTCTAGTGCAAAACTGACAGAGGTTTCAGAAACATAATGCACCTAATATCTCTGTCTTTCATCATTTCATTTCTGTCTACCTAGCCTCTCCTTCCTCTCACTTTGCCAGGCAGCCAGCTCCTCCTCCTCCTCCTTGAAATTAATAACATCCTATGTGAATAAGGGAGCAGGTCTGATAAAATATATGTGATGTTTGGTACATCCTGGTACAAAAATATTATGTATTGTTTGTCTGAAATTCAAATTTAATTGAGTATCTTATGATTTCTTTTGCTACATCCCATCTATAAGGGATTTCTTTCCCCATACATGTCTTCACCAAGGTTTCATAGGTCTGTGCATATAAAAATTGGACCAGTGGCATTTTATTATTTAGTTTCTATAGATAAATTTCTGTCATTTTCCATGAGTTATCAAGGAAAGGATTTATTAGGTTATTTATTTTTTGATTCTTTCTCTCTTCAATGTATTCACTTCCTCTGTTTCACACTTTTTGCCTTGGTGGTGGTTTCTATGACTTCTAAGTTAGGAGGAGAAATGAGAAGAGAAGACTACATACGAATTAGTAAGAATTCTCAGGATAATGTCAACTCACCACTTTGCCTTATAGGTAATATCCAAAGTTTCCACTTCACTCCAGGTTTTTTTCTTCTTTCTTTCCCCAGGTACCAGTTGTTGAGGGTTATTATATTAGGGTCAATTTCTCTCTTTCTCTCTCTCCTTTTCTGTTGGTAAAGTTTCTCCTAAGTGTTTATTATTATTATTATTTTGTTATATAAGTTGTATGAGGGGAAAAATCTTTGAGTTTTAATATGTTTATTTAAATCTAAATTTTAAAACATGCTATTTTATTTCTATTAAGATGCCAATTCATGTATCCTACCTTTTCACCCCTAATTCATCTGAAAAATCCACTTCATTAGCTTCTTAATCACAATATATGATTAGTACATATTTATTCACCTGTTGCCCCCATTAAACAGTGAGCTCTTGGAAGGTAGAGTATGTGCCTACTCTTCCTTTTGTTTTTATACTCCTAGCATCTACCCAAGTACTCAATGTGTATACAGTAAATGAATCAATGTGTATAAAATAAATAAATAGTTGAATGAATTTGCATGGTATCTGGTTTATATTTAACATTGGAAGTATTTTCTAATAAATGGGGCTCTGTAATAATAATATAGAGATTTTCAAGGAATTACCCACTGGTAAAAATCCTCAGTTGAGGACTCAATAATTAACGAGAAGGGCTTTGTGGGAAAAAGATTTTCTGACAGTCAAGATAGGACATCATGCTCTCCAGTTAGGATTTTATTAAGAAGTACTCACTTAAATGTTTCCAAAAAAAGTTTTCTACAGAATATTCAGCTAGATGTCCTTGAATAAAGAATCTTTTTAAATATTAAACTTCTCATTCAAGGTAAGGGATTCATTTGTAAGAACTGTTCACTGTTAAATTTCTCACCCACTATCTCTTTCTTCCTGGACTTTTTTTCAACCCAGTCATTTTATATATAATAAAAAGAACAATAACAATAGTAATACTACTAACACAGCAATAGCAGCAGCAATAAGGAAATAAATATGCCAGCCTTAACAAAACCCTTTGTGCCATTCCTCGTTTGAATCTGAAACTCCAGCATTGTCTGTGCCTATTTTGAAGGTAATACCAGCGTTCATTCAGATGCATTTTTAAGCTTATGATTATTAACTTTCCAAACTTGGAAGCATCCCTGGTGGTCTCTTCAAAAGCCGTGTCCTCTACCTGACTTTCAGTCTTTACCAGCAAACAATCCTGGGAGTGCAGACCATTTTAAAGTAAAATCACTTTGTCAGAAAGGTTTGTTTCCTCTTCTTTTGTTGCCTTAATATACTACTAGTTTCAAATGCTTAATTTAAACTTGAAAGAAAATTTATGATGTCCTTGCTTTACATTTCTAGAGATCTAATGGTGTACCAGTTCCCGAGGTAATAATCTATTCATAGATTTATAGAAACAGTGAATAACTTAGTAGGATACACTTAGACGAGGTCAGGAGCTTCTAAAAAATTCTGAGAATTCTGAAAAGGTGAATAAACCTCTCTTGACCTTTTATATGACTAACAACCAAGCATTTAATAAAAATAATAATTATTTTTGAGTGTACCTTGACTGAATATGGTTGATGCTCAAAATATATAATACCATGTGATTGTTGCTTTCAATTTTTCTGAGATGGAAAATTGAGGCTCAGAGTTGGCACTTAACCAAATTTGTAAAACATAGAGCTATAATTTGAATTCAGTTCTTTTCATCCTAACACCATTATGAAACATCCCTGTAATGAGGCTAAGCTGACTGTAAAATGTAAAATATAAGAAGAAAATGTCTAGTATTTGTTATCGGGACAAAAAAAGGGGTTCATCTGCCTCTGTGATTCTAAGCCAAAGAAGAGATAGGTGCCGGTTTTGCAGCAAAGAAGGTGAGGTTTATTAGAGAGTCGTTAGCTTCGGAAACACAGGTAAGCTATGGCTCAAAGGTCTGGGTCCCTGGGTGTCTCAGGAGTACAGATTATATAGGGAAAAATCAGTAGTCATGGAAACTAAGGGAGTTGGGGTCCTGGGTGCTACTGATTGGTACTGATGTCAGTCATGGCATTGTTCTTTCTGGTTTCAAGGGAGATGCTGGTAGGATCCTTGGCTTTCAATGGCATGGAGCTGCAAGATGTTATCTTTAGTTGGACTGAAACTGTTTCTGTGGTCTAAGGACCTGAGGCTTTGTTCCTAAAACTGTTTGATACTGACCTAAGGGATTAATGATTAAAGGAATGGTTGTGCAGTATGCAGAAGAATAAGAAAAGAAAAGAAGGAGTGAGTACAAGGCTAGTTTGAATCAAGGAGAAAGGGAAGAGACAAAGTCATTTTAAATAAGTGAAGATTTCAATAAGTAAAGGCAAGAACAAGTTAAAAGTTCAGGAGGAATTTCATGTCAGGATTGGATGTTTTGATAAGCAGTTCATAGTAAAAATTTTTAAAAACAGAAGATTAAGGGAGATTTGGAGTGGGGAGTTTTAAATCTTTTTTTCCAGCTTTATTGAGGGATATCTACCATAAACACTGTAAATTTAAGGTGCACAACAAGGAAACCGTTGATACATATACATATTGCAAAATGATTACCATAATAAGGTAAAGGGGAGCAAAATATACCACCCCAAAATATGGATTTGTGGCATAAGATTTATCTTGAGTGGTTTACTTTTAAGAAACAGCAGAGACAGGAGAAGCTCTGAAAACTTAGAAGTTACCTTCTACAAGCGATAATGTACATTTATAAGGGAAATCTCTGTCTTTAAAATCCCTCTCTGCCACTATAAGAGAAAGAGGACTCTAAACCTCTTGACACTAATCACTGGAGAAGGCAAGGACTTAGATCTGCATAACAATTATACACTTATTTACTGTGCTTTTTATGATAATGTCCCCAAACTGCCCCCAACCCTAGCATTCAATATCTTTCTTTTGCTGGAGATGGTATTTAAGATGAGGACTTGGGCTAATTCAGGGACTTCCTCAGTTTTCCTGGTGATTTCCCTTGTATACAGCACATATACATGTTATTAAACTTCTCTTTTTTTCCCTCCTGTTAATCTATCTTTTATTTTAGGGGTGTCTCAGAAAAGAACTTATAAGGGTAGAAGTAAAATTATTTTTCCTCCTGTACAAAGGTTAGTAAACACCTCCATAACCTCACATAATTACCATTTTTGTATGTGTATGTGGTAATACCACTTAGAAGTCTAATGCATTATCCCTTGTGCTACAGAGCTACCTGGTAGTACTATTTAAACTTTATTCTCTTAGCACCTTTCAAGTATATAATACAGTATTTTTCACTGTAGTCTCTAGGCTACATATTAGGTCCCCAGAACTTTATAATTGAAAGTTTGTACTTTTTGACCAATATCTTTTCATCTCCCCATTCTTCTCTTCCCCTACCCCCCAGCATCTGACAATCACAATTCTACTCTCTGTTTCTATGAGTTTGGCTTATGATCAGATGGTCCCTTTTAAGAAGATGACATTTGAGCAGAGAATTGAAGGATGTGAGTTCATGCAGGTATGGGGAGGAAGAGCATTAGAAATAGAATTAGCATTCTGTTCAAAGACTCCAAGGCAAAAGCATTCTTGGTGAAGTTATAAAACAGTAAAGAGCCAAGTGGAGCTGGAACCATGTGATTGGAGGCAGGGTTTGGTCAGAGAGGATGTTGGGTAATGGTAATGAAGGCCAGAGGACAGATCAAACATTGTAAAACAGAATGGATATTAGGCACTAAGTAGTGATGAGTCTTGTGCAAAACTAGAGAATGCATACCCACACTCAGAATTTTTGGGTTAAATTTTATAATAAAATATAATTTTGACCAACAAAACACATAAAGGGGTAATATTCAACAAATATGACACTTGTTTGAAATTTCTAATTTAATTCAGCACCTTACATTTATAGAAAACAATGCTTTACCTACAGAAATTCAGTGTCATAGCTAGCAGATATCAGAATTTCATTTTCTAAAATGCCCACTTATTTCTACCTTCCTTTACAAAATGTGTTATGACTTGGCAAGTTTTAGAAAAGGTGTTTGAACATAAGCTAGGAGAAACTCAATTTCCAAGGAAAGCTTGGAATGACTTAGAAACTACAAGATATCATTACTGAAAGAACACGTTTGCTTTTAAAAGCTGGTTTGTTAAAGCCGGACCAATATCCTCAAATCCCTGTGATGGAGGGTAGATCGCATCACCAGTTGAACTCCCATCAATGTAACTTGGTGAAATGACTTTTGGATCGTTAATCCTTTTTTTTCTTTTCTGCCCAGTTCTTATCATTTTAGATGATAAGGACTCCTCTCTCTTAGTGTGTGTTTATCTTTGTCATCTTTTAGAACTTTAAGCCTTAGGAATGCATCTAGTCTGTCTGTCAGTATCTGCATCATGTGATGTGTAAATTTCTCCTTGTGAAACTTCATGGTGAAGTAGAAATGGCATACCATATAGTTGAATGCCCCATATTCCAGGACCTAGTGTGTTTATATGCCTTTTTTTCCTTTCAGTGCCAAAGAACAAAATAGTATAAGCTATGTGAAATCTCTTGACACACAATAACTATTTTTTAATAACCTCTTAATTATTCTTATATCCTCTTTAACAATTATAGCAAAGTTTCTGGTGCATTATAGGTCTTGCTAAATCCCAGTGTCCCTTATGTGTTTCTAAATACCACATTCCCGTGTGCAGCATAGTGCCTTGCACTTCACAGTTGAGGCATGGCTAATGGATGAGTAAATGGATAGATGTGTGGACAGACATGAATGAATTAACAAATAAATAGATTAAATCACTTCTCAGAGCTGAGCAATTTAATCTTGATGGACCTTTAATATATCACGTGGTCAGTGGCAATATCTAAAATCATATCTAACTAAACATGTATGATTTTGTAAATAGTGTTTACCTCACACATTGTCAGGGCCACATCTTATGTTAAATAAGTATTTCTTCTTTATATTTAAAAGTTAGATATATTAGCAGTTGCACATATGAGATTATAGGAAGATGGGGCTTTTCTGAGTCACAAAATGTTGAAATGCATTAAACTCCCTTTAGGAATACAGTGATCTATAATACATTGCTATATTTTTACTAACATCTTATGTCTTCATCAAAAAAAAAATGAGGACTGACAGGAACATTTGAGAATAATAATGAGATGCCCTCATTTTATAACTGAGAAGAATGAGGTCCAGAATGATCAAAAACAATCTTAGTCTGATCTTGTTCATTGCTACCTAAGGTTCTTTTGGGTTATTTATTTTTGACAAGCAAAATCAGAAGAGAGTTTTAAAGTCAATGAAACAGAGGTCAAATATCAGATATGAATGAATGTAAACATAACATGCTGAAGTTTCCTAAATCTGTGATCACTATACACTCTTCTAAATAGCTTCAACTAAAAACTCTAAAATCTTTGCAGATTTTTGTTTATCTGATGTGTTAAATTTAAAAATTAATCCAATGCCCTCAACTCTATGTTTCTTGTTTTACAAAATAGTTTATTGATTAGCCAAGGTCTAAACAAATCTTCCTACATGACTCGTTGATCAAAGTAAGATCTAAGAGCTCATTAACTAGGTTGTCAGCTACATTCATTTATTCATAAGCTTTTTCCCCCCTAATAACCTTTCATAATAATAAAAAGCAAAAGATCTTATCTACTTTTATGTTTCACTAAGCATATACCAGTCTCCATAATGCTCTTTAATGAAAGGAGTTTTGGAGAAAATTTACATTCCAAAGTATCTTACTTGGAGATGAAATCTGCTAAACATCAAACTATTTAACAGATTATTGTAGATTTAAATGAGAAGATGTTACCCTTAATGTTCCTATTTTGATATTATTAATTACTACTACAATCTAACCATAACACAATATACCAACTTAATAAGGAAGTGAGTAATCTTTTGCAAAACATTCTTTGGGCATTTCTTATGGTGGAGAGGGACCCATTAGTAGAAGCTTTCAAGTTTTATCACTAATAATTGAATAAACTGAAGATTAAACTTGTCTTATATTTATCCACAGCTTCTATGTGCAGAACTTGAGCTCAGCTTGGGTAAAATGTCTCACATTTCCATGCATGGATTCCAATCTATATTTATAAGATGTCATCTTTTGCTAGGGTAGCTATACAATTTGTCATCCAAACCAGAACACTTTTGCGAATGAAAGTGGTACAATTAATAATTATGCTGGAATAAACAAGTCCTATGCAACAAGGACTTATGATCACCCTGCATTTAGTTCAATAAATACCAGGTCTAACCATATCTTCTTTCTCTTTCGTGAACCCTATTTCTCTTTGAAGAGTATTTTGCTTTTACGCTATTATTCCAAGATGTCTTTCAGTGCAAAGGCTTCTCCTCCACATTTTCTAATTCTATGCATCTCAGGTTCCACTTTTGCAATGAAGCTCCCTGGTCCCCTAGCTCTCATTGATTAATCTTTCTGAGCAGTACTTAAAGTTTGCACTGCACATCATCATTGTGTCGAAAAATGTTTGCCCTTGTTTCATATATGTGTAACTTTTTCTTCCCAAATATACCCCAACTTTCTTAGAAGCAGGGAGGAATGCCTTATACTATTTCCTCTCCAATAGACTTATAGGAATCACTAGCCTACACTGCAATCATATACTGAATAATTAAACTAGACATAGCATTTTTTTTCTCCCATCCCCACCTTCACTTTTCTCACTGTGCTCTAGCTGCATTGGCCTACTTACTATTTCTTCAGCCTGCCAAGCATGTAGAATATGGAGTACACATTCAGTTAGCCTGTCATATATTTTCTTTCACTTATTTGCAGGTTGGGTTCCCTACTTTACTTCAGGTTTCTGCTCCAAAGTAACTCCTTTAAAAAAAGTTCCTTGGAAATATTTATATTATGTCCACTTCCTACCCATTAGCCTATTCTCTTAGCTGCTCTCCTTGCTTTATTACTATTCTTTATAGCTATTTCTTTTGGAATGTCAAATGCACACAAAGATGGCATCTCTCCCCTGTCCCAACAGTAAATAAGCTTCACATATTTTTCATCTATTACCAATACCTATACGTGTGCTAGAAACACAGAAGGTCCTTAAGAAAATTATGTTGAAGGAGTATGACAGGGAAAGAAAAATATGTGCAAATAAACAGTGGCAATGGGGGGTGAAGGAAAGTTTATTTCAGAGAGAATAGGAATCATGTTTTGTAGCGCGTGTCCTCTACTTTTATACGTGAACTCAGTTATCTTGTAACCTCATTCCCCATGATGTTTGTGCTAGCTACACCATGCTGAATGATCACCAAATATATAAATTCTGATAAATTTTCCATTTCTAGAAACCCTTCAACATATTTTGCCCACAAGGAGCTGAATGAAAACTAAGATCTGTTCTGAAATTCTTTTTCAATTGAAGAACAAAAAAGAAGCAAATATAAACATCATATAGAGATTTTTTTTTATGAGATATTGGGTCTGGGAAGAAAAAAGTATGGACACAACATATTATAGCTGCCTTTGATTCATTGCATATCACCACTCCTTAGATGACAAATTTAGTCTCTGTTGCTTTAACAGAACCATACATGGCACAATAAAAATGGGAGGCTATAAACAAAGTATTTTAATGGATTTTCACTTTTATGCTGTCAGTATAGATAAAATTTAACTGCATCATATAAGATCCTTTTCTAGAAAATATAACAGTGCATATAAAATTTGTCTGGCCTTCAAACTACTCCATTTTTCCTGGAAACAACCTTAACATTTTGAAAGTCATTCTTTCCCATCTATTGTTATATGATAAGAATAGAAGCTGTTGCCTGTTAATATGATCTAGAGAGTGAAGACATGGCCTTAGCTCATCCCATCATCATAGTTCAAGGTATACACCCAATCAAACCTGGACCAATAAGAATCTTTCCCACGGATATGTTAAATTTCAGGTAGAAGGAAAAGTTCTTTTGTCCCTGGCCCCAGAAGTCTGGAAGTAAGTAAGTGTTACCTTATATTGTATGTAGTACCTATATCGCATATATTATATATTACATATATATATATGTTATATATATATATATGTTATATATTACCTATATATTACACATAAAAATATATATATATATACCCTATATTATATATATCTTATATAAGGTATGCATATAGGTGTTATATATAAATAAAATATGTATCTATCTGTCTATCACCTTATATTACCTTTTGTGTGTAAAAGGCAGTATTTTCTAGTAAAAAATCAAAGACAGCAAAGAAAACCAAAATAAAACAAACAAAGTATAGAATAGAATTTGATTATATTTGACTTCCTGGTTCCAGTTGCACAAGATAAACTATAAAACCACTCTTTCCTTTGCCTTCACTAAGTGAATCAAGAAATTCTTCTGCACACCTTCGTGCATGTTTAATTTTCTGTTGCTCATTTCTGGGCTGCTCAAAAAACTCTAATCTGCATTGCAAGCCTTTTCAGGGGACACTTCTCCTATGATGCCTCTTTTGAAATCCCATACCAAATTACTCATTTCTTCTTCTCTACTATTTATTCTATTTCATGTTCACATTTCTATACTTTCATGTCTCACTGTAGTGTATTATTTGCACATGACTTTCACTGCTGTCTTACATGTCTGTGAAGAGCCAGGTTCTGCTTTTAACCACTATCACTAGAACCCAGCACTTAAATGTCAAACATTGAGTTTCAGTAAGTGTTTGATATAACAGAAAACCTTTGCAAAGGGCTCTTTTAGTCTAGCTAAGAAAGTGAGGGTGCTCCACCAGATGTCACTCCCAGTGTTTGATAGAAGTAACAATTAAAAAGCAAGTAAGCACTGTATTGCATAATTGAAAGTTGCTAAGAGAGTAGATCTTAGAGGAGGAGGGAGGGAGAGGTGATAGGTGGGGGAAGGGGACAAAACAGGCTAAAAATGTAATATATAGTATGATTCCATGTTTGAAGAATAGAAAATGGTATATTACCATAAGTGGACAGCACATAGAGTAGTGGTTTTTATCATTATATTTATCTATTGTCATTTAATATGTGTTGCTTGTATAATTTTAGAAGTTTGAAAGTAAAACATCTCTCTGCCATGGGATTAGGAGAAAATGACTTCTTTGGGTACATAATTAATTGTAACCACCCATAAGTGCCTGCTAACTTCTGGCTGGTAACCTGGTGTTCTAGACAGACAGTAGAATCTCTTCCTGAAGCTCCACTGCAATCTGTTAACTCTCCACAGTTTTTGTTTTGTCAAATTTGAATAAACTTCACCAACCTGTGGGAAGTAAAAGCAAGTAAATAAACTTTAACAGAATAATGAAACTGACACTGGAGACAAAGTCTTTCTTGCTATGTTAAATGCAATTTTTTGGTCAATTCCATTCTTTTCTTCTTACAGTCTCAAACTCTGTAGAAAATGCTTCATCAAAAACACTCTTATGTTTCCCTGCTCTTCTTTCGGGTATTTTATTATAATCTCTTAATTAAATGACACTCAAAATTAATTTCCATTTGAAAAAGAAAAGTATGCAATAAAAGATATTAAAATGTTCCACATAGAAAAATTGTGCCGGAGCCCGCCAGCTAAGATCGAACAGTTCCCGAGATGGGGAGTGAGGATTGAGAAAAGGGAGAGAGGGAGAGAGGGAGAGAGAGAGGGAGAGAGGGGGAGAGGGAGAGTGAGGGGGAGAGAGGGGGAGAGACGGAGAGACAGAGAGACGAAGAGACGGAGAGACGGAGAGACGGAGAGACAAAAGATAGAGTTGGGAGGGCTCACAGTGAATACTATGGCACTGAGTTTATTTACACAGCCTATTTATACCCTTGACAATGCATGAAAAACAAAACCCACACACCTGTAAACAACTGCTTGACATTTACATAACTTCTCTCACCCATTTTCCATTAAGCCAAACTTCCTCCATCTGCACAGACTATCCATTAAGCCAAACTTCCTCCATCTGCATGAAGCCCACCTGCTCTGCAAACTTCTAGCTTGCAGGCAACTTTAACCCAGTCTGTAGGGCCTTCAGCTGTAGGGCATTCGGCAAGAATGGCTCCCAACAAAATTGTTCTACTTAATTCATATTGTTTCATGCTAGATAATTTAATTTTTAACATGAGTAATATATTTACTTATAGTTTATTTTGCTTTTTTTTTCTATTAAACATAGAAGATATGAGCAAGAAAGGCTTACATGGATTAGCAGTGGTCATTCTAATGGATCGTTCAATTTCAGGTTTAGTAACATAAATGTTTCTACGAAATTATACATATATTACACATTTCTGTAACCTTTCATAATTTCATCATCCAGATGGGTTTTAGGGAGGCACATTTAAAACATATTTATGTGAAAATTATATGTAAATTGAATAGTATCTCGAAGAAAATATAGAGTAATGTATCTATTGTTATAATTATGCCATTAAGAAGATTTAAGAACATACATGGAAATAGGCTCAGTATAATGTGTTTATCTTGGTTCTGGCAGAAATAAGAATGATTCTACTTAAAGTTTATTAGACAAGAATCACTCTTAGTAAATCTGAGCTAAATTTTAGGCAAAAAAAAAAAATCTCTAGATTCATCTTCTTCCAAAATGGAGTTATATTTGTTTGCATTTATATTTTCTTTCATGTCAAAAGTTCAGCCTCAGAGCTATTTTAACCATTTGCAAAAGTATAATAAAAAGACCAAATATTTAATCTACATACTAAAAAATTTGAGAACTCAAAATTTTTCTCTTGTCTTAAATTTCCACATGACATATTCTAGACTATTATGAGAATTAAGCATGTAGATGTATAGTTAGCTTAGGTGCTATAATGTTGACCCTGAACTTGATGCCAAGGACACTTTGTAAGCTCTCAATCATAAAGATAGGTTTCATGGTCTCTAATTGAGCATTCCAAGGATCTCTGTATTCTGACTCTTCATTCTCATTTCTCACCATTCATTTAAACTTTACACTATCTAGTCTAAACATATTGAACTCATTACAGTTCCCCAAATATGTCTTCTTAATCTGTCTGTGTATTTTTGGTTTCATCTGCCTAGCATATTTTGCACCAGAATTCTGACACATTTTTTTTTTTTTTAGAGAAGAGTAAGTTTCCATTAGGTAGGCGAGAGCTTGACTTAAGCATCAAGTACCCTAAATTTAATCTTAGTTTAGTCACTGACCAGCTCTCCGGTTGTGGGCAGGTTGTGTAATCTGTCGCTATATCTCAATTTCTTCAAGTATAAAATGATGACTACTATAGTATCTGAAGAGAATAGCTGTATAAATATATAAAGGTATATTCTCTTCACACAAGTTCAGGTATTTAGGGGATGTTTATAAATGTAACACTGCCAAAAAATAAAACTGAATTAGTATAATTGTCTCTGTACTGTTATTTCTCTGGCCTGATGATGCATAGGTAAGAAAAAATGATAACTTTAGTGAGGAATTGTGTGTGTGTGTGTAGTATAGACTCAAACTATGAAAGTGCTGGGATTTTTTTGCTCCATTTCCAGTATTCAACTGGAAAATGCACCCACCGCCCATATTCCCCACTCTTCCCTAATTCACTATCAGATCAGAGTGGCCACCATAATCATCTTCTTCTCCTCTGTTTATGTTTTGAGGTATCTTAATTATGTTCAATTACTGCATTCAGTTCTATCTAGATGACTAAGGTAAGGCACCCGAACTCTGTCCCCATTGCTAGGCATTCATTAATTTATTCTTGTCACAAATCCTTATGTAGCAACTTCTGTGTGTCAGGCACTGTGCTACCTGCTAAGTAGACATGATTTACTGTTTTGTCTAAAGACAATGCTGCTGCGTAACAGGAATTGAGAATGCCCAAGTTTTAATTCTGGATGAATCACTGCTAGCTGTTGTGTGACATTGCATGTCCTCTAACCTCACTCATCCTTCCTTCAGCATCTCTAGCATGTGGGACTTAAGATGGGATCTTTATTGTCACCTGAGAAGTTTGCAAATGTGTTAGTTATTATTTCATTAATAGCAATATTAGTAGTCAGAGACAACATAAAAAAGTAAACAAGTGAAAAATAATAAAATGTGATAAGTTCTATGAAGGGTGAAAAATGGATGCTTGAGAAAAAGCAGAGAAACAAGATCCAAATTAAGTTTCTTGAGAAGGTGTTAGTTAAGTTCATCCATGGAAGATACAAATAAAAATGGTCCGAGAAAACCAAGGGCAAAGCATTTCTGTCAGAAGAAGAAACATATCAGAAGGCTTGCATCAGGGAACCATCAGGAATATTCCAGAAACTGAAAGGCCAATGTGCAATTGCTGCCCACCACGAGAAAGCAATTGACTATTTCAAAGAGATTGTTGCCCAAGGCTCAAAGGCTGCTGAAGCACCTGCCTGCCCTGAAGCCATTCTCTGCCTCTGGGCATGACAGCTGTCCCCTCTGGTGGTGGCCAGTGTTCCTGCTGAAGGCATATTAGATTGTCTACTTAAGTTGCTTAAGCTGAAACCACCCACCCATGAGATGATTTCTGGAGTAGTTCCTTGCCCACAGCTTCTCTTTTATTCTGTCCCTCTGATTCCTTTCATTTCAAAATTTTACCTGGTGCCACCAGCCCAAAACTGTGCCTCTTTGCACTGGAAGTATCATATAGAAGTTTTACCAAATCAATTCTTTTAGACTCACTTTTAGGCATATGTTCTTGTCACATAGTTAAGAATTAGATTCTAGAGGCATATTAAGATTTATACTCCTGCTTTGCAACTTTATTGCTGTATGACTTTTTATATACAGCAGGTCCTCAAATAATGTAGTTTCATTCAGTGTTCAAAGTTGTTTCGTTTTAACATTGATAAAAAAAAAATTGATTTCTGACCAGGGCCACTATCTGTATGGAGTTTGTATGTTCTCCCCATGTCTGTGTGGGCTTTCTCTCATATCCCAAAGATATCCATGTTAGGTTCATTGGTGTGTCTGAATTTTCCCATGCTGAGTGTGTGTGTGTGTGTGTGTGTGTGTGTGTGTGTGTGTGTGTGTACCCTGTGATGCAATCGTGTCCCGTCTAGGGTAGGTCCCATCTTGCACCCTGAGCTGCTTGGAGAGTCTCTAGCTACCCATGACCCTGGACTAAAATAAATGGGTTGGAAAAAAATTATCTTCCGTGTTTTTTATGCATCGTCCTGAATTGTATAGCTCACATTTTCTTCAGTGCTTAATATTAGAAGTGTTTTTGGTCTTTATTTAGAAGTTTGGTGATGTTTTTTGTGACAAGACATATGCCAAAGGAGCTTAACTCCTGTTTATGTCAATTTGCCTAAGAATAAAATTGGTTTCATTATATACTGTTTCATTTAAAGTGACAATTTCCAAGAATCTATCAATAACTTTAAGTAAGGACTTACTGTACATTTTTCAATGTTGAATTTTGAAAAATCAAGCATAAACTTAGTGGCTTATAATAATACCCATTTATTAGCTCACTCTTCTGTCAGAAGTCTGGGCACAGTATGACTATGATCTCAACCCAGGCTTACAACAAACCTGAAAACAAGGTCTCAGCCATGCTCTCATTTTTAGGTCAAGGTAGATTTCCAATCTTGCATGATTATGGCAGAATTCACTTCTTTACAGTTGTGGCACCAAGGTCCCATTTCTTTACTGGCTGTCAGCTAGAGGTTGCTGTCCTGGACAATGCCTGCATTTATTTCCTGTCACCCCATTTATCTTCAAAGCCAGAAACAGAATTTTCCTTATGTTGAGTCCTACTTATTCTTCAATATGTTCCTCAGGAAGACCCCAGTTCTTTTTAAGGGTTCATATCATTAGGTCATGTCTACCAGTAATCAGTCACTCTTTCTTAAATTCAGTTGTGCTGTACAACGTAACTTAATCACCAGAGCGACTATCCCATCATATTCACAGCATGCACCCACATTTGAAGAGAGTGGCAGAGCCCTTGGGGGCCATCTTAGAATTCTACCTACCACACCTCACCAAGATTTCAAGCCAGAGACTCCTCTGTGAATCAAGAATGATAATGGTACCTCATCTTTGAATTGCTGTGATGGATAAAAGATAATCAATGCAGGGTGATTGCTATGGCCACTAACATGAGAAACTCTTTAAAAACATCAAAGCCATGACACTATTACTACTACAGCTGCCACCAGCCCCTCTACTGTGATGTTTCCTAGATATAAATCTGCGTGGTCTGTGGCAGATGGCATATCATTTACATTCATGTTTTCTTCTTTGTCTCACTCTAAGGTGATTATTTGCCTAAAGAAATCAAGAACCCTCTTGGCTCCAAATAGTTCTGGAAGATTTCTTTCTTCTTCTTTCCTTAGGAATATAATTCCTTGAGTGACTACAATGGTGCTTCAATAATATTCAAAGAGGAAGAGGTGATCACTTAATATGTGGTTTATAATCAGACAAAACTGCAGTTATATCCTGGCCTTACTAGGACATTGCTCTCTGGGAGCTTCCACTACCTTACTTACAATAAAGGTATGTTAATGATGACTGGCATACAGAGTGGTCATTAGTACTAAATTTAGTGACTTCCAAATAAATTATGGCTATTCTTATTAATGCAAATCTGCTATAATTTATCCCACCACTTATCAAAAAAAACCTCGATTTGTATTGAAAATTTTCAAACTGGGACACTTAAAAAATATTAAGTATGCTATTTTATTTCATTTTTTTTAATGAGAGAAAATAGGCAACCATGCTTTCTATTTATCCTAAATTGAGTTTTTTTCTTTCTTGATATCCACAGGATAATAACTTTTTTAGAAAGATAAGTATTCAGTGCTTTGTAGCATTTCATTTTTACTTTTACTCTGATTATTCTGGGTGAAATCTAAAACCTTTCCATCATAGGACATGAGGAATGGTGTGTGTGACATTGGAGGCATCCCAGTTAGTTTTTCTTACTGTGAGCGTTTATGCTGATTGAGTCATGAACAGTAGTCCTGATTCTCCACTGAGCAGCCCGACCTCAGATGTAGGATCCAAGCAGAGAACAAGCAAAGAGATCCAGTTGCAACCACCAATATCAGCAAATGTTTTTCATAAAACAGAAACTGAAATAAGGTGGGAGTGGGGATCTAGCTGCTTTTTTAACATCCTAAAGTGCTTCAAATAGATTTAGTGACATTCATTGATTCACTCATTTATATATATATCTAAGGTTCAGCTGTTTTTATTATGTTTAAAGATAATGCTGCCATTTTCCTTTTCTCTCTCACTCTTTTTTTTTTTTTTGAATGATATGGATGTATTTTCCAGAACTTAAAGTGCATTCTAAGGAAGGCTATGCTCAATTGAAGGGCAGTTTTCCCCCCTCTTAAGTTCTGAGCCCCCCCCCCACCACCACCATTTTCACGCTTGACCTATGGAAGTTGCCATCTCCCTTTAAAACTGAATCTCTGAAGGCAGGGTGTCTCCTCCCATGAACTTATGGCATGCACTCTGGGCCTGGCATGTCAGGGCCTGGTGCCCCCAGCACACTCAAACCCAGGGCACTCGAACCCAAGCCAGGGCCTGGCACACCCGGGGTATGGTCCATGGCTCTACCTGAGGCACGAACCCAGGACCTTCTGCATGTAAAGCAGACATGCTAACCGCTACACTACAGAGCCACCAGGGTGAATTTTGTTGTTTGATATGAATGTTTTGATTGTACACTTAAGCATTTAGTGTTGCATTTTTGACTAAACAAAAATTGATTTTATTTACTCACTAAAGAAATAGTCATTTAACAGCTACTTTTTGCCAAGTTCAAAATCAGATACTGAGAATACAGATATGTGGCATAGAGCTGTATTTAAAGAACAGAATCTAGAGACAACTGTCCAGGGTTACTATGTTCTAGCTGAAGGACCTTGGACAAGATAATTTATTTTTGTCTCAATTTCTTTATCTGGACAACATGGATAATAATAGTATTTATATCATAAGATTGTAATGAGGAGTAATCAAGTTAATATTTGTAAAATGTTTAAAAAGTCACTTCCTAGAACGTAGAATTACTATGTAAGTTTAAAAAGCAATAATAAAATCAGCACATTTATCTTCATGTAGTGCACAGTCTTTGTGGGGGAAGGCCACTACACCACTTAATGAATATATTTTATTATGTGTCATTAAAATAAAATCTTCATAGAAACAACATAGGGTAATACTTAATACAGATGAGCCTGGGAGGTGTGAGAATAAGGAAGCCCTCAAGGAAAGCTGATGCTTGATTTGCATTTTGAAGTCTGAGTAGGAGTTGATGATGGAAAAGGGTGAGAGAAGTCCTGGCACTGTACTGAGCAACACAGCACAATGGCCAAAATGATGAGACTATGGGAGATAGGAGGAAGTCTCAAGTGGTGAAGCTGCAGGAATAGCCAGGCATCAGATGATAGAGTGGATGTGTGTTGATTAATTTTTATTTGTTTGTTTTTCTTCCTCTGTGCATAGTAAGGAGTCACTGAATTACTTGGACCAGACATAACTGAAATTACAGAGACCGGGCACAGTAGGTTAGAAGAGTTGTAGCCATTGGCATGAGGCAGAAAGAGGCTCAAGGAAGGGAAAATGGCCAGGAGCCTGCAGCGATAGGATTGGGCCTGATGAGTTAACAGCAGTGGAGTAAAGCTGGGAAGATAGACACAGTATGAATGACTCATAAGCAGGGCAGGAAGAGGGAAGAAATTTGGTCCAGGGGTGAAGAAACACCAGGAAATTGATTTACTACTAGTCATTCCAGGTGTGGTTCATTCATTCACATTAAATGGCAAAGAAGAAAAATAATGTCATTAATTTTTGGCAATATTGATGACAAATATTGCATCAGCAGAACTTCATGAATCAGTGGAACACAAAATTAAAACAAAGGCACTCGCCTTTATAATTAGAGAATTGGAGAAGAGTAGAGTTGTAAAGCTTCTAATCTACACTCCCATGGATCAGAGAGATTAAGGATATATATATAGACAAGATTTAGGTACTTTGCTAGCTTCAGCACAATTAAAAATACATGAACTCTATAATTAGCTAGATCTGGTTTGAATGAGTCACTAGAGCTGTCAGCCTGAGAAAGTCACTGTTTTGTTTCTATTTTCTCATCTGTGAAATGGCTAAACAATGTTGACTTCATAGAGTTGTGGTGAAAATAAAATTTTGTGCTATAATATGTACAGAGTGTTTAGTCCCTGCCACATGTTAGATGCCAAATTTAAGGACAGCAGACACTTCCATTTAATATTTTCAATGTTTAACCCATAAAAGATTTGGATTGGTTTAAAATAAGAGGACATTCATTAAATAATAGACTATTGAGCTTGAAATTAAAAATACAGACCATAGAACATAAAAATAAAATATGCATCATAGAAAGGGGAGTAAAGGTGAACATAAGGGTAAACTTAGTTGCTAGAGTTGAGATACTATTGGAATTGATTCTCAACAACCAGACAGGTAAATGTTGGTGAACCAAGGATGATGCCAGGTCTCCTGCTTGTCTGGGCAGTACACTTCTGACTACCAAAAAACACACAAATTAAGAGGAAGAAATGTCTTGCAGTTAATTAGCAGATATATATTCTTTAAGAGGAAAATTGATGCAAGCCTTTTTTACCCATGTATTTCACTTTGAATCCTGCATGGAGAATATGAGAAGTCACATTTGCTGTTCTATTTCCCTCTAAGTAGCCCTGCAACTTGTAGTTTTCCATTACTCTGCTATCTTATTAATGAAGAATTATTATAGTAAAGAAATCTTTTGAGGCAGTTTAAACTGGTAAACTACTTAAAGAGGAGGAAAGGGAGGTTTGCAAGTTGTTATCAGGGACTCCTAAATGTTAGGACACATATCATCTTGCTCCCAGTCTCCCACTTGAGCCACAATCATCATGTGTATCTTTTTGGAGTATCTGGGCAGAGGGTGAGAAGAAATAAACAGAACTCAGCAGAAAATAATTGTTGTGTTTTTAGAGAAGCAGATATTCACACAGACATTACACTTGGAAATGAGAAAAAGATGAATCTAGAGATAAGTATCTATGTAGGATTTAAATATAATGAAATATGGAATATTTTTGCAGGAAAAAAATTCTGCCAAGTAATCAACAAAGAGGAAAAATGGTCACTGAACCTGTTTGTGATAAAGCAAGGAAACTAATGGGCCCATATATTTCTTTTGGGAGCAGGGAAAGCAGGATACCTTTCTTCCTTTCAGAAATAAAGACATTATCATTTATAAAATGGTGGCTTTTACTTTCCATCAAAATGTACACCATTTCTTTCTATTCTCTTGATATTTCAACCAGAATTAGGAAAATAAAATGCATGAAGAGAAAAAAGGACTCTGATTTCTTCCAGAACAGAACAGTTTTAGTAAAGCCTAAAAGATGATTACTCTGAAAGAAGTCAGAATTTAGTGAATTAATCACCATTTAAATCCCACTGATGTTGCAGTTAAAACAAACTCAAAAGAGGCAAACAAAAAATTACATATTGAGAGATATCTTAGGAACAAGTGGTCTGTGTCAGTTCCCTCCTCTTTAGATTATAATTCTAAAAACCATGATTGATGAGTATGGAACAAGTTAGTAGTATGGAACAAGTTACCTCAAAACTTAGCAGAATAAAACAACACACATTTATTATTTTATGTTTCCATGGTCCAGCATTTCAGGAGTGGCTTAGTTGATTGATTCTGGATTAGAGTCTTTAATGAGATTGAGGTCAAAGCATCAGTCAGGTCTGTAGATATTTGAAGACTTGACTGGGGCTGGAGGACCAGCTTTCAAGGAGACTCACTGATGGCTTTTATTAGGGAACCAGTTTCTGGCCAGTCCTTCACATGATTTTATGAGTGTCCTAAGATCAATTGTAGGATGCCTACTTGCATTTGGATTTCATGTAAACAACAAATGTGTTTTTAGGATAAGTACGTCTTTAATATTTCAAAGGACATGCTTATACTAAAAAAAAAAAAAAAAGGATGCATCATTTACTGAAAGTTAAAAATAACCATTTTCTGTATTTTTATTGGCTAAATTTGGAAACTCTATCTCATGTCATGGTAACTGGCTTCTCCCACACCAGGTGTTCCAAAGGGAAAGAAAGTAAGAAGATGTTATACCTTTGATGACATCTTTTGGAAGTCACATGCCATCTCTGCTACCACATTTCATTCATTAGAAAAAAGACAGAAAGCCTGGCACACACTCAAGGACAGGAGAATTAGTTTGCACCTTTTGAGAAGAGTCTTGTCTAACAAAGTGGACATATTTGCGAACTACCACAGATACATAAACACTGAATGCATTTATATAGTCTAATGAAACACATTTCTGATTCAACATTAACCTTAATTCTCTACACGCATAGAGACATACCTGCACGCACATATTGGACTTTACTGTATAGAATTGAATTAATTATAATCATAATCTATGAGGATAATACACTTATAATCACTGATGATGACATCATTAATTTAGACATGAGTCTTACTTATTTTTTTAATTACTTAGTTATTTGAAATAGTGTAATGAGCACCCTGAAACTACCACCCAAACAAAATCTCTGACTCTGACTACAGACTCCATCTAACCAATATTCACCATCTGAGCTCCAAGACTCTCCCTAGAAATTATCATTTTAATCTCATATTTGTTATTTCTTTGCTTTTTTCACATAGTTTTATTCCACAAGGATATGTGTGTATACATTATATTAGTGTATGTATATCTATTTTTAAATATTAGAATATATAAATATAATATATGATAGTTATTTATGTAATAGTAAATATATTTCCTTTATAGTTATTCATTTATACACATATGATATATCTTGTTTTTAATTTTATAAAAAGTATATTATGATGAATATACTTTTTTTACTGTTTTTCATTTAATTTTTTTTGTTAACATTCATCCACATTACTGCTAGTTGTGATAGTAGTTTCATTTTGACTGCTGTATTACATTCAATTGTGTTATCTTATGGCTTGTTTATTTATTCATCTATTTTCCTAATGATAGGCATTAAGGTTTCCCATATTTTGCATGAATAATGCTGATATACTCATATTTATATCTTTTAATGTACCTTTGCATAAGTTTTACTTGGATATATCCATCAGGATGAACTTACTATATAAGTAATTCCTGTGGGCAGAAAAGACAAACACATACCCAGAATAAGTGTCTATTCTTCTATGAATAAACCACTGGCTCTTCCAGAATGGGAGGGACCCAACTTAATATGCGATGGCCGGTTGGCATTTTGAGGAGTAATGCTCAGCATTGGTCTTTCTTGCTGGCAGCTTGAACATTCATAATGGGCTAGATCAGCCTTAGTAAATACAAACCATAATGTTGGGTGTGTCCCTAGCCTTCGTCTCTGCTATTATGTCTGTTTTTTTTTTTGTTGTTGTTTTTTTGTGTGTGTGTGGCCATCATGCCAGTAACAAAGCCTGACTAATGCCAGTTAACCAAGTGATTTTGTCTGCTTGGTTGTTCAGTGTCTCTTTTATAATAAATTTTTATTTTGGTGAATTTTAACATGTGGTACAAAATTCATCACACTTCTTGCCTACCACATATATCTGATTCTACTACATTTCTTGTCTCTGAGCTTCTAATCCTATTCTCTCCAGACCTTTCACCAGCTGGCCAGCCCATTTGTTACTGTCCATGAGTCTATATATGTTCTCACTTCAGGTCACTTTTCCTTCAACACAAAGTACAGAATCAGGTGCACCCCTTGAACTTCTGTCCATTTAAAAAATTTCTCCTTGACACTCTCAAGGTTCTGCCTGAGTATAACTTTGACACTCCTGCCATCCATTTTTGGCTTGCATATCACATATAAAGCTGACTCATCCATACAATGTATGGAATTCTTTCACTTCTTTCTGCAGTTGTGTAGGATTATGGTCATAGATTTGAGTTGGGTGAACAATGAGTATAATGGTGACTTGTGACATGAAAATTTGGGCTATTGGACCATACAGATTGCTTGTGCTCTGTGGTCCTTCTCAAGCTTGATCCTGGATATAGCATTTTTATCTTTTGGTGAATTGCACCTGCTCAACTATTGCTTGCTAGGTCTAACAGAACACAACTGATGTTAGGCAGTTATAGACAGATGGTCATTTAGTGTCCCATAGTCAAGCATTCTGTGTCTACCAACTCCCATTAGTGAACTAGAAGCTGATGACAAAGCTTGTGTAATTCTCAACTGCAGGTAATGTGCTCTTACTCCAGAACTGTGATTTTCCCACTGTGACCTTCCAGAACCTCCACACTGCGACTTGTCCCAGCACTGATATCTCTTGTACCACAGCATCTGCTGTGACACTTAGCCCAAGCAGTAAGCCTGCTTACACCACACTCTGGATCTCCTGGAGAATCATTTCCTGCTCTAGGCCTCACTCAAAGCTGAAAGACCGAAATTTTGAGGCTAAAACAGTGATTCAAGGTATTGAATGCCATTAGCACAAAAATCTGAAGAGATTTTGTATTTCTTCATTATGGTAGGAGATACAAAATGCAACAGTTTACATTTTCCTTTTCAGTGGATGTTTCCATACCTCCATGATCACTAGACCCTTAAAAACAGGAGTGTGGAACACTCTTGAAGTGACTGTGTTACAAATAGCAAAACTGGCTCAAGGCTAAGAACCAGGCAAGATTTTTTTTAAATTTAAACAAGTACCTTTAACCTCCTGCTCATCCATTCTTGCTTTCTTTTTATTTTATATTAAGCAATACTCTTCTTGTCTGTCGATCAACTTGGTTACTATGGATGCTGTACTTCATTAAACTACTTCATAACTCTGTGTGGATCAAAATCTCTTGGCTTCTACTCCCACCTTTGCAGTTTTCATGTAATTGTGAAACCCTGGGATCTGGAAGATAAACAACGTCACCTGACCTCTCCTGCTTTGGGACCCCAACATCCTCATTGCTATCAAGAACTCAGTTTGGTGATAGCTTCCTTTACTCAGTCCTGGCCTGCAGAAGAGAGCAACTGCTAAACTTTCTCTTGATACTGGTTGTCAGTCACAGGAATGTTATGGCCTGGGTGAATAGTGTCCTCTTGTCCTTCTCAAGGAACACAGCACTTCTGGCCCTACCTAATATACTTGTTTTATTATGCTTTTTTACCTGAACATTTTAATCCCTTCTGTCACTGTCCGATATGGTACTTTAAGTATTTCAACTTTGCTCAAAATGAGTCATCACTTTTTCTGGCTTTTAGAAGTAATTCTAGCAGTAAGTTTAACTATCTTATAGGGTATTGTCAGAATATCAAATCCAACATCTTAAAAGAGTGGTCCCAAGTTAATGAATTCTCTATTATCCTGTCCTATGTTCCAAATCCTTTTTAAAAAATTTATTTTTCAATTACAGTTGATATACAATACTATACTAATTTCAGATGTATACAACATAGTGATTAGACATTTATATACCTTATGAAGTGATCACCCCAATAAGTCTAGTATCCATCTAGCACTATACAATATAGTTATTAAAACATTATTGACCATATTTCTATGCTATACTTTCTATCTTTGTGACTATTTTTATAACTGCCTATTTGTACTTATTAATCCCTTTCACCTTTTTTACCCAACCCCGCAACCACCTTCCATCTGATGACCATCAGTTTGTTCTCTGTACCTATGAATTTGTTTCTGCTTTGTTTGTTAATTTTGTTCTTTATATTCCACATCTAAGTGAAATCATATGGCACTTGTCTTTCTCTGTCTGACTTATTCTACTCAGTACAATACTTTCCAGGTCCATCCATGTTGTTGCAGATGGTAAGATTTCATTCCTTTTTATGGCTGAATAACATTCCATTCTATATATGTACCATGCCTTCTTTATTCATTCATCTGTCAATAGACACTTAGTTTGCTTCTGTATCTTGGGTATTGTAAATAATGCTACAGTGAACAAACAGGTGCATATATATTTTCTGATTACTGTTTTGGATTTCTTCCAATAAATACCCAGAAGTGAAATTGCTGGGTTATGTGATAGTTCTATCTTTAATTTTTTGAGAAACCCCCACACTATTTTCTATGTTCTGGATCCCATGATCAAGTACTCTCAAAATCCAACCTGGTCCATGCTGGCTAATTCTTGTAGTTCCTATAGTCCTTTCCTTTATCATCAGACCTAGCATATCCTCGGTTGGGTTATGCTTCACCTCAGCCCTCGTCACTGGCTTGAAGGCAGGAGTACACTTAGAAAAGATCCTGATAAGGGTTCATGTTGCCCTGTGGGAGCGAAATATCTGCAGTGTCTTCTAGCAGGAGGAGTGCTATCTCTTATTAGTGAGGGATAAATCAATTATGCTGGTTCCAAGAGTTAAGAGCAATCTGGGAAACTAAAATCTTTGGAGGCATCCACCTATATGTTTTTATCCCATTTTTCGGGGTCCAGGGTTTTCCCAACAAGGGCACTGAGTTTGGCCTAACAGACCTAAATCAGTTAAACTTTAATATTTTTGAGGTTTGATGACTTTAACTATAATGTTGTAAATTTGGTTTTCAGGTTTTCTAATTTTTCACTACAAGAAATAGGTGCCTCTTTTTAAGCTCCCAACTTCCCCAATCCTATTCCTATACATTTCAAAAACCTGAATTATTGCTCTGGGCAGGGTTTTTTTATTCACTAGAACATTCTGCAAAGTCACCAGTGAGAGGGACTATAAACTATACCCTATGTACCACCCAGAAATGGGTCCTTATTGGAACTTGAAGTGATGATCTAGTGTCAAAACCTATATTGCCACTTACTTTCTCAGACCCCTCCTCATACATCCTCTGGGATTTAGACCTTGGGACAGAAGATATGAATAAATCAGCAATTAAGAGACATGTTTTGAAATTTGCTCTGATGGTGAAGATCAAGAAGTTGATTGGGGTTATAGTGCCTGTAAAAAATATAGCAGTTGGACAAGCAGGGTTGGTCTTAGAAAGCCATCACTTTGGTAAAGCTCTGGTGATGCAGACCTGATGTCCTGGGTATGCAGATCTGACTTGTGTGAAAAGTGAAGAGAAGTGAGTTAGATGGGGAGAACCTCTGATAGAGATGCAGAAAGTGTTGAGAGTAGGCTTCCGTGTTCCTGATTTTGAAAGAAAGGCTTCTAATGTTTCCACATTTAGACTCTTAGCTGTATTTTGTTTTGTTTTTTTTTGTTTTGTTTTGTCTTGCTTTGTTTTTCTAAGAAACATCATAGGATTATAGAGATTTGTGCTTTTTAAAAATATGGTATTGAAAAATATTATTATGAATAACTGATGATTATTATGGAATTTCTTCTTTATTAATATCCTAATAATTTATTTTATTCTAATCTAATAAGACAGTGAATTGTATTTATCAATTTTGTGATACTAAGCCATCCTTGTATATCTGAAGTACACCTAACTTGGATTTGAATATATTGCATCATTTTTTAAAAAAAATATAAATTAATTTTAATCATATTTTACTTACAAATCATACTCATGATTAAAATAAGCATTTGGTTCTCATTTCTTTTAATGCCTTTTCTAATTTTGATACTGAGATTAGCTGATTTTGTGTTGAGTTGGAAAGTATTTTGCCTTTTCCATTTTCCAAAAAATTACATAAAATTGGGATGATCATTTTCTAGAAAGTTGAGTAAAACTCACTTGTAAAAAACAATTTGACTGTGTTTTATTAAAAGAAAGTCTTCAAACAAATATTTCAAATTATTTAGTAGTTATAACTCTATTTAAAACTTTTTATTTCTTCTTGATAATTTATATTTTTTTCTACAGGATTAGTCATTTTATCCATAGTCACATTTTTGACATACAATTATTGATACTGCATATTCTCTCTTTAATCTTTGTTATTGTAATTGTTTTTTAATCTGATTTTTATTATAACATTTTTATGCCTTTTTTCTTCTTGATCAATTCTGTGAGAGTATGTTTATCTTGCTAATTAATTTTTTTAAGAACAAATTATTGTGCTCATTTTATCTTTCTCATCCTTTTATCTCCTTCTTTCTTTGGATGTATTGTGTTGGCAATTTTTTAACTTCTAACTCATTTATTTTAAGGCTTTTTAAAGTATTTTATATATTATTAGTTGTAAGTAAAACATTTAGCAATTCATATGTAATTTCCAAATATTTGAGAATAGTTTCTTTTTGATGATACAGATGTAATATAGTTGAATCAAGGTTAGATAATATTATTGAATCAATACAGTTTCTTTAAAATTTGTTGAGGGTTTCTTCATTCCTAGTACATGATCAATTTTTGTAAATAGGAGATAAGGGATATATCATGTGCATTTTAGATGCAGAACTCTGTAACTGCATTAGTTTATACTTGTTATCGGTAAACTTTAGATGTCTTCGACTTTTCTGCCATTTTGACATCTTAATATATAGTGATCAAGAAAGATGTGATAAAATTTCCTTCTGTGTCGATTAATCTATTAGCCTGTATAATTCTATCATGCTTGTTTTATGTATTTTGAAGCTATATTAATTCCAAACATTTTCAAAATAACTATAATTTCTTGCTGAATTGAACTTAACATGCAGTCTCTTCACCCTTACAATAAGCTTTGCATTAAAATATATTTTATGTTACATAATGTAGTTATGCAGGCTTTTATTTGAGTGTTGCCTAACATATATATTTCTCCAATATTTGTTTTAAACATTTGAAGGACATTATACTGTAGGTATGTCTTTAACAAAACAGCATATATCTGAATTTTAAAAAAGTCTGATTTCCAGGTTCTAGTCAGGCATGTAAGGAGCTTGAAAGTCACCATTTCATTCTAACAACTAAAAAGATGAACAAAATTTTAAAAAAATCAACAACTCTTCTCATATCCTTAAGAGAACTGAAGTTACAGGACAAACTGCTGTCCCTAAACTTGGAGAAAAAGGTAAATATAAAGCATCATAGCAAAGCAGAAACCTTCATGGAAACCAGCTCTGGAATAGAAAAACCTGAACTATGACAAATATCTAGAGGCTCAGCATGGAAAGTCTGAGAGATGAAAACTCCAGTTATCAGTTTCCCTTCAACCTTTGTAAGTTTTACCTCTTGGAGCTCTATCAGGTTCTCACAGTGAATATCAGAGAAAAATCTCCTCTTGCTCTAGTGCAGATGTAGAGGGAATGGGAGGATCATTTTCTTATTAACAAGGACTTCCTTAAGGAGAAACTACTGAACCAACCCCTAACTTGTTGGAGTTTCACCAGAGTCTAAATGACCCGAGGAAAGAGAAATATTCAACTCGCCACACTTTTTCCCAGCTAAGGATGGGAAAAAACAAACAGGATAGCACTAGGGAGTTCAGATCAGAGGTACTTACGAAAAGACTGATACCTAGTCATTGGACAGTAGAATGTTTCTTTTCTCCCCAAAATTTACTATGACTTTGCTAACATCCTATTGATAGCTATTCCTTTTACCCAGTTTATCACTTCCAGCTCTCAAGAAATAATTAAAAAGTATACTAAAAGTAAAACAAAACAAAACAAAAAAGCAAACAAGAACAACAACAGAAAAACAAGTCTGAATTTAAAGAGTGAAGAAGCATTGGAACCAGACTCAGATATTGCAGGAAGGTTGGAATTATCAAAGGAGATTTAAAACAACCACAATGAAAGTGCTAAGGGCTGTAATGCATAAGGCAGACAGCATGCAATCACAGATGGGCAATGTAAGCAGAGAGATGGATAGTCTAAGAAAAAAAAAAAACAAAAGAAATGCTAGAGATCAAAAACACTGTAATAGAAACAAGGAATGCCTTTGATGATCTTGTGAGTAGACTAGACTCAGCTGAGGAAAGAAGCTGAGCTTGAGGATATCTCTTTTGAAACCTCCAAAGCTGAAAAGCAAACATAAAAAAAGAAGAAAAAGAAGAAAACTGAACAGAATATTCAAGAGCTGTGGGACAACTACAAAAGGTGTAACATACATATATTAGAAAATAAGGGAAAAAATGGGAAAAGGGAACATAAAATTAATTAAAACAATAACAGAATGTTCCTCAAATTAATGTCAGCCATCAAAACACAGATAACGGAAACTCAGAGAACTCCCAGTTTTATCTATCTACCTATCTATCTATCTATCTATCTATCTATCTATCTATCTATCTATCTATCTATCATCTATCTACAGGGAGAGGGATAATTTGGTGGGAGGAGAGAAAGAGATCAGCATATGTTTATGTTTTCCACTTAGTGAGTAAAGAGAAATATTGGGGGTGGAGGGAGGAAGATTGCAGTATCCAGGAAATAAAGTGAAGAAACTTCTTTTTTTTTTCCTTAGAACATCAGTTAAATGATGATATCAGGTAAGATGAAAACTGATAAACAACCAATGATTTTGCAAAAGGGTGGTCACTGAAAGCATTCTTGCTGAGCTCTTCAGTGTAGTGTGAGGAGGAAAGCGTAATAGGATTAGCTAAAGAAAAAATGCAAAGAGAAGTTGAGGTATAACATAAATGCTTGTGATATTTTGAAACTTCAGTGGTTATTTTCTATTTTTAGTGAGTTAATCATTTATTAAGCTATGATTTATATACAGGAAAATTCAGCATTTTTGGTATAAATTTTGACAAATATATACAGTTACTTAACCACCACCACAGTCAAGAACAGGTCCATCTTGTCCCCAAATCTTATCATTCTCCTTTTAGTCAAGGTAATTTAACTATACTAAAATTACTAAGTCCTTGGCTTTAATGTAAAATCTCTCATAATAATTATATTACAGAAAGCCAATTGGAAATTGTTACTCATTGAATTGTTTTGTGAACATTATATAATCCAATTTTTTATATACAAGTAAATAGCCCGTGGATAAACCAAGACAAGAATTTAAGAATAAGTGACTGAACAAAGTCATTTGAATTAGTCACTCAAAAAAAAAAATCCACAACTAAGTAGTTAAAAAGTGGAGTCAAATAATTTGTGAGAAAAAGTTATTTTAAAAAAATCTTCAGAGACATTTTATATGTAGTTTATTAAACCTTAGCAGTCTTTCTCTTGTCCTTTGTTAGTAATACCTGAATATGAACTTGAAACGTGTTACATTAGGGTGACACCTAAGGAAAAATGTGTGCTGAACTCATACTTCATTTAACCACTTGTTGTACTCTAGAAGAACATAAATAAAAACAAAGCATTCTTTTTTGTAAGAAGTATCAATAAACTGAAATATGGGAGACAATTTAGGAAATTGTTTCAAATATCTAAACACAGTAAGGGTCAGGTGCTCAGCATTCGGTATCCCTAACAGAATCTGGATCTCTCTTCAAACATCTCATCTCCTCCACCAAAGACCAGGAGAACAAGGGGCTGATGATGCATAGATGCTGTGTGGTGGTGAATGGGATAAAACTATGAGCATTTCCAGTGTCTCCATTAGTTTGAAAAAAATAATAGAAGAAAGAAAATCATATCTTATTAAATCCTTCACTCTAGGAAAACACAATGACAAGTGTTTCTCCTGGTACTGATTTTAGACAGGCACCAGGTGTTTAATTCCTGCCCAGTGAATGGCTAATGCATTCACACTACTTCTCTGTTCAAAAAAAAAAAAATCTGACAGTGGAATTGAGCACTATCGTAATAATATTCCAAAATGAAAATGAATGTCAGAAATAATGATGGGAGAGGATTTCACAAACTGTATGTCCAATTTTAACAAGAAGAAAACTGCATTTCTAATAATTCCTCATTATTTACTTAAAAGTATCATAGGCAGTCCTTGAGTAAAATGAAGATAAAAGTGTGAGGACCTCTTTAAATATTTCTTAGATGATAATAAATAGATACATAAATCAATAGATGAATAATAAATTTATTTTCTACTCTAATGTGGAAAGGATCAAGAAAATTCAAAAGTTTCCAGAATTCTACTTCTGGCTCTGTGGCAAATCCAAAACCTGCTCCTTTCAGCTCTCAACATACTTACAAGAGCCTTTTACAAACAATATAGTTACATCTTTGAAAAATTATCCTTCAAAGCTGCTTTTCAGACCATAACCTTATGAAGCTAAGAAAGAAGCATCAGAGGATAAAAACATGAAGGTATGAAAATAATAAAAAATTATAACAACTGAGAACACTCTGCCCCATAGGAATAACAAGAATGTAGGTCTGGTTCAGAAACAATGAATAAGCAGACAAGTCAATGGCATCACAAATTCATATTATATTTTTTCTATAAGATAATAACAACAATAATAATGATAATAATATAATAACAGTAAAGACCTAGGTAGTTGGTGATATATATATATATATATATATATAGAGAGAGAGAGATAGATAGATAGATATATGTATATGTATATGTATATGTATAAGTATACGTATATCTGTCTATCATCTATCTATCTATCTATCTATCTATCTATATCTATATCTATATCTATCTATCTATCTATCTATCTATCTATCTATCTATCTATCTATCTATCTATATATATATATATAAAGGGATGGAATGGAGAGAACCAAGTGCTGGGTAGAACAGATTTCCGTCATTCTGTTCTACCCTTCACAATTTTTACCATCAGTGATATCACCTGTACTTTTATTTATTACACTTTCTTTAAATTTACTATTTATTTTAAGCTAAAAATTTTATGCTTATTCTTAATTAAAGGATAAAATAATAAATATTAAAGGTATATTAAATATAGCAAATAACATATTGACATTTGTCTAAATAGCGCCTAAAATAGTCTTGCACTTTGGCACTAAATCCACCACTTTTGGGGAAACAGCTAAATTAGCTCATCATTTTTTTCATTTAGTTATTACATAACTAAGACTTATTATATATAACACATTTTCTAGGAACTGGGAAAATAAGGGTTAACTGTACATCATTTTTGTTCTGTCATTCACTTTTCAGTAGGAAAGAAAGACATATTATCAGATTAGACTGAATCACTACTATGATCCCTTTGAACACTGAGATTCTATGGTATTCTGCATCTGTGAAGCAAGTTGGAAGCCAAATTTACAAAATGCATAGAACTCTTGACTTCTCAGATATATCTGGAAGGACTTAACATTCATCTGATATTTAAGAAGTTGAAAGAGCAATTTAGGGGAAAAAAAGGCTTCTTCCCAGAACATATTATAAATCTATTAGATATGTCGAAATAAAAGTTCACTGAGTCAAGTGAGTCAGGCAGTTTATATGGAAGAACAATATTTATGGTTATGAATGTAATGAAATCTTTTTGCTTCAAGAATTAATTTCCCCAATGCATAGTTGGCTGAATAATTGGTTCAGTGAAGGCAGACAAATTTTCATATTTCTCAAAACCAATATTGGCCACTGCTCAGTTGAAGGCACTTGCCTTTTTGTGCGATGGCACATGAAATGTTCCTCTTAAGCAAATTGAGCTTGTGATAGAAGTCTGAAAGTGATAGAGATATGGGAAATACTCTGTCACTCAGTGTCAACTGAGAATTTTATACCAAATGTTCCCGTCATTAAAAACTCTGTCCCGAGTTCTAACGTGGACAGTGCTTCCGTTCCGACATCAGCGTCCAGTTCTTCCAAGTTTAAGACAGAGGAGACTCAGAAATTTGGTCCCTGAGGCGCACTACAGCTCACATTTAGAAATTTCCTTTCCATATTTGAAAAAAGTACCTTTGAAAAGTACTTTCTCTAAATTTACATTTAAAGTACAGAAACTAGCTTTGTATTTTGATTCTATTAATCTCCCTTAAAACAAATTTATATTAATTTCAAATATCCTTATAATGACAAAGTCAAATGAGGAGAATTTATAATATAAGACTAGATGATATTGTTATTAGCATAAGAGAGAATTTTCTGTTTCATTTACCAGCTCCACCTTGCCATCCCTTCAACAGAAGAATAGCCCTTGTTGCTTCTTATAACAAGGTGTTTCTCATGTTACTCATGATACAAGGAATTAGCAGGGGGTTGTCCAACACTTTAGGGATCACCACATAATTCATTCTGAAAGGGAAGACAAGTTTCTGGTCAAACCTAAGAAATATTTGTCTAGACTATTTTAGCAAGCAATGGCTCTGAAGAGTTGGAGAAAAAAATATTTGAAATTATTCTGAACCTATACCTAAGACTCCTGTTTGATGGAATGAGAAAATCAGTTAAGAAGAAAATGAACAATACTGGAAAACAGAATCCACCACTCTAGTTTTTTGTTACATGTAAAAATCATTCTGGGGAAAAAAAAAGAATTAGGTAGAAAACCTCTGTTGTGAAGGAAAAAATAATCAACTTTGGCATCAAATAAAATTACATATGAATTTCATTAGCCATTTGAATTTAGTCAAGATAATGAACCTATCTGTTTTAAGCTTTCTAATTTAAAAAAGATTAAAATAATATTTATTTGGCATAGTTTGGTGAATAAGCACTTAATATAGTGCTAGTATTATTTTTTAGTAGGCACTTGAAAATAATGTCTATTATCAATGTTATCATCTCTATGGCATATTACTCACTCCTTGGCACCAGCAGGACATATATTGATGGTGAGAACCACAGGAATGATGCTCCCAAATGAAGAAAAGAGTTAGTAACAAAGGTTTTAGTTTTAATAATCTTCTTACCTTTTAATATATAGCTGTCCAACAATAACTCCTGGCAGTCAATGTCTCTCAAGAACATGTGGTTTCTTGAAGGAATACACACTCAACTTTTTAACTCTGAAGAACTTATTTACTGCTTGATTCAGGATTCCCCCAAAGCAACATTTAGCAAACACAGGATCAGAAATGCATGGTAATTATTGCTCTTGGGCAATTAATCATAATTTAAAAAGGTTAGTTGGTGTTGGTGCTAGCTATTTAATTTCTGCTCCTTTTTACTCTCCTGACACATTTATTGACTTATTAGTAATAATTATCTCCTCCAATGAGTATAATTTTACTTTAGGAAGATCATCTATTAACTTACCATGAGCTTCCTTTCTTGAACACTATTGAACCTGTTCGCTCTGCCCAGAAACAAATAAAATCCTCAAACTCAAAGTGAACCTTAAGCTAATCAGTACCAGAAGTTTTCAAACTTTTTTAAAGAAATAAATCAATTTCTCCTAAAAAGTCTCATGTAGATGCCCAATACATAAAACACGAAAACAAACTTGCTTTGTTTGATGTATGTTAAATCCAGTATTCTACTCACTAGCCCTTTAGCTGGATTAAATAATTTGTTATTTTAGCTAATCTAATACTAATTGCTTCTTATTTTCATAAAAAACACTAATTTTAAAAAATAATTATCTGTTGGGAGCCATTCTTGCTGAATGCCCTACAGACAGGGTTAAAGTTGCCTGCAAGCCAGAAGTTTGCAGGGCAGGTGGGCTTGTTAATGGATAAGATCATTATTGAAGGAGAAAGATTGGTTTAATGGATAAGCTCCTCATGCACATCCTAGGGTATAAATATGCGGTGCTTAATAAACTCGGTGCTCAGTATTCACTGTTAGCCCTCCCAACTCTATCTCTTTGTCTCTCTCTCTCTCTCTTTGTCTCTCTCTCTTTTTTTCTTAATCCTCACTCCCCTTCTTGGGAACTGTTCGCTCTTAGCCGGCTGGCTCCGGCAATTATCCATACTTCAATTCATGTATCTCTGTTTGAATTTATCAGTCACGTTACCCTTTACCTCCCATCACTGTAATGACCTAGATTGGCTCATCACATTATGCCATCTCTCTTGCCTGTTGGAACAACAGCAGAACATAAAGCATCTTCATTGAGATTTTGCATTCAGATGCTAAGGGAGAAATGGTTATAATTTTGGGAGATCCAAAGTTGTAACTAGTTAGGCTTATAGTAGCTTAACATATGTAGAGAAGCTTCCTGATAATTCCATTAGCACAAGAGGGTGATATTCAGTTGAGTCTCTATAGCATAGTTTTACCTTGTGATTCAGATGTAGCCCAGCCTAGACTTATTCTTAGACTTACTAGTAATTTGAGCTAAGAACCATCTCCTCACATTGTTGCAATATTGGATTATTTTTTATTGGTTAATTTGTTTGGTTGTTTATTGTTTAGAGATTGCTGAAAGAGACTTGACACCCCTCCTTTACTTCCGTTTCTTCTTCATCCACCAGCTTAGACATAGATCCCTTTTTTTGTTCTAAAGTAGCAATTTTCTATAATGACATGCATTCAATAAAAACCAGCAAGATTTTTAAAAAAATGTATACATAATAGTTTCTGGAAAGAGAAGCTATTTGTCTTCCTAAAATATTTTGTGTTTAGGAGCCAAAAATGTATACAATTAACTAGCAATGATGGAGATTAATGCATTACACAAATATAAGGGAACATCATTACCATTCATTTCTTGAGATTACAAAACATGAATCATTTTAAAATTTACTTTGAGTAGAATTTCTTAGCAAATGCCAAGCAACCCATTGTAGTATTTTCAAATTAGCCTGGATATCAGTGTGGGACAAAACTACATGAATACACATATACATACACACTCACACAATCTCACAACATGTGCTCTTCTTTGTTACCCCATAGTTAGTTAAGACCATTTGTTTTATTTTTATTTTTTAGAAAAGAGAAACATGCTACTAATTAAAGGGGAATTTAAGTATCCCTGCATCTCTAATAGTCCAAAATAATCAGGATATAGAAATTCAGATAATTCAAAGTTGAGTCAGTTATGAGAAGTTATTAAGTAGGTTGTTATTAGTATTCTTTTATTCATTCTTCCCCTGAGTAAGTGCCTATGAACTACTTAATATGTGTTAGTTGAGGTTAACTTGGTATTTTCATTATTCTCTGGGTCCTAAGTGCCTAAGGAACCTCAGTTCATTTATTGTTCAACGTATGTTGATCTGTTTACTACAGTCCAGCTTCTGTGTTGGTGTTGACTGATGCAAAAGCAAAGACAGAGTCAGATGGGGTTTCTGCCTTTAAGGAACTTGCCACAGTATTCAATTCAATATAGATCTTCTGCTTTAATTATTGAAATTGTTCTTGCTATTAAAAAGCTCAAAAATATGAAGAGAAATACAAAAAATAGCCATAAAATTGCAATGCTATGTGGTTCAGTTTTAAGCATTTATTTTGTACTAGGCACAGTTTCAGATGTTGGGGATACAATGATAAGCAAAAGCAGTTCCTACCTTGTGGTCAAATGGGGGAGATTAGCAATTGCAATGCCAGATAGAAGATCCCAATCTACCTTTGAAGGGTCACATGTAGGATATTCTATCAGCATACCCAACCAAGGTGTGAAACTCAGGGAAGGAGAGGCAGTAGGTAATTTGAAGAATAAATCCAAGCCAGCAGGCAAGAGTGGACCATCTGGGAGGAGTGACCAAGGTATAGGAAATAAAATCCTTGTTTATGTTGTAGGATAGAGCATAGAACACCAGAGATAAAGAACTGTGAAAAGAGGATACAGGAAAAGGTAGAGCTTGCTCATGAAGGATTTTGTGAGCCCTGTTTGAGTGTTTCAACTTTATTGAAAAAGCAAAGGGAAAGTCTGAAGGATTTTGAGCCAAGGGAGCTATGATCAAATTTGTGTTTCAGATTGACCCTTTATAGAAAAAATCCAGGTTAGAAAATGGTTTATTAAAGAAACTGTTCTTATGTTGTTTAGAATGCTTAGCTAGATAGATATGTTCTGGAATTATAAGCAGGGTCTCACAGCAGTGGTTTTAATGCATGAGTCCAGACATCTCTCAGTCTCGTACCCTTTATAGTCTAATGTTCTCAAGGTTATTTTGGGACATGCATAGCAGATAAAAAATAGAGCTATGTCAGCATCTTAAATCAAAGGAATATATTTCTTGTTCAAATCTAAATGTTTAACAAACTCTTTTCCACTATTAGCAATAGCTCAAGTGCAGAGTCAGGATGCCTAACACAGTTAAAACCATAAGAAGAAATGTTTCAGAAAATAAATGTTCAAATACCAGCAATACAAAACTATAATACTAGCAACATTGAATATTACTGAGGCACTATGAGAATTATCTTTTTTAATTCTCTCATCAACCCTATGATATTGACAATTTTTTTGCCTTACTTATTAAATAAACCGAAATTCAGAAAGCTCAGGCAACTGAACCAGTCATACAGCTGGTGAGTGGAAAGGCTGGGATTCAAAATAGGACTGGTTAACTAGAAATTTGTTTTGCTTTTCTTTTTAGAAGTCATCAATATGCTTACTTATGAGGAAACTAGAGAAATAAACTTCTGGAATGACTTGATTCCTTAAGATATTGGGATAGCTTTTTTCTTCTCTCCCTATAAAGAAATAATACAGAGTAGGAGAGCCCCCATGTAGGAAGTTGTGGAAAAGGAACCCCAAATCCAAGTCAGAGTGGCGATAAAATGAATTTGAGAATCTGGGGAGCATATATTTCTCTGTTATCTCCTGATTACTCTTACCTGTCTGTAGCTTTTATAGTACTGTTGGCAAATACATCCCTTTATCTAACAATGAACAATTACATTGAAAACCTAGATTTGGGGAAAATATATAGCATTATTATTAAAACTTTATGATGACCTTATCAACAAAATTAGAGTTAAATTCGACTTATTGTATGTTTTATTATGTCTTTGCCCAAGGGAAGGCAATTCGACATCTTGACATTGCTTTCTTTTTCTCTCCTTTCAAACCTATGATGAAGAACTAATTTATTTAGATCTGGCTGTGATTAGTTGAATGATTTTGCTCCTTGTTGTAATTAATTTTCAGACACTTTAATTGATGGTACCTGTACTATATTTAATGCATTTCAAGGTAGTAGAATAAAAATGTGGCTTGTTGAAATATTCACATATCCACTCCACTAAACAGAATACTGATTAATTCTACATAAACATTCTGTCTTTTTTTATGACTATTATAGAGGAGAATATTAAAGTCAATAGTATAGTTTATTTCAATAAATATTAGAGGAAAAGGCAAAATTATTTTACAAAATAATATAGCAGACCTTCACCTTGGGGGCCAGAGATTGCTAAAGACCCATGAATGTGCTTTAGTTAAGCTTCTGAACTTATATATGCGCACATGTGCGTGTGCACACACACACACACACACACACACACACACACACAACCCATGTGCAGATTTTTTGGAATTAATCATTTAGGTACATAATGTCAAAATTTTTCAGTGCCTAATACATTCCAGAAATGCTATATTGAATCACCTTTTAAGCTTCTAAAAATACATATTTAGGCAATCACTTTCTAAATCAGAATTCCTAGGCTTATCCAGGAATTCAAACCCAATATGCATACTGGCATACAATATACAACAGGGATTGTGTTCAACATATAAAATAGTTATGTTTTTTAACCCTCATAATACCTTTATGAGGTTGTATTGTCATGACTATTTTTAAGGTAAAGAAACTAGGAAGTTAAGTTGAAATATATGTGCTGATTAATTACAGTTTTAATTATGCTCAAACATTTACATCCCTGTCTTTTAAGAAATACATGGGAAAATTGTTTTTCATTTTATATTCCTAACTGTTTAATATTATTTTGTCAAGTAACACCTTCTTGACTTTTCAAATTATTTATTTTCCAAGAGAAATTTATATTAGAGGAAAATATCCTTCTATATTTATATTCAAATCTATTGCTCTGTTTTATACTTGAATATAATTTTATTAGAAATGATGAGCCTTTCTTTGAATTTCCTGATCTCCTATTCCTTATCTCTGAGAGAATACAATGTTACCAACTCATTACTCACTGAATCATATTAAATACCACACTGCATACTTTTGACATTTATAATAATAATCAAACAACCTGTTCCACCTAATATTTCACTGGAGGATCTTCCATATTATGTTACACCAAATATTGTGTATTTTAAAGTATCCTAATGAAAATGCATGGGAGAAAGAGCATTGCAATTTAAATATCATATTTATTCCTAGCAGTAAATTCTCCTTACAGACAGGTGTAATCTCAATGAGTTATCAGCAATCTGTTCACCTTATAGTTCACCTTATAACTTTTAGGAAGACTTTCACAGGCATATCAGAAATTCATGGCTTCAGAATTTCGACAATACCAGACAGACATTTTTTTTTTACTTGCTTAATTGAACCAGAGGGAACTTCTGCACATTTTACTTTGAGACTTGATATTTTAGTTCTAGGTAACTTGCTTCACACATTAGTGGAAAGACAGACGCTTCTATAGAAAGTCAGTATACCTTGGGCAGTTTTTTCATAGAAAAATTACAAGTGCACAAGAAGGGATAGAAGTGCCTAGCCTACAATTGCTCAGTCACTGGTGTGTCATGCCCCACCTTTCTCTTTCCACTGGTCTTCTTAGTGTGGAAGCGTGAGTTGATTTGAAGGTGCAGTGCCGAGGAATCACTTAGAGAGTTGCACTGGAGAGCCGTCCAATCTCAGCTGAGTCTTTGTGTAAAATAAATAAGGCTTCATTGTGTTATGTTTCTAAAATCTGAGGTTGATTGTTATCTCATCACCATCTAGCCTATCCTGAGTCATAGCTGCCTTTCACAGCACAGCAATTCCATGTGGAATTTTGCCATCAGACTCATAACAGAGCTTCAAAATGCTCCAAATTTCAGTTGCAAAAACACTCTTTTTTATAGTTTTAAAATAAATTCTAAATATCTTTCCTCTTTTCCCTACAGCTTTTCTGATGGTTTTAGTGTCTCTCTGTTAAATGTGAAGACAGAGTATATAGAATAACTGAATACATATTTTGAAAAAGACACACATGCACTCAAAAATGTGCCAAAGTTTAAAATAAGAAAGCATCTGACCAATTTGTATGTTCTCTCCACCTAGGGAAGTCACCCAACAAAAAATGGAGAATGGAAAATTTGAATTCATTCTCATCTAATTCCAAATCTTGTGTTCTTTTCACTAAAATCTAAACCTTTTTTTCTAGCTAATCAAACTTATCTCCCAAAGTTGTCATGAGGATTAAGTGGGATATCATATGCAAAGCAACCAGCTCAGAGCTTGGCACCAAGAACTACTCAATAAATGTAAATTTAACTTCAGAAATACTCAAGATGCCCCTTAAATTTTAATCAGGTGCCCTTACATATTAAAATCACCAAATAGCAATCATCATGGTCCTCAGTGATTACTGTCTTTCACAATAAATCATAGTGCTCTTTCCAGACCTTTAAAATGAAATTGCAACTTAATCCTGCATCTTTTTGTTTCAGCCTGATGAAATATCACCCTGTGCCTGTGTTTGTATTAGGAAATAACTAAAATTTTTAGTGGACTTTGCTTACATGAGATTGTCTATTTTCTTGCTGGAACTACTTTTGAGATTATACTGATAAATCATGGAATAGTCAAGTCTGCAGTTCCATTTTCATTAGCAAATTTTATTCTAAATAACCTTTAGAAAGCGCCTGCATGCACACGCACACAGTCTGAATTTCTAATTGGTTGAATTTAATGTATACATCTTTACTTTTATTGATCTGTATTTTTGCTATTGATTTTATCTTTAGAGTATATTTTCAATGTCTCCTAGAAATGGCATTTTATTTTTGTTCGTTACACTTCTAAGCAAAGACAAGCTTACATTAGATATTGGTTTAGAAAATAGATATTTATGAAGAACAATCCAGCAAAATGGTATGGTAGCTGATGTCTATTATAAAAAATAGTCAAAATTGACATAATGTTGTCACCTTGGTGATATTGACACAGGTTCCCTTTGTTAAGCTATTCGGTAGACCCAAAGTATTTGAATACATCATATTAAAAGAGCATCTTCACTTATTTTGCCTTTTCATTACTTAATGAATATTTATCACTGAGTTTCTACTTGCAGATTAGGAAGTGCATTTACAAATACCTAGAATATTAGAATCTAAAGTGTCTTAAAGATCATCTTGATACGCCCTTTCAGTTTGTACAAATGGAGCCTGAAGTTCATAAAGAGATGAAGTCAAAACCATGTGCTAGCTTCCAATTTACAACAAGGCATCTAACTGCTTGGGCAGAGGGGGACAGATATTTCCAGTCCCTAAGCAGAAATGGAGCTTAACCTTGTTCTGGACACTTCACATCTGTTTGGAACTGCGGCTCGATCCTTTAATACCAAGTCCTGCCTAGGTGAAAAACTGTAAATATTACCTTGGAAAACTCACTTAAGCTATGCCATTTTTATTGTCCTCTCTTCTCCACTGGGTGGTTATAAAATCAATTTAAGAGCATCATGGAGGACAATGATCTTTTTAAATGTAAGCCAGTCTTGGTTTCCCAACTGACATAAGGGAACTTAAAGTATTGCAAAGTACAACTTGAATTGTGAAGCATAAGGATAAATTTTGACTATGAACTATGATGCTGCATTGCCTGGAATTTAATTCCAGCTGTGCAAGTTACTATAAATTGACATTAGACATGTTACTGCTTTTTTGGTTATATTTATTTTTAAATTCATTTTTCAGTTACAGTTGACATTCAATATTATATTAGTTTCAGGTGTACAACATGGTGATTAGACATTTATATACCTTATGAAGTGCTCACTGAGTAAGTCTAGTGCCCATCTAGTGCCCATAGTTATTACAATATTATTAACTATGGTCCCTATGCTACAATTTACATCCTATGACTATTTTTATAACTGGAATTTTATACTTCTTAATCCCTTTCCCTTTGTCACCCATCCCCCCAAGTCCTCTTCCATCTGGCAACCATCAAAATATTCTCTGTATCTATGAGTCTGTTTTTATTTTATCGGTACATTTATTTTGTTCTTTAGATTCCAAAGGTAAATGAGATCATTTTGACTTATTTCATGTAATGTAATATCTTTCAGGTTAATTCATCTTGTCACAAATTGTAAGATTTTATTATTTTTTTATGGCCAAATAATATTTCATTGTATATATGTACCATGCATTCTATATCCATTCATCTCTTATTAGACACTGGTTGCTTTTATGTCTTGTCTAAAATAATGCTGCAATGAGCATAAGGGTGCCTCTATTCAAATTAGTGTTTGGAATTTCTTCAGATAAATACCCAGAAGTGGAATTACTGGGTCATATGGTAGTTCTATTTTTAAGTTTTTGAGGAAACTCCATACTGTTTTCTATAATGGCTGCTCCAATTCACAATCTCATCAACAGTGAACAAGTGTTCACTTATCTCCACATCCTTGCCAACACTTGTTTGTTGATTTCTTGATGATAGTCCATTCTGACAGACATGAAGTGATACCTCACTATAGTTCTGACATTCATTTTCCTGATAATGTATGATGTTAGGCATCTTTTCATGGGACATGTTACATAAACTCTGTTTCATAGATTTTCACTTTTAAAATATGACAGTAATATTTTTCAACTCATAAACTAGTTGTAAAAAATAAACAAGTTAATACATGAAAAATAATTTGAATAGCCTAACTTCTAGTGTATAAGGTGTACATGAAAATGAGCTAATCCACTTTTTGTTACTGTTTTTATTATTTATATTTTCAACACAGCTAGGAACCTAGAGCCATTATAAGTTATATATGTTTGCTGTCTTAAGGCACATAAGGAGATCTTTTTGCATTTAGTAGATGCCACGAGATTTATTTATTGCTCCTTCTACCACTGATCAATCTCTGTGATGGTAGCATCTCCCTATTTTATTTAGTTTTATTGTCATGTCCATGATTTAGACTCTTAATCTTCGGTCTTACTTGGGCTTTGCTAACAGCTTCTATCAGTTTAATTTCATATAATTTAATCAATTGGTAATCAGGCCATAGAGCTACTTTTTGATTTAGTTTCTCGGGAATTCTTGGCTTCTGCATTCCAAACACCTTAGAGCAGTGTTCTTTGTGATGAGGAGAAAACAGCATTTTAAATATGAAGAATGCTCTTCTGTTTCCGAACTCTCACACTGTGGGCAGCATCCCCTAATACATAGTTACTAGAGAATCTAAATACAGCTTTCAAACCAATTGCAGATTTAACTCATCTTAATTCTATGCAGTTAATATTAGATAGTGATTTATCACTGAGCAGAAATCCATTTAATTATATCAGTCTGATATTATATTTTGATAGATCCCTTTGTTTGACTATTAATGGAGCTGGCAAATTATTTAATAATTAGTCACAGAATTGATTAATAAGTTTCAACCATTAACAATTAGATTTTACTATTTTAGCTCAACACTTATTGAAAGTTTGTCGCTGTTAGACTGATAATTTGAATGATACATGCTAATGATTTGCATCCATCATTCCCTTTCATTACTCTTATGAACTGTATTTGCAACCATTACATAGCCTCTGGTATGCATTCAAGAGGTGCTTCAAAAACCAATGTGTCCCCAAATCTTTGCTTTATTGGTACATATTATTAAGCAGTTCCACATTATAGACACAAAGAATGACTTGGGATTTAAATTAAAACAAGTTTAAATAGACTGCAAAAGCTTTCCTCAGCAGACTGACTTCTACATTAAATACCCAAATTAATGCACATCACCATCCAGACAGAGGAACTACCATTTTCTAGACTCTAAGCTATGTCTTTCCTTAAAAAAGCATAAAGTTTACATAAAATATATTAACTGCATGCCATGTCATTGCATATCATGCCATGTCTCTTTAAAAACATCAAAGTAAAAACTTGTTTAGCTTATTATCCTTTATGACCAATATTAAGCAGATCATACTCAAATTGTTCTTAAAAGACAAAACTAATATTATCTAAGCTTTAAATATTTATTCATTTATTCATCCAATCATTTGTCTATTATTCAGTCAACTCTCTGCTAGACTCTGCTACCCATATATTGTCTTTTGTATTCATTCCTTTTTTTTTCTTATCAATAATGTATATTTTCTAGTCAAGCAGTTTTACACATCCTCATTTCTAGGTGTGAGTCCTGATTAGCTTAAGACAATCAAAATGAACACCATCCTGGCCCAGTGATAAGCTTAGACTGAATTTGTTAAAGGCTGAAATTCAGAATGATGATATAACAGCTATTAATATCTCTATATCAAATGCCATAGCATACATCTTTAGAAACCAGAAATTTTTAGTGATAAATAAGGGCAGATACAGACTACAGTGATAACAATTAATGTTAATAAATGTTGGCATTTATCATTCTATTTTACATCAGACATCTCTTATCATAATAATTTTGTATAAGAAATAATCAAAAACCTCAGTGGCATAATAAGCATTATTGCTTAGGTATTGAGGTGGTCAGTTAGGGACCTCTCCTGTTCTTTGGTTTGCTCAGATATCTGGAGCTTGGCTAGCTGTTATAGCTGATTAAAATCTCCTTATTGGAATGATTGGAGTTGCTCACCTCTGATCCAGGTATCTCTCATCTTCCTCCTGGTCTAGCCAGGGTGTTTCCTTCTCATGGTGATAAGAGGGAAAAGTGAGCAAGCCAGATAATCCTGCCACTCCTCCCATTGTCTGATGTTCCTGAAGAATCAAATGGTCCAAAGCAAATGATATTGCTGAACTTGGGGTCAGAGAGGGAGAATATTACAGAATTGTAAGGCAAAGGGTATAAACACACAAAGTGTGTAAGAACTGGAACCCTCATTAGAATTTATAATATACTTTATGTTTAAAATGCTGCATTGCGAAAAAATTCTATTACTGTGGTGACCTCAGTTTTGTCTTATTTTTATTTCTCAACCATAATCCTCTGTTTTACATTTTAAATTGTAGTTTCCTGATTACTATTTTGTGCCCATTAAGCTATCCCTTGTGTACATTTTGCATATTCCTGAGGCCACCAGAGTACAAGGTTTGTGGGGAGAATGATGTTTATCTTGCTTGGAATGCTTCTCATGAAGGAAAACTGAGGTGAAGAAGAGAAGAGGACCATAAGAAAAGAAGTCTGGATTGTGGATTTTTATTTTTGAAATCTTGTAACTTCCACTTAACATTTTATGAGTATAGGGATGTGCTTATATACTTCAATCTCAAAGTTGAAGGAAAGGCGTAAGGAAAGCCTAACATTCTTAGCTTGGAAATTAGGGAGATTTTATTTGATAGCGTATTTGAGATGTCAAGGCTAGCATCTGGCTTAATGTGTGATTAATAATGGGAAAAAACATTTTCCTAAGCTATCCCTCTCTGTGTGGATAGAATTATATAGGTTAGTTTTTCTAGCAGGTGTGCAAATCTCATGCATAAAAATAATTTAGCTCAATGAAGAAAAAAAGGCCGTTCTATTTTTCTTCCCCTTTAGAGGCTATCATCAGTATAAAATTAAGAGCAATACTTTCCAATTCTGCTAATCTGTTTTGATTTTTAGTTGTATCTATTACTACACAGTGTCAAAGTGCTTTTCTTTCTAACATCTGCCAAGAAAGGCGTGTAGAAACAGGTACATAAAAGGATAGTCTGACTGTTTCTTCTATTTAGAAATTATATCTTGCCACATGCTTTTATGTGTACTTGGTTGCCTGATGGGAATCCATGTACCCGCCAGCCACAAGTTCCACATGTTGTTTCTAATAAGGTGAACTGTACTCTACAATTTCTCTTTTGTGGATGAAGTATTTTCTCTCTGCCAAGGTCATCCTTCCTGCTTCAGGTGCTAATCTGTGCTGCTCCTGATCCACTCATATTATTGATAGTAGAGTCCTTGGTATATGTTATATTGAAATATTACTAATATATGAACTGTAACATTAAATTTCTAATTTAATCAATCAAATAATATACATATACAGTAGATGCTTGGCTAGTAAAAAGATTAATTGCCATGTGCAATGAAAACTAACTCTGTATAAGGTGAAATATTGCATGTCTCTCACAGAAAGATGGAAGCTTGAATACTGTGTTAAGCTAATGACTACTTATGCCATTCAACCATATGGATTACCTTTAAGACAAACCAGAATGAAGATTAAAGGCATATAAAAAACTGCTCTATCAAAGCAGTTAGGGCTTTTCTCCAGATTCTACAGGAAAATTATGCAATCTGTTGCAAAACCAGGCGCTTGCCTCCCAGATGGTACTCAGAATCTATCTGAGCAAACACTTCTTCCCTGCTCTGTGTAACAAACAGGGCACACTTTTGATTCTCTGTGCTTGATTATGCATCTGAAGACATTTACACAGGAAGGACCTTGTAGAGTTGATGTGGATTTGCATTGTAAAACTCCACAATGTTATAATATACACGCATAGAGCAAATCTGAAGTTATGAAGTAAAAGATGATACTTTTTGAGATGTGCTATATCTCTGATTTGTTGGGTGACTTTTATATTTTTTCAAAAGTATTTTGCATGTGGCTAATCAGAAAGTAAGGCTACGAGTCTTATTACTGACAATCTCTTATTCATTAAAAGAGAACTGTTTGTTTTTCTTGGAGGCCTGTTGGTTGTAGGATACATGATTTAACTATTATTGAAGGCATTTTGAACAGAAAGATCATTCTTATTTGAATGGGTACCCAGAAGTATTTTACTCCCCCCCCCCGAAATGTAAATATGTTTGTTTTCATATTTAGTATATTGTGATTGTTGGTGAATGCTGTTGGGGATGAAGGTTAAGCTATATCATCCTCCACATCTTTACACCAGTTTTGCCTGGGTCTCTTTGCCTTCCACTTGCGTGTTACTCTTTGGCTTGTTTAACTCCACGTATCCTCCACCATACATGGAGTCCAGTGTTCTTATTCCCAGATGATACTTTTCATCACTTAGAATTGAGTTAGGTTCATGTTATTCGCTTCCAAGTTACCAGGAATGTACCTGTCTCATGCCCTTATCATAGTTCCTGCTTTCAAAATCTAGCCTACCAGGGAAATGATTATGCAGTACTTAAATTTTTTATTTATTTTTCATTTCTGTAGCCTTCTCCTCCAAAAAATAGTTTAGCCCATGATAACAACTTATAAATTTTTGTTTGTCTGATTACTTAATTGACTTGTTGATTAGATCAATATAATAATAAATGAATAAATGAATAAAATGTTTGAGTCATGAGGGCAAATTATATATAGATTCAGAATTCCAACTTCTGCTCCAACATGTGAAGATATTGGAAGTCATTACTGTCACCTTCACCACAAGAAAAAAGCTTTAAAAACCAAGGACTTTTCTTAGATCCATCAGGGAATCGAGGTCATAGAATAAATGACCACCCCAAACCTGAAGAGACAGGTTAATATAGAGAATACATAGTAGCTTACCTGAAGCAGAAGCTGCTGGAGCCAGTAACAGGTGGGAACACTTAAATGGTTTTCTTAGAGGTTGAGTGTGGACTAGCTTGAAGTTAAAAACTTCTGGGGGCAGCTTAAGGGAGGCCACCACACTTCCATGGGTTTTATCTCCAGAAGTCCTACTAGGTTCTTACGATGAAGACCAGAGAAAAATCCCTCCAAGTTAGGTCATGGTGAGGGGAAAAAGTAACCATTTTGACAGACACCCAAGAGAAAAGAACTATTTTTGAAATGTTCCCAAAGCTTTCTGTAGAACAAAGGCATACCTGGCCTTGTTTCAATATAAGCCTGACCACCACCAACATAGCGCTCAGCACCGTCAACTCCCTACTCAGGTTATGGCGTGATTAAAGCTTTGCATCGGGAAAATGCTTCTAGCACTTCTGTACATGAAGAGAAGAGATAGGTTCTTGAGCAGAGGTTATGACATTTGGCCAGGCAAGAAAAGAAGAAGGGCAAATGCAATAATTTTAATGAATGAGGAAGAAGTCAAAAGTTTGGCAAATGACTCAATGTGTGTATGTTTTTAGTACCACAGATGAAATAATAGGTGAGGAGAACAGAAAAAAAAGAACCAATGACTGCAAAAAGATTATAACCCTGTGTGATTAGTCTTAAGAAGCCAGGAGAAAGAACAGGATTTGTGAAAACATAAATTCTTTTTTGGATATGTTGACTTTGATCTTCTGATGGATAATTAAATTAGAAATAACTGGATGAGAATTGGAACTAAAAGTATCTAGCAAAGGATTGTGGATGGGAGTCATCTCCATAATGGTAGAAGAAGTATTACTGGATAAAGGCCTTAAGGGTGAAAATAAAGTGGTGTGGGAAATTTTACATATTGTAATTATATGCCAGAAAAGATAGATACAGAAGTAATTAAAAGAAACTTTGAAGTACTTGAATAGCAAAATACATAGTTTCTTCAGAAAAATAGATTATTAGTGTCAATACAGGCTATCAATACCATATTGCATCCTTTCAAAAATCAATTATTTAAGCATACCGAAGAGTACTAAGTGCTGATGTAAAATATTATTGACTAGAATTTTATTTATTGAACTGATTCAATTAAGATACAATAACTTCTGAATGTTGCCAATAGAATTTGTAAAGTTATCAGGCTATTCAACCATTCTGGTCAAAGGGGCTAAGGGAAGAGGAGAGATTTATAATTTCATGGTTCAATGACATAATGAGTACTGTTAATGTAATTAGTCATTATTAAAGTAACACTCTGTACTGGAAACAATAGTAATTCTTTAAGGGAAAGGGGCTTTTCAATTCCATCGAAAATGTTTTTGTAGATTAAATATGTCACAAATCTTTAAATGAAATATTCATGCATGTCTTTCTCTTTGGTGTACCTGGACTTTAAAAAATATTGCCCTTGAAATATTGGTCTAAAACGATAACTAAATCACATAGAAATGAATGCATAAAAATGAAGGCATTGAAAAGGAACTTGAGACACTTTTCACTTAGCTCTGAGTGTTAAATAAAAGAAAAATGAGTTAGTTTGATGTTCCTCTCTGACTTATATAATATTTTTGAAAAGAAGAAAATATACCCTCCCTTAGAGACATAGTCAGATGCTATGTGAAGGAGATTGTCATGGAAAATGACAACTTGATATTCTTGCATGACTTAAAATCTTCAAGTATTGAAGTTAATTATGAATGGTGGAGAATTCATAAATGAATGAGAAAAGAAGCAGGATAAATTATATATATATATATATATATATATATATTTGTTATATATAACAGTTAATTTTCTTTTTTAACTTGAGAATATAATACCATGTCTTCTTTAACATATATAAATCGAACACATTCTGTACATCCTGTAATTCCCAGAAATACAGTAGCAAAAGACTGGTACAATCTTTTCAAGCCTGACAAACATATATAATTTTCTTTATATTGTGAAAGGTATTGTGATACAGATTAAGCTCCTTCATAGTGCCTTGGCTGGTAGTAGAGTTGGTCTGCTTGCCTCTCTGTACTTCAGGGAACAGGAAGGATTTAGGCCATATGGTTGACCATGATTTGACTTTTGCTTAAGTTCTACAATGATGAGGGGATGCTCATTACACAGATAAATAGCTATAAACTCCCTTTTCTTATTATGAGGTTGATTCCGCTCTATTTTGAGCCTCGAAGCCCTCAGAGACTCAGGATTCATGTACTTTGATAAACATGGCCCAATCTGTTGTCATAACCAGAGCTGCAGAACTGAAAGTTTCTCTACTGTGGACATATAGGGATCTCAAACTTGTTCACTTCTGTGGAAGCAACCTATAATTCTGCCATTTATAAAGATCAAAAATAACTAAATAATTGTTCTTAAAACCTGTTTTCTGCTTCTTTCTATCTTTTAAGCCCCCTTTTTCCTCCTCTTTTAATCTGTAGGCCAAATCAGAAGTATTATAGACCCATCACCCTTTATTGTGTATATTTTATCAAAGAGACATTGCAACAGTCTACTCATTCTGTGGTTAAAATGAAAAGCCCGATAAAGCAAAAATATGAGAACTTTTCAGTGATAACTATTAGATGTTTATATTTATAACATTTGTATAAATATCTTATGTAGTGTTGGATGACTTTTCCTGTGATAATATATTGCATATTATACTTCTATAGCAAGACACATTAATTACCTGGGATTTGAGGTGCAATTGAGCAAGGGGCATTGCTTTTATTGCCCAGCCAAATAAACAGTTACAGAGAGACTATTTACTGTAGACAGTGTTCATCAATAATCTGGCAGAAATTTGTCTAAAAGCATTAGACTGTTTAACAATACTTTTTTATTTTGTTTGTGTTAAAATATTTAAATCAAATTTATTTAGTGTTCTAATGCTTTGAATTTTATTAAACATATGTAAAAATGTAATTGATTGTTTCAAACTTAAAAATATTTCATCTGCTCTCTATTTCTTAATAGAAAAAAGTATCTTTCCATATTAGTTGCTCTATAATTCAAAAAAATGATAAAAATAGTTTTTTACTGTTTAAATGTTTCAATTTTTTATTTTAAAGCATGCTGCTGAAATCATTTGTCAATGATCAGTTAGTCTGCTTAATATGGTCACCTCAAATGGGTAACTTTGACTACAGAGAATATTGCTTAGTAAAGCTGCTATTTTTTTTTAATTACAGAGACAACTGTCTCATACTTATGTACCCTTCATTAAGAGTAAATCTAAAAATTACTGGTTTTTTTCTTTGTAATTAATTTACTTCCATTTCTAACATTATTTCTAAAAATAATTGAAGTTGACAGGTAACTGCAGTAAAGCAAAATGATAAATGCAGATTTAAGAATTTTGTTGATTAATTGGTTGATATGTTTAATATATCATCCACAGTTTATACTGTGTATTAGATATTTAAATATTAGATATTAAAGAATATCTAAAAAACCATTAAGAAAAAAGTTTAATGGCTATTTTAAAAAACTATGGGTCTCAACAGATATTTTAATACTTTTAGCTATTCATAGATATTAAATAGACTAACAGAATTTCCTATGAAGTAGTAGCTTTTGAGTTGTTTGCATGAAAATCTTAATTTCCAAATGTTATTCCCAATTTTTGCAAATCCTATAATTTTCTTACTGACTTATCACATGAAAGTATACGCTTGGTCCCCAGTTGATAGTTGTTTTCCTTCCTTAGTTTCTTAGGAACCAAAAAGAACTATGTAGATAGATAACTTGTGAATCAATGTGTTTGATACCCAGAGATGTTTATGATAGATCTGCTGTCATTAAAAGGGCACACCTGATAAGGGTGGTGACAAACTTGCTTTAAGATATTTATAGATTTAGTTCATCCCATATATCCCAAACATGCACATTTCCCTTATTTCATGATTAAAAAACTATAAAATTATATAACTAAGATTAAAAGAGATTCTGATTGGCCATACTTGTCACACTTCTAGCTCTGGTCCAAGCACCAGGAGCAGGACAAACAGTGTTGTAAAAGGTTCAGTGTGTGGGAACGTGCCAAACCCTGCGGTCAGAGGATCAGGATCTGTTGCCAAACAGAATATGCATTTGCCTGGCGGCCAAGGACAGAGTGGCATCATTTAATCAGTTTTATTTCCTTATTGATTTCTAATATTGCTCATTTTATTAAAGAGTTTGCCTCACTTTACTCAAAATAAGATAAAATAAATTTGCAGGTGATTCCAAATATCTGATAGATTGGCATGATAGTAAAAACAAACAACAACAACAACTACAAAACAAAGCCCATTTTTGTTTAGGTTTAAATGTTCCTAAGAAGAGAATAATTAGAAGGAATGGAGTTTAAGAGGGTACAGCACTTATACACAGCCCAGAATTCTGTATTTTTCATGTGACTGATGTATAAATTCACAGGCTGTGTTTTAAGCCTTGTAATTTTAGGATAGAATGTGTTTTTATGGCCTGCTTAAAACAATTAATTGTAGACATTGTAGTTTTTGGAAGTAAAGGTAAACAAACAACAAAAAATAGCAGGTCTATAAAATGAATATGATCAAAATTTAATCCGGCCTGAGGTAGTGATAAATGCATCAATGTCTTTGAGTCAGGGAGACAGGAAGACCAACAGAGAAGCTACATATTCTCCAGATGTTAAAGATTTGTAAACAGGTACCAGGAGCAAGCAGCATATCCTCTGAATAGCTTTGTTACCAGATTGCTAAAGCTAAAGGAAAAGGCACATAGAATGCCTAAACAGCCCAGGGGATTTTTCCAGTGGCAGGATTGTAAAGGATGTTTGCTGGTACAGATCACTACATGGGTTAAACCTGGTTTTATGTTTCTATTTACATATTAATTGTAATTCAACTATGGTATAATTAAGGAGGCTCAATACAAGGTTGTATAAAAACACCAACTGCATAAACAGTAAGTATTGGGATTTCGAGGATTGATACAAAGTTTACTTAAAATGTTGTCAGAGTTCTTATCTCATTTTATTTATGCATAGTTTCTATTTTAATAATTGATTTATTATTCTCACAAATTGAAAGGAAGCTACTTTGGAATTAATACTCTTTCATTCCATTATAATTTCCAAGGGAAAAAAGTTTCTTGAAGGCTTTAAACAATGTAGTTAGTGACTTTTTTTCTAATAAGGGAGCAGGATAAATGAAATCTCTATCACAGGAGGTTGAAATTATTTGTTTTATGTATGGAAATTAGAATAGTATCATACTAAATTAATGTTTTCTTTAGGGGTTCAAAAGATAAAATTAGAATATTTAGGATTTTCAAATATTAAAACAACTGTGAAAAGAAATTAGAACTAAACCATTACATAAATACAATACATTGATAGTAAACAAATGTTGTTATTTATTAACCATTTCAAATTGATTTTGTTATTAAAAAGGATTACTACATATGGGGAAGAGAGTTGGTTTCAAATCACAGAATTTTTACATATATTTTAAATATGATAATCATAATTTCAAAATAACGATATTAATGATATTTAAAGATATCTAAACAACTGTAACTTAACATGAAAAAATACAGATATAAATATATTTGTGGCTTTTAGTAGTGACAGTCACAGGTACTGTTTGATTATACTATGGCTTGATAATATTTTGTCTAAATTTCTATTTGAAGGAAATGCAAACTTTCAGTTAAAAGCTAAGAACACAGAAGATGTGTTTGTGTTTTATTTTATATCCAAAGTCAGAGATAACTTTAATTAAAGTTATATCCACAGATTTCATATTAATAATATTTGCTGTAGATATAGAAACCATATTGCTTCATCTTTCAGTTAATATCGTCAGTACCCCTAAGCCAGAAGTTTCCAAATTGATGGACCTGCATATCTCTTGGGAGCTTTATTTAAATTTTTTTTTTCAAAAATACTGATTCTAGGGCCCACTCTCAAAGCTATAGGCAGCTGTGTTATTGACAACTCTGATGCTCACCTGTCGTGGGGGACCTTTTGAAGAAAACTGGTTTCTCAGAATCCTGATGGAATGACACCAAGAAAATTTCTCAATCTAGTTCATAAAAATCTCAACAACAGCAGCAGCAGCAACAACAGAAATATTTAAACAATGAACACAGAATATCTCTGCCAATTTGCCAGATAATTAATTTATGTATGTGTGTGTGTGTGTCTGTGTATTGTGTGAGAGACAGAGAGAGTGACAGAGAAATTCCTAAAATATTAACAGTATAGAAAAATAGAAAGTATACAAATTTAGAATGTAATCTACAGAAGATATATTTAACTTATTTCTCTAACATAACCCCCTATATGATGGACACATGATTTAATTATGCAAAGCTTCAGTTTGGAGACGACCAAAGAGATGGCATACGTGCAGAACCTAATTTAGTTTTTTGCAGAGTAGGTACTCAAATTTTTATTTTAATTTAATTTAATTTAATTTAATTTAATTTATTTTATTTTATTTTTATTGCTGCAGGAATAAATTTCCTTTCTTCATGATCATTTCATTAGGAGAGAATGTCATTGTTAACCTTATAAGCATCAGTCTCTTTCTAGGTATTTTGTCTATTTCATAATTTTTTTATAGGAAGATATCAATAGTCTCAATTATAAGAGATGTTTATATTACTAATGTCCACTCTGATGAAGATGAAAATCCCAAACTTCCTCTTCCTATTAAGAGTAAATAATTGCTTAAGTCATATATAGGGGAATTAAAAGAGGCCCTCATAATATGAAGTGCCTTATGATTTTTACCTAGGATGTTGGGGAGAGAGGGCTTATTAAAGATGTTCAAGAGATTTTTAAAAACTTCAAATATCCTTCAGAGACCAATTTACTATGACATAAAATGTGAGGGAAATTAAGTCATATATCCACAGATATTGTGTTTTTTGGGGAGGTGGTCCTTTCTTGGCTTTTTTTTTTTCTCCAATGTTAGTTCCAACTAGTAAAATATGGATAAAATCCAATAAGAAATTTATTACTAAAGCAATTTTGAGATTCTTTGAGTTCTAATCCAATGAAACAACTCCTGAGTGAAAAAGTAAACATTATTTCAAAAAGAGGCCAAATGTGGTTAAGATGAAAGGACATTTACCTTACCTCTTACCCTGATTGCAACTAAAAGAAAATATCAAAACACTTAGTAGAAGATTCTGAAAATGAAATAAGAGCAGGTGGACAATATAGGAGAATCAATACCCAAATAATGACTCATAGGGCAATGAGTTAGCTATTTTTTTTCCTCCCATATTTCCTCATTTAGATTTCAGTGCAGCCCAAATGACAAATGGATGCAGAAAGGTAATATTCTTCTCAGACAGAAAATTGCCAGAGGTCTAGGAAGTGTTCCTCATTCAGTGAAGCTCGTTTGATTCTCCTGGCCCTACACAAGTCAAGTCTCAGTGACAAAACCAGACTCCTGGTTTGGGAGTGCTGTGGTAGTTGAGTAGGGTGGTGTGGTAACTATAACCTCAGGCTGTTTCTCTCTTGTCACTTTGCTCAGTGCAGACCCAGTCACAGGAGGTGTACAACAGTGCAAGGAAGCTAAAGCTCTCACTTTCTAGTAAGAACATCAAGAAAATTAGAAAGCCTGGGGAGTCCTCATGGGCTGAGTGAGAACTAGCATGAGTGTGAGAAACTCCTGGGGCTATAGTTTTAGAATGACTCCCATATGCTGGGAGGTGTTGCTTCTAGGAAGTCCACCAAGTTTTACAGTACAATGTCAAGAGAAATCCCCTGTGGCTCTGGCAAGAAGAGGAGAAATAACACTTGTCAAATATGCCCAGTGCATGCTTCATAACAACAGCCTACTACTCTCTGTGGTCAAATAATTTACCAAAATCTTACTCTGCATTGGGGTAAGGTATTTCTCCAATTCTTTCCCCCTTAAATTTCCTCTCTCACTTAACTTGAGGGAATGCTAAGGTGAACTTGTGAAAATCACATCCTATAAACACAGGACTGCTAAACCCTGAGATTTAATCATAAAAATTATAGGCCTTTTCTTTATCTTATCACTATACCAGCCAGCTCCCGTTTGATAATAGTGAGTTACAGCTAAAAATATCTGCAGACTACATCTGAGAATAAGTTTTTCGGGGACCCCAAAAACAATGGAAACAGCGCTAGAGGATTTTGAAGCCTCAAACACATTCAGCTACAGCAAACATAAGCACACACAAACTACTAGCTAAGGTAACATAAATCTTCACCACTATCACCACCACCACCACCAAATCTTTATTTACTTCAATTCCTACTGTTCAGTACATTATGTTCAGCTTTCAATAAAAAATTACAAGTAACATGAACATGTGAGAAAAGAAAAAAATGCATTCTCAAGAGATAAAACAAGCATCAGAACTAGACTCAGACATAATGCAGATTTTATAATTATCAGGCAGAACATAAAATACTTATGATTAATATATTAAGAGCACTAATGGAAAAAGGTAGATAACATACAGGAACGAATGGGTAATGGAAACAGAAAGATGAAAACTCTAAGAAGGAACCAAAAGGAAATACTAGATATTAAACAAGATAGCTACATGTTTTGTATGAGTATGAAGTTTGAGAAGCACCAGTCTAGAAAATGGATAGCAAGTAAGTTTCACACAAGATGCAACATAATATTTCATTTCATTTCCCTCTCAAGGCAGATATCCCCTTGACTTGCACTAAGAGTCCTATTCAGAAAAAGTTTTTATATTCCAAGCCAGGAAGCCAGCATTGGGTATTTTTCATTTTAAGAAAAAAATAATAAAATATTGTGTCTACCTGATGCTCAATTTAATTTTACTATTGTCATTCCAAATGTAGCTAAGGTGATTTAAAGATACTTCTACTTCCCTTTGACATTAACAAAATTGTGATTGGGATTTTCAAAATTAAGGGATGTTCCTGGTTCTACATAATATGAAAGGAAGATAAAGCTGAGTTATAGCACTATTGAATTTTTTTTAATTCAAAATGATTCTTGTGTTCTTTAAGCATATTAAATGTCTAATATTCTACCTATAAACTAAGAGTCTAACATGATAATCGTATCTAGACAATAGAAGGCAAATAAAATTTGGTCAATTTCTTTTAGCCTGACAGTTTTATCTTCTTTTTCTTATCATCACTATTCTTTAACAATGCTTTTCAAGTTAAAGAGCAAGTTGAAACTTAGAGCTGAAATCAGTTCTCTATAGGTTTGGAAGGTCAAGAGTCATCATTCCTAGTTTTCATTTAAAAAACTAAAATTCTTTCTGAGTTGAAGTAACTTACTCCAGATCTCATGACTGTAACTGGAATTGTCTTCAAAGGCATTCAAATGGAGCTTTATGAATTAGTGAGTGAATAAATAAATCAATACAGACAGGTATTTATTTAAGGTGTGTTTACATGTAAACTCTAATATATAAAACTCATCTTAATAACCATATCGGTTGAATAGCTTAAAAAGACATCCAGTGGAATTCAAATCTTTATGTATTTGAAAATAACACTTTCTCTTCTTATAATAGTTTCCCTTGAACTATCATAATAATTTCTGATAAGTGAGGAAAGAATAAGTCCTTTGAAAGTCAAACAAGTTATAAGCTAAAAAATAGTAAAAAATAAAAAGTGTTTTTTAACTATAATCATCTAAAAGGTATTGTGCAAAAAGTATATTTTACATCGAGGCAATCTCCTTAGGAAATGCTATGATAAACCTCATTTTCTTGTAGAAGAATTTTCAGTTTTAAATCTCATTTTCTTTTATTTTTCTAGATTTTTTTTTATAATACAGCTCAGGAGATTGGTGACAAAAACAACATAATGAATTTTCAGGCTGCATAATTTATGACTTCATACTCATAGCAACAGTTTTAACCTCCACTCGTATTTACATTTGCCCTCTATTTCCCAGATTCAAATGGTATTTCTAAGGAGATTGGTTTCATGCAGAGACAAGATAGTAATAAAAAATTTCTATCTTATTCACAATAAATCAGAGTGATTCCTGTCCACATATGTGGCCACCATTGAAACAAAATACATCTTGCCTGGGGATGCACGTGAGCTATTAACTGCCTGAGTTTTAATTTCTAATAAAGATACTTTTTCAATTTGTTTAAAACTTCTCAAATAGAGGTGTGGTTTCCTGGCATATTAGAACAATTTAACTGAAGTCCTTGCTAGTTCATAAAAACATGTCGAAGTACCATAATTATAACAAATGTTTGTAATGCAGAAAAGAAAAAATAAGAAAAATGAAAACGGAAAAGTATATATTTTATTGCTATTTTAAAAAGTGAATTGCCAACACAAACACCTTTTAAATTCAGACTCTTCTCTAGAAATAAATCAATATGAAGCTTTCCCACTCATTTTAAATAGATTGGAGTCATGTGAGAGGACTGCAGCAGGAAGGCTATCAACAATGGCAAAAAATGAATAAATTACTTGAAAATTTGAGTCAGAAGAAATTGACATTCAAAAGACCCAGGCAGACCAGACAGTCCATTATCCATTTAACCACATAACTGACTCAGACATAACTGCCTGATCATAGCTGGCCCAGATGCTTTAGCTAGAAAACTGCCTGCAACAGCTTGGCATCTGGATATAGCAAATGCTAGAGTGAGGACAAGATAAAGATAATTTACAAGGAACCCTAAAAAGACAGGAATTTTTGCTTTTCTAAGTAGAACATTTGAGTGTTACCAAAGCAGCACACACTGTATGTCCTGGGGAGCAGTGAGGAGCATTGTTAGGCCTTAAGTAGAAAAGCAGACTTGCATACAGAATTGCACACACTTGAGGTGTTTAATATAATTTAGTAAAGTGCTCAATGTGATGATGAGTCTGCCCCTATACTGTTATTAGAAATTGTTCTGACTCTTAAATTTTCATCTAAGACTTCGGTTCTTCTTTTAATTCCTTATAGCCTGACTTTTTAAATTATAGTGTTGTAGACAAATGTGTGAAAGGAAAAATCAAGTCATGTGATGAAGGAAGAAAAAATTGAGGATACATTACTATTAGTTCACATTATGACAAAAAAAGCTAATGAATTCTGAGATAAAATCACTCAAAGGAGCCATCTGAAGTTTCATTAATGAAGAAACAAAAGTCATATTTTCCAACAGGTTATTCTGGTGTTATGTAGGTATAGTCATTCCACCAGGTACAATTAAATGGCAGCTGTATCACCACTTGAACTGTCGCTTTTCAGCATGATATATGTAGTCTTATTTTACTTTCTTTACTATCTAGGACCAGTTTGTTGACTCCAGACAAATCTTTTAGGCACTTCACTAGAAGACAGGAGAGTTCTATATGTTTACTCAAGACAGTTGAAATAAGCTTAGGAGTGTCAAATCCAAGGCCAAATTAGAAAGTAAAATAAAATTCACAAAGATGGCTGAAATAGTTTATTTTGAAGATATGTATTGAGAATCCATGACCTGCCAGATGTAATGAAAATGAACAAGAAAAATCCTCACTTCTCAAATGAGCATTTGACTGGTGGATGATTGTTGGAACCACATATTCCTGGGCTCCAGCTTTCCTCTACTAAATTAACTTTGGAGGTGGGTTTCTGAATATTCATATAATTAAACTCTCTCCAGGTTGTATAATTTAAAGTTTGAGAACTACATGTCTATTGAGATGAAGATTGATAAACTGACAACTCCAGTATGACATCAGAGCCTTGTCTCTTTATCACCTTTTTATTCTAAAATAAAAAAATATATTAATTATATTTTATTTTTATTAATGCCAGTTTTATTCTAGTAAAATAGTTTATATAAATCTTCTTAGAGGTTATTTTATCTAAAATCCATTTAAAGTAAACATTCTAGGAAACCAACAGAATAACTTATATAATATTTAAATTATATACCATCATTTAAGTTCTATAACATTTATATTACTCCAGGAATATTTTTCTTATTACCTTCCAGTTAATCCCCACCCCCTTTCCAGGCTTTACCAATAGAGCACAAATGATGAATTCAAAGGATTTATATGAAATTATCATGAAGAAGGCATAGTTTCTTAGAGTTAAAAGTTGAGACTGTAGAATCATAATATCTGGACCCACCAATCACACTGCATACTAGTTGTATGATGCATATTTAGTTTTATAAAGTAACTACGGTTCTGATTTTTATCATAAATTGTATTTACTTCCTTTTACACTTTATGTCGGTACTCTTTTATATCTGGCTTCTTTCACTTATGATGTTTTTGAGATCAATCCGTGATGTTGTGAATATCAATAGTTCATTCCTCTTTGTTGCTAAGGATTAATACATTTTACGAATATTCTATTTTAATTCATTTTTTTTTTTTTTTGGTTGGCAAACACTTCATCTTTAGTCTTTGCTATTAAGGATAAAGTTGTTACAAACTATTTTTGCAGACATGTACTTTTTTTTTTTAATAAATACTAGGAATGAAATTGTAGGTTCATTGGGTAGATGTAGGTTTCATTTTGTAAGAAACAGTCTTTAGTCATCCAAAATGGTTGTATAATTTTACATTCATACCAAAAATGTTGAGAGTTCCATTGCTCTGCAGGCTAGCCAATACTGAGTGTAGTCAGTCTTTTGGTGGTGGTTTTTGTAAACCTTCTTATGGATGTGCAACAGTGTGTAACTGAGATTTTACTATGCATATTACATGTGAATAATAATTTTAATTAGTTTTTATGTACTTTTTAGTTATTTGTATTTCTTCTTTTGTGCTACTCTTCTAAATCTTTTTTACTGAGGTCTGTTTTTCTGATTAGAATATTTTTTTATGGTCTAAATATAAGTGCTTTGATAGATATATGTCTTTAAATGTTTTATATCAGTCTCTATACTGTCTTTTTATTTAATCAGTAGCATTTTGGTTGAGCAAAATAGGAGTGTGTATGTTGGAGAGTGGATTATAAATTTAAATTTATCTGTTTTTTTAATGATAGTTATTTTTAGGTCTAGTTTAAGGAAACTCTGTCTAATCCAAAGTCATAAATATTTTCTTCTATGCTTTTATTTAAAAGAACTTTATTATTTTAATGAATGCTCTTTTATCAGTGATCTTCCTTGAGTCTATTTTTTTATACAGTGTGATATAGAGGTAGAGTTAATTTTTCTGTATGTTCCAAACATTTTTGGAGTACTTTATTATGTGCCAATTATTCTTCTAAATGCTTTTCAGATATTACATGAATTTCCATAAAAAAATAGGTATTTTTAAATAAACTTTATTTTTCAAAGAAGTTTTAAATTCATGGTAAAATTGAGCAGGAGGTACAGAGATTTTTTATATACCTCCTGCTGCCTCCCAATCTCCTCTCCTATTATCAGCATCATGCAGCAGAGTAGTATATTTGTTATAATTGATGAATCTACATTGACACAACATTATCATCCAATGTCTATAGTTTCCATTTGGCTTCACTCTTGGTGTTGTATATTATTTGGATTTGGAGAATTGTATAATGACATGAATCCACCATTATAGTGTCATATAGAGACGTTTTACTACCACAAAAATCTCCTCTGGTCCACCGATGATTGCTTTCTCCTCCCTAATCCATAGCAACTTCTGAACATTTTATTGTCTCTATAGTTTTGCCTTTTTCAGAATGTCAGGTATTTGGAATCATACAGTATGTAGCCTTTACAGACTGACTTCTTTCACTTAGTAATATGCATTTAAAGTTCCACAGTATCATTTCATGTGTCAAAGCTCATTTGTTTTAAGCATTAAATAATATTTTATTATCTAGATATACCAAAGTATATTGATCAGTTTAACTACTGAAGGACAAATTAGTTGCTCCCAAGTTTTGGCAATTATAAATAATGCTGCTGTAAATATCCATATGATGGTTTTTGTGTGGACGTAAGTATTCAGTTCATTTTAGCAACTATCAAAGAGTATGATTGTTAGGTCATATGATAAGAATATGTTTACATTTGTAAGAAACTACTAAATTGTTTTCCATTATAACAAGTATATGGTGGTATCTTGTTTTAATTTGAAATCTATATAGGATGTTAAACAATGCAAATTGTCTAAACATATCAGTTGAAAGGCAGAGATTTGACAAAGTAGTTTTAAAAAAATTGACCTAGTTATGTCCTGTTTAAAAGAAACACACATCAAATTCAATCACAAACTTAGACTGAAAATGAAATAATAGGAAAATATATGCATTGCACATTAATTAAAAAAATAGCAAGGGTGGCTAGATTAATATAAGATAAAGTGGGCTATAGAGCAAAGAAAATTACTCAAGACAAAAAGAACATTGCATAATAAGCCAATCAATCCTTGAGGAAGACATATGGTCCTAAATGTTTACATACCAAACAATTAAACCTCAAATAAATGAAGCAAAAATAGATAGAGATGAAAAAAGAAATAGAAAAATCCATAGTTGTACTTTGGACTTTAGTATTCTTCTTTCATCAACTGACAGAAATTCTAGACAGAAATGCATGGATATAAAAATTCTGAATAACACTATCAACCACAGGACCTAGTTGACATACAGTTGATCCTTAAATAAGGTGCAGGTTAGAGGAACCAGCCTCCTGCACAGTCAGCCTTCTATAGGAACACATCTCTAACCTTGGAGTTGACCCTTGGGCAACATGTATTTGAACCATATGGGCCAATTGAAAAAATGTCTTATGTAAGCGGACCTGCACAATTCAAACCTATGTTGTTCAGGGTCAACTGTATAAAACACTCCTTCCAAGCAAGCAATTTAATTATTTTTTTTCATTGTCTATGGTTAAACTCCCCCATTGTTGCTTAGGAAAATCATGATGAAGACTCTTGCTCACATTTTCCCCTCACTCTCTCCACCTCTTCAAAGACACTGGTACTTCCCTATCTGACCCTGTGTGACATGCCCTGCATTCTGTTTCTGGGGATCTGTGAGTATAAAACTTCTTAATGACAGTCATTTTCATGTCTGCATGTCCTACCATATATAATTAAAACAAATCTCAGGCATGCTCAAAATACTCATTTAGTGGATCTGGAAATCTGTAGGTTTAAATTTTCCCTGGGATATTTTTTACACTAGTTTAGGAAATTCTCTGGTGGACCTAGGTCACTAAGAGGGAAGTGATGTCTAAGCAAAATCTTGAAAAGTGAATATAAGTTATCTTGGCAGGAAGTTTCCAGAGAGGTAGTTACAAATATGAAAAAGAACAAAGGGGAGGGAACATGAAGTTCTGCCATGGGACTGGAGTAAATTTGTCAAGACTGAGCACTAGAGAAGATGGCTCTGAAGTAGAGATCATGATGGCCTTATAAACTTTATTGAAGATGAGAGCCTTTAATTGGTGGTCAGTGGGGGAATCATTAAGGGTTTAAATTGAGAAATGGCATCAATAGGATGCATCTCATTCTTCTCAGTCTTTGTTCTTTTCTTTTTTAATATAGCAAAATGTCTCCCTTATGTAATTACCAACTAAAATTGTCCCCTTGCTATCCTAAACTTGAAGGAAAGTGGCAATATTGCATGTGGCTGAGATCACAGCTTAATCACATTACAAAATTTCAAATAACAAAGCACAAATATTGTAGTGTTTTTTTTTAAGGTAGGTAGAAAGGAAATAAAAAATGAGCTAAATAAAATTGATTGAAATTAACTGTAGCTTAGGAAATCCACTATGTAGAAATATGTGCTTTTAAATAACAGGTAGGGAACCAATAATCTGTAATTAGTCTAGTGGAATCTAGATGCCATTAAATAAAGGCAAAGCCAAGATGATCATGATAGATACATATATCAGATGGTCAATATGGAAAGGACAAATGTCAGTATCTATGACGTTGATGCTGAAGCAGAGAAAATAAAGCACTATTTGGAAAATGAGAAGTAAAAATGGACATTTTGTAGTTTTAGTAAAAAGCACATTGGCCAAATCCAAAACAGTGTTATTTTTTTTTTTCAAGGGAGAGGCTGTGAGTGCCGTAGAGATATATGCAAATATTAAGTTGCAGCCAGTTGATTCAATGCAAAGTATCAAACTATATGAGAAACTTTTAAATTAAATTTGCTAATGCAACAAAATTATTTGCTATTATAGAAATAAAATCTAAGTGGATAGTCTCAGATAAGAACAGGAAATCCTGAAGCTCATCAACCTAAAATTTTGTTTTATTATTCTTCCTCAATGTCCTTGATTCTGTTTATGATTTAGGAGCCAATTTCATTAACTCTTGCTGTTGAGTCTGTTTAGTTCTTTGCTATAGGCAATATTAATCTATTAATGAAGTCAAAGTTTTCTACATGGCAGTGACATTTTCTGTTTTAGTTATTAGAAAATATTTAGTGCTTCACAGAGATTAGGTTTTCAGTACATTTACATTTAATGTTCATACAGATGAATGGATGAGCAAATAAAGGAATTTCTGTTAAACATGCATGTAAAGAAATTATGAAGTATTACTTTGCGACTTCTTGATTAGTGGTTATTATTACATATCTTAAATTCACAGACATATTAAGTCCAGTGTTATCTTTATTTTTAAGTGAAAAAATTGAAGTTCTGAAAGGTCATGTTACTTGCCCAAACTGATAGTAAGCAACAGACTTAGGATTTGAGCTCATCCAGCCATTTTCCCCTAATCAAAATAATCAATGTCAGATAGGTCAGTGGCAAAAAAGACTACAATCTAGGGTGTAACTAGGAAGAAATGTAAATTAACTGTATGATCTTGGGTGAATTATTTTACCTCTTTTAAACTCAATATCTCCAAGAGTCAAATGGAAATAGTCAAGGCAACTCCTTTGGGTGATACAAAACTAAATGAGTAATATATAGAAAGTTCTTAACAGCATGAGTACTAGTAAAGACAACAATGATTAAAAACAATACTAATAAATTAATAGGTGTTATGACTTAGGAATTCATAATTTTTAGTTTTTTTTATTGATTTTCAATCAGAAAAGGAGGAATTAATATTAGTATTTATTCTTCACATAACCACAATTCTCTTTTGTCACCTGAGTGACAAAGAGATAAAATTGAAAGCTATAGCTGATTAACTTTATTGGATATTCAGAGAGGAATAGCTAATAGAGAAAAAACGTTACAGAAAACCCCAATTTCAATTTTCAGTGAAGTCTGAGAAATTTCTCTTTATTCCTATTCTATTAAGAACTCTCACTGGGCCACCCTCTCTATTCTTACACATACATATTCATTTCTGCAGGCCAATCTGGCCCGAGGAGATTTGGCTACTTTAAGTTCAGAATGTTTTGATGTCATCTGTTTTTGAGATAATTTGTTTTTAAATAGTCCTCAAAGTATTTTAACTATTTATAAGAAGATTTTCTAAACATATTCTTAAAGTAGTAAATATTACATCTTAGGGTTCCATCTTCTCAGACTTCAAGGTTGGCAGCAAAGCAACAGCTTCTCAGAAGGGCCAGCAGTTTTAGAAACCTGATTACTGGTTTCTAAAAGCAGATTGTAGGACAGAAATTATTTCTATGAATCAGATACTTCGGACACACAGGGAACTAAATACTTAATAAATGTTAATCAGTGTATTTTTGAAATTAATATTTAACTAAGAAAAAATGGCTAGTGTCCCAAATTAATTGTCCTCTTACCTATTTTAAATAATGTGTTAATAATTGGAAGAATATGCTGTGGACTGTTATGATTGTTATTTTGCTGAGTGGGAATGATGGTTAAAATTAATGATGACGGTGGCAAACATGATAAGTCTCCACATGAAGTTTTCTTTTCCGTGTAGAATGATTTATTAATTTTAAGATAGTTTATTGATTACCTGCTGTAGGAAAGATTCTGTCTTGGTCAATGGATGAAAAGATAAAGAAATGCTGTCACTTTCTCAAAGTGCTTACAACGATGAAGAAATAAAGAAAGAAAATCATGTGTTTCTATCCACTGGGATGACATTATTCTACTAAACCGAAGCTATATATTTCATGAGCTCTCAAATGAGAGCCCCACATCTTGTGAGATGTGTAACCATGCACAAGTGACTTGACTTCTCTAAGCCTCTGTCCTTTCAACTGCAAAACTTGTTTAATGTTAGTACCTACTTTATAGGCTTAAGAAAAATGAGGAAAATCTACATAGACCAACTTAGTATAATATCTGGTACCTAGAATGCTCTGTAATTATTAGCTTTGGTTATTATTTAAATCACAGACAAATGGGCTCTAGGCCAGGTATAGTGAGAGTGGGTATGGTAGAGGCAAGCATGAACAGAAACCCTGCAAAAGCTGACAATGCCCAGTTGTGCCTCTAGTAATTCAATTTCAACCAGCACCTCGTGTATGGATGTTCAGATATATATTTTTTTCAGATATATATATTTTTTCTTCTTGTAGCTACATTTTCTGAACACTTTTGTCTATCACATGAATGTGTTTGATCCAAGGGCTCCTATTAACTTTTTACAGAGATGAAAAGAATTTTACTGTATTCCATGTAGAAAAATAAAAGTTATACCAAAAGAGCCAAAAGCTTTAACTGACACTGATTCTCAGCCTGGCTCTGTTCCTATGTTTGGACAGTCACTAATGTAATCAGGTCTAAAATATACCTGCAGCAAGGACTCAACACTTTGGGAAACTTAGCCTTCTGGTACCCTCACTTTTGAGTGCATCATTTGGAATTTTTGGTATTAGAATGATTTTATTGCAGAGGCATGAATTATGGATTATGTGTAAGTTTATTTTTGTAAATATTCACACCTATTTTTACATGAATGGTGGAATGACACTATGATTATTAAATCATATATTACATGAGAGTATTTTTTATATGAGATAATATATTAGGTTATTTTATTATGTATAAACTGTGTTAATTTTAATTCTATTTACTTTTTCTGAGTGTCAATTTTTTTTCTATCTCTAAGGTAGATATAATTATAGAATTATTGAGGATTAACATATATTTTATACATATGCCATGTCCTGCATCTGCTTCTGTGGTTTTTATTTTATAAGTGATTGATCTAGTCTAATTCATTGATTTTTTTACAGTTGGAGGAACCGAATCTCAGAGTCAGAAAGCAAATTGATCAGAGAATTGCAGTGAACCAGTGGCAGAGCTGAGATTGAAACTCTCGTCTCCAAATGTCCTCATAAATATTCCCTTTAGTGCGAACATAATGATAGCTGAACTTGGAGATAGTGAGCTAAGCTGTGGGACAGGAACAAACCAAGTAGTAGAACAGATATGCACAGGAAAGAAAAACTTTAAAAAATTAAAATGCAGTTGTATGTCTGAGTCCCACAGACAATTACGTGAAGGGGTTCATTGCCTCTAATTCCCTTTTATTTATATCTATTTTACATTGACATTTGAATAATTCTTATTTTATTCCATAGAGAAGTGAGAACATAACAAGAAACCACATTCTTCTCAATTATAACCCAGCTACTTGCAAATCAAAGTTAGAAAGTTCTCAATAAAACACTTGAAAGACTGTCATTTATTTATTCATTGTAATTGTAATAATTTGTTTTTGTTACTTTTTGTTTATAATTTATAAAAAAATATTTTTAATATTTTAATTAACATATTTTATTATTATAGTGTCATAAACTATTATAGTAGGAAGAATAATGGTTCCAAAAGATGCCTAAGCTCTCATCTCCAAATCCCATGAAACTATTAGGTTATATCTCAAAGAGGAGTGAGATTGCAGATGGAATCAAGGTTGTGAATTGACTGGTCTTAAAATGAGATTATCCTAGATTATTTAAGTGGACCCAGTATAATCAGAAGCATCCTTAAAAATGGAAGAGGGAAACATAAACTTTGTGAAGACATTCTCTCTTTCTGCCTTTACAGAAATCTAAACTAATTAAGGTTTTGATAGATTTGGAAGGGCTGAGGGGAGAAGATGCAAAATATAGCCAAGCAGTAAGAAAAAATGGAATGAGAAGAAATCAGATATTGCCAGTTCTATGGTAGTTGCTGGTAGAAGTTGAGATATTTTATTGATTTTTTGAAATGATCCCAGAAGAGTAGTAAGGGGCTCTCATGCAGGTACCTGGGAAGGATGTTTAAGGAAACCCATCCCTAAGTGCCAAGTCTCAGCAGATTTGTGTTTTAAATGTGTTCCTCAGTTATCTCAGCTTCTGACTTCAAGTCTAGAACAGTGATTTCTTTCATGGTAATTACTTTGAGAAGCTCTTGAGTCTTATGTCATACCTGGATATTAGGTAAGACCAAGATGTCTTTGAATATCTGTTGAGGACATGTGTATGTATGGTTGTTACTGCACCTGCTCAAAAAACACTGAGATAAAAACTTTTGCCAGTCTAGAGGGAAGGGGCTTCAAAGTTAAATTTATACCACTTTCAGTGAAATAGAGAAATGTAATTTTTTTGCATACTTAACTTTGCATATATAAATATACTATATAATAAAGGAATAATTTTGAATAAAATTAAGAAAGGAAGCTGAATAGCTGCATATCTGAATTCCAGAGATGAAAATACTTGATACACAAGTTAAATGAAGATGAAAATAATATTTTACATTTTTTGGCAGAGTAAGTTGAAAAGAATAAAGATAGACATTTCTTTTTATCATAAATCCCATATAGATTTTTGTGAAAATTATTTTTCTCTCGATTAATTTGTTTATTCTCCCCCATCTCCTCAATTTCCTGAAAGCATACTCTCATGCAATTTCCAGTACTTAGCCATGCCTTGTTCTATCTTTGTTTCAGAAACCACTCTGTCTCTTACTTTTAGAAGTAAAATAAGGAAAGTAAAATAAAGAGTAAAAGAAGTTAAGTAAAATAAGGAAATGCTGGTGACTTAGGGTAGGGATTTTTTTTTTTTTAAGTCTCTAGAAGGTTGTCAATTGGAAAGGAAAGTACTCTTATCATTAGATTATATATACTTGAATATGAATCTTAATTTTACTGGTTACTATCTAATTGGCCTTATCTTATTCCTCCAATGTGTACTGGCTCCTTACACAATCTGAAATACTTTGCTTAGAATCACCATCTGACACACATTGTTTATTTCCCATAGAATTGTTTATTAACTGTCTCTACCCACACACACAAAAAATGAAAACAGTGATGGCAGCAATGCTGTATTTTGTGTGTCTATACAATGCTGCACTGTCCTTACCCAGTTCTATAGGAGTGCCTGCCAATAGTAAGCACTCAGTATTTGTTGATTGACTTAATGAATGAATGTCTCTGCTTTATACTTCATCATCAATAAAATGCAAATGCTAAAATGAGTTTTACAGTTAGTTCTGAAAATTAGAATGTGTACTAAATATAAAGTGATGAATAAAACATTATTTGGTGTTCAATATAGATAGATAGTATTTTTGTTGTGTTGTTATTGTTTTAAAGTAAAGGAAAGAGCCAGGGACAGGGATCTAGTAGAGATAAAAGAGAGAATAGAATGATTTTATGGGGGAAAGAATGAAACATAGAGAAGGGGGTTTGTTGGGTTGGTTTTAGAGGAAAGGATGCTAACAGACTTGCAATATAGCTTATATATATTATACATGACACATACTGTTTGTGTCCAATAAACTTTCTGTGAGAGTGCAAGTGTTCTGGTCTATGCTGGCCAATATGGTAGCTCCTATTCACATGTGGCTATGGGATACTTAAAAGGAGAGTAGTGAAACTAAGGAACTGACTTTAAACATTGTTTTTTTAGTTAATTTACATTTAAACTCAGTCACTTGTGGCTAGTGACTATACTATGACAGAGCAGATTGCGAATAATGGGTCCCAAATGTAAATGGGCTAATGAAGACTCGCTTAGGAGCACTCATTAAAATGCATGTCTTCATGTTTTACCTCTGAAGTTCATTGTACTAGACCTGAGGGTGAACAACTGAGGGTGACTCAGCATTTTAAGGAATCAATTTTTCATTTCTTATGGTGGTCATCCATGAACCACCCTTTGATCCTGCCTTTGTCAAGTCCTGGAGGTCTCTTTCTTTTATCTTTAGTGCCTTTGTTTGTGAACTGTCCCCTTTTCTTTAAATTCTATGTCACATTCAATGTTACCAGTTCATTTGTCCCAACAATCCAGAAACAACATCATATCTAGGAAGCAGAGTTGATCCTTTAATTCTTTTTGATATTATTAAATGTGTGCTGATTTATAATCTCATTATCATCATTTACTTCTAAATTTAGTCCTTATTATACGTTTAGAGAATCAAATCTTTATTATAAGTAAGATGAAAAATCCCAGTAGTTGCATCCTTATATCTAGGCTAAATTCAGTAATGCCCACTGTTTAAACCCTTACAAATGTGCCCCAAAGCACCTCTGAGGAATATGGAATTTTTGAAAACATAGGGATCTTTGAAGGTCCTACACTTTCATTTTACAGATATAAAATTGATGATCAAAAAGTCAACACCAAAGTTCTAATCATTTCTGTTTCCTTTTTCCATATACCTAATCTTTGGAGGCCAAAGGCAAATGGACATGATCAAAGGTTAATGGTAATTTAGACTTATTGAGCACTCTTTTTTTCTGGAAAGAATTATATGTCTGAATCTTCATGAGTATAGAGGTTGTTTCTATTTTCTTCCTGATATAGTTACAACACCTGGGACATATAGGTACCTCAGTTACTATGTATGCCTTTGGCTTGGATATATAAAAAAAAAAAATGCCCAGAAACCTGAACATGGCTTACATAATAAAGACGGCTACTTATTCACACATTAGGAAGTCTGGAGAAAGGCAATTGCAGCATTAGTGCAATAGTTCAATAATGCCATCAAGGTTTTAAGATTTTCTGTCTGTGTTTCTATTTATTATGCTTTGCATGTAGATTGTCCATTCTTGATTTTGTAAACTGGTGACAACATGATTGTTACACATCCATGGACATCTAAAGACAGAAAAGGAAAAGGTGTGATACTTCTTGGAGATATGTCTTTGTTAGGGAAGGAAATTTTTCACTTAAGCCCTCAGTGGACTTTTATATGTCTCATTGGCCAGGATTTTGGGATTTTGATGCTTGATGACTCTTCACTGCAGAAAATCCTTGTAAACAAAGGATCACACTATTCAATCTCTAGGATGAGAATCAATTTCTGCCAGAAAGGAAGAAAGATGAAGGAAAATGACTGTGGTTAGGCAAACGATGATTACCGGAAGAGAATATGTACTTGCTACGGATAGATAACATGTTTATAGGAATCTATGGGGATGATTATTAAGATATTTCCATGTTGTAAATTAGTTGTAGAAGACTTTCTACCCAATAGTGTCATCTTGGAAATTTTTCCCTTTCTCAGAGTGTGGAGGACATAAAACAATCATAGGACAGGGGGAATGACCCGCAAGACAGAGAAGGAGTCTTGAAGTTAAATAAAACAAGGCTCTAACATTTTTACCAGAAAAGATTTTAGGGAGGAAGTATAGAATAAATTCTTTATAGCTCTCAGTCTTATATTGAGCTGCCATTGAAAAAGATAAACAGTCCAGTCGTGTGTGATGCAGAGAAACACAGTGCGAATCAAAACAGGCAATGTTATTGCTTTCCCAGGCAGTGGTTTGACGAGGCTGAAAGTACTCTATCTGGTATTTGTCACTATTTCTTAGATGGGGTATAATTTCTTTTGAAGGACTATTGCACTGAGTCCCTTAATGACACCAAGCTTTGAAGATTTAAGACATTAAGGAAGAGTGTTAAAAGTTGTGCATTTGTTCACTGGAAAGTAAAAGGGCGTTTAAATTTCTATTTAGCCTCTGTAATTTCCATCACTGGCAAAGACTGTTCCTCTCTCTCATTTTTTCTCTTTATTCAGTGCCAGTCCCTATTCTGCTGCTACTTCCCTTACTCACCACATTAACTGCAGCACTTTATGAGGGGCAGAAGTAAAACAAGGAATCAGTGCTACTCTGTGAATCATCTGTATGAGGAAGATCTAAACGCGTGTTTCTTACCTGCCTAGAGAAAAATGCAGTAAATACATTTTGAAATGGAGAGAACATTATGTGTTTTTAATAACTGGCATATTTATTAGGACTTAAATAGGAAACTACATATTTGCAGGTTGAAGACTACAATTGGAGAGGACGATCAGCCTTTTTCACAGGCAAAACTGCAACTGGCACTTGAAGTGTGCGGTTCCTCAGTAGAATTAGAAGAATAAGGTAGACCTAGGTTAATTCACTGGCGGTTCTCGGTAACTGTGACAACTTATAAAAGGGATATACCACTCTGAACTGCAGTAGGGATAATAATTGTACCCATCAAGTTGTAACAATATTACATGAGATAAATATTGTAAATTTTTGAGTTAGGATTTGATATACAGAAAGTGTGTAATACATACTACCTATGATGTTGACAATAATAATACCAACACAGTTCAAATAAGTGGTCAGTAAATATACAAACAGCAGTTTTCAGGTAAGAAACATGAGTTCATGAATGTACACATATACTAAATAGAAGACTGAAATACATTAACAATAAATTCTGAGATGCACAGGTATTAACAACTTGGCTTTCAAAGGCAGAAAACCCAGCAGAATTGGTCTTTATAGAACAAGGCTCAATGCGTCTCTGCATTTTAGCTGAATTCACTGTCCCACATATCTAACCATTAGGTATTGTTGGTTCAGAGGATGGGCTATTGTCTTATGAATTCACAGGTTTCATACCAGTCTCGACATTCAGTATCTCTCTGATCTTGGAAAAACTGTTTAAATTCTCTTAGATAAAAAGTTTCCACTGTAAGTTGGGAGCAATTATAATAGCTATTCCATAGTGTAGTATTTGAGTATTTCATGAACTTATTGTGTAAGCACTTAGAATAGTGCATGACATATAGTAATTGCTCAGTAAAATTTGGCTCTTATTAGTGGTGGAAAGAAAGCAAATTCCATCAGTTATAGGATGAGAAATGGCCTGGATCTTCATACCACATATTATAATCTGGAACCGACATTCCACTCAGATCACTTGGGAATAGAACATATCTTATTCTGCATACATTGGGATCTGGTATTAAGAATAATAATAGCTTAAGTAAAATGGAGGCTCTTTGTTTTTCTTATGAAAATGAACAATCCAAGTAATTTTAGGAAGAGAGCTCAAAGGGAAGAGAAAATAACTTGCTGATTCTCAAGCCTGATGTAGGGAATCAATTGTCACAGGACACATTTACCAAGACTTGACAATACTTTATAAGTATGAGAATTGTTTGGAAAAGCTTTACTATCTCATTGGTTATTTTAAAATATTGCAGACATATATGTCAACTTCCTAAAGTGTTGGATACCTGATTATAGCTCTTTTTACAGAAATCCAAATTGTGCATTCATTTTTAAAATCAGAATAGCTCATTTATCTCTGGTTGAGATTCTTTAAGAGCAGAAATAATGACACTATAATAACTGAAGTATGTTGTATATGAAAAGTAAGTAACAATGGTCATTATTTTACCATATTTGCTGTGTTCTTTCTCAACTATGACGTCCAATAAAAGATAGTCTTTTTACAATTTTAATGGGTACACTGATTCTGGATGATTAGAGATAAGGACTTAGATATTTTTCAAAATAGATTGCCAACACCTGCTTTTTATTGGGTCTGGTGAACAAATAATGAAAACCCCAAAAGGAAAGAACAACAGTAAGTGCTTATAATTTCAAGAAGGAGGTTAGCAGCAATACTTTATTCTCTGGAGTTGTATTCTCATGATGGTAAATAAGATGCCTAATAGAGTGAGAGCCCCAACATACATCTATTCCTATAGGATATATGAATTTTACATCTTTTAGCATTAGTTGTAGGAATGCTGAAGACTGGCTAAGTCATGAAAATAGAAAGCATTGAAATGTCCGTGTTGGCTTAGTTGTGGAGATATCATAGTCTTTTATTCATCCATATTCTATAGACTTGCATTACCCAATAGGGTAGCCACTAGCCACATGTGTTGTTAAATTTTAATTAAACTAAGTTAAATTTAAATTTAGTTTCTCAGATACTCAAGTCACTTTTTTAGTGCTCAGTAGTCACATGGGACTAGTGGTTGCCATATTGGAGAGTACAGATATAGAACATTTAAGTAGTTTATGTAATTGCAGAAAGTTTTATTAGTCAGCACTACTATAGACTTAGGATTCCTCTAGCTCATACACACACAGATCTTCCACCCATGCCTACTGTATTCTTGTACTGTTTTCCTCAATCTCCAGGGAGCTTCTGTTCATATTTAATGTAAAACAAAATCACACAAAGGAATTAACTAAATGACATTTCACCTTCAAATTTTGAATTTGGAACTCTGTTGGAAATAGTGGTTATTTTTATATTTATATGGGATTTATAGGTCTCCCCAAATTTATACTCTGTAGGCTCTCAATTCTGGGTCTCTCTCCCATGAAATAATATGATTCTTCAATGTAGGAAGTGAATTTTCTGCTGTTTCTTGCCACCTACTGCAAGCATGCTCTCGTGCTACTCACACATTGCTCCATTAACAAGCATCTTTCCAGGTAGCAATGTCTCACACTAGTCTAAAATTCTTAGACAGCGTCCCATTTTTCTTAGAATAAGACCAATAACACCTAACATATATTGAATGCTTTACTTTGTGCCAGATGCTATTCCATTTAATTATGTAGATTACCCCTTTTAATCCTCAACATGATCTGATGAGGTAGCCACTATTATCACTTATATTGACCCTGACCATTATATAGATGAAGGAAACAGACAGGAAGAGATGAGATACTTTCTCAAGATCATACAGCCAGTAAAGTGACAGTACTGGTATGGGAAACTAACTGGACTGGGTTCAAAGGTAAGCAATCAGATGATTATATTTGGATTACATCACTAGTGACTAGAATATATAAGTTCCTGTACCCTAGCCTATGAAGTATCAGTCTTAGAAGAGGTGGAAATTTAGGTGTCTGTAGCTAGTTCATTAGTGGGAGAGGCTATGATAGAATACAAATTTTAAATTTTATTGTTCTCTTCCTTATATTATTCTTTGTTATTAGTCTATTCAGTATTAAATTATGAAAGAATATAATAAGCAGTAGAATCACTCAAAAAATTATTTGCACCCTGTTGTGTGTCATGCTCTCTTGTAGACACTAAGAAGTTTCAAAGCTTACAAATTGCAGATGCAAATATTCTAATGAAATGCCAAGTAATGGAATCCCAGTTGACCATGCCTTAAAATGACTGAAATTTTCTTAAACACTTTTGTATTTTGCATAAATAGAAATTTCACTGGATGACAGACTCTATTGCGTGAAGCCCATTTTGTTTTAAATGTTATTCTCTGCAACTGCAGCAGCCTGGCATCATGCAGGCAGGAATAAAGCCTCCGGTAACTACTGTGCCCAAAGTTTCATAGTGGTGACATAACAAGCTTTGGAATTTATAGAACAATTATAGAATTATAGAACAATCAAAGCTTTATATAACTGCCACAAATGCTCGCTTCAGCACCACAGGTGGGATTTTAGGAAATGCTAGTGCTACTATTGCAAAGGCTTTAAAAAATTTTTTTGTTGTTGCTATTTCTCTCTATTTCTCTCCCTCTGTCTCTCTCTTTCTCTCTCTCTAAATTTGTTTGGTTAGTTTGTTAATTTTATCTCTCTTTCAGCAAAGTTTTCTCTATCTACATTCTACTCCTGTATAACATTTAAAAACATTTAATATATATGTCTAAAAAAGTATTTGAGATATGCAGTTGCTTTAACAAAATTACACCATTCAATTCTTGTAATAATCCTCATTTGGGAGATAGAAAAATAGAAGCACAAAGTGGTGAAGTAAGTTGCTCAAGGTAAAACAATAGGTAATGGTGAAGCAAAATATTGAATTCTATTTTGTGTATCTGCAAGTATATGCTTTTAAGGCAATTCTATTCTGGTCTCTTCCACCAGGCCTTCCTTTGCCCATCCTCCCCTATCCTCCCCACCCCACCCGCCACCTGCCCCAACACATATACTTTTAAAAAATCTTTTTCTAGAGTTGGTATGACACAGTAAAAAAAAAAAAAAAAGAATTATAGCATTAGAGTGGTCTAATTTAGAATTAAGATTCTGGAAAAATAATTTATCTTACTCCCTACACCCTGGTAGCCATTGTAATTTAAGTTAGTCATCTTAAGTTTTATAAATTTCTTGGAGAATAAAGTGATATACCTAAGAGTCAGGCAAATAAATCATTTTTGAGGTTCTCATACTTCTCCAGGAGGCATTCTCCTCATCATTTTTTTTCTCCTTTGATTAACAGCATTCTGTTTCTACTTTATTGTTCACTATTCTCTTCTCTCTTGTCTCTCTTTTCATTTCCAACTCTTATTAATGGAATTTAGAAAAAATAATCAGATGATGTTCATCTCAGATCAAGTTCTACTTTTGCCACATAATTGAACTGAGTAGAGTTATGCAACATTTTAACCATGAGTCTGTTTCTTCATCTACAAAATCTAATAGGTATCTCAATGATCTCTCCCAGAATTTCTATTGTATAAAGTTGATAATATTTCTTTCAGATACTCAAGGTATTTATAAAATTTTATTCTACAGATTCTTTTCTAATATTCCCACATTTTCTGACTTCTGAACTTTATGTTAATTTTCTAATCTTTTATCTAGGAATGGCATGCCATTAAACATTTGATATGGAATTAAACATCTTGCTCTATCACATTTCAGTTCTCCATCTGGCTTTCGCAATTGGAATTTAGTGGCAAATGTGATTTTGAGCTTTGGGGGGCTGTATGTGAGCAAGAAATACTGATGCCTTCAGCCCATTTGTCTGTAAAACCTCGAACTTTGTAGTCTCCATCATTTTCTGAGGAACAGATGGCAAAGAAAATAATCCTGAAATGCTCCCATCATGGGGTAAGGGAGATATTTAGAATGATGTAATGCATTTGTGCATATTTTGGCTTCAAAAAAGGATTTCTTTGAGAGAAAGATGGCCTTTGCCTTTTGAGGGAAGCACAGTTAGTGCTTATAAAAAAAGTTCTTGCAGACTCTGAGGAATCGTTGAGAAATAATGTTTAAAGTCAAGGGTATGAAAGAGGAGACTACAAGTACTACAATGGGAGATATAAAAAAATGCCCATTCTTTACTTATTCTGGTTACCCCCAAATCTATACTCCATAGACATCGATCCTATTTTATATCTTGTCAACTATGGGAAAGACCTTGTAGAACTATAGCATGTACCACATAGTAAAGATAGGCCAGGAGTTGGTGCCTGAGTGGAAAATGCCAAAAAATCAAAATACGAAATAGAAAAGGACACAGCGAACTTGCCTAGTTACTTGATGAGAAGCGATCTGATAATTGTGATGTGACAGAGGGAATTTTGGGGTATTTTGGTTCCCTTTGTTGTGTAATCAATTATCTCCAAAATAGGTAGCTTAAAACAACAATTAATTATTCTTACTCAAGAGTCCATAGGTTGCCTGGCGTTTTGCTGATCTAGTCTGGACATGGTCAGGTGGCTGTGCTTTAAATGTGGGGACAGTAGAGCCTGGATCTTCCCTGCATGATGAACACAGACTTGCTCCACATTTTTGCATCCCCTATGGAACATCATGTTAGCCAGAGCATGTTCTCATTCTGGCAATGACAATAGCACAATTAAAAAAAAAATGAAATTAGTAAGACCTAATGAAAATTACTAATGAAATTAGTAAATGGCACATAATCACTTCCACTTACATCTCAGTAATCAAAGCAAGTCACATGAAGCTAACTTCTTCCCTTATATATCTGTTCTGAGTTGAGATGGCCAAAGCACAGAGTCAGTTGGAACTGTTGAACAGGTTGCCTAAAGTTGGTTCTTCCAGTTTCAGGGTAGTTGGACATTTTACATGGTGACTCAGGGGTCCACACGTAAGTGTTTCAGAAACTCAGACAATAAATGCATGACTTGTACTGACCCAGCCTCAGAATCTACCACGTACCTTATGTTATTTTCTATTGTCTATAAGCGTAGTCACTAAGGACAGACAGCTCAGATTCCAAGGGGAAAAAAATAGACCCTACCTCTTGATGTGAGGAGGGTCAAGATTTGTGACTCTTTCAAATTCATGCATAGTTGAGTCTAAACCCAAGTTTCAGAAAAGTGTACTTTTTCTAGTGAGAAGAATTATAAAGTCATGTGGCATAAATCATGGACACAAGGAGGTAAGAACTGGGCTAATAAATCATTAGCCACAGGAATAGGTGAAAACTGTCTGATGGCCATACGGATGGTGTCCAGGTAACCACTTTTTTCACATGCGGTAGGTATAGAAAAGTCGATATGTTCCTCAAGGAAGGGGATACCTCAAGGTTAGTTTGTGGTTTCTATATTAAAGCCATCAAAACAGGTGTCCAAGATCAAGGAGGTGTCCAAGTGCCAGGCAGGACACCTGAGGCAGAAGAAGCCAGGTCAGAAGGGTTGAGCCCAGATGGGGTGATTGGTTCTATCAAGTACCAGATCTAGGAGAACAAGACTGAAATAAGATCCTATTTCCTTAATGGAACTAAACTTACACTAGAACTTATGCTAATATGTGTGAGCTCTGCAGCTGGAGTTTCAAGATCAATAGATGGAAGTTATCAGTAGCTCTAACGAGGAAAGTATTGAAAAATAGAGGCCAATACTCTAGTAAATGAAATATTTTTAGAAATATTTGAACCTTTGAGATGCTAAATGAAGATCTGTTCGTTGAATTTCAGTGCTGTTGATCAGATACCTAGCACTAGAATAGTTTATAAAGTATCTTCTACAATGTTCTAGGTTAATTTAAACATAAGTATTTACCCTCAACTTAACAAATTTTTTTTCACTAAGAGAATATACCACATCAGATTTATTAGTAAAAATAAGAAAACTAGACTATCAAGGGTGGGAAAGATTCTAAACCTACAAATCTAGATTTCAAAAATGCCAATAATTTACAATCACAGATTAAATTAGAATGTTTTCAAGGCTCTTTTGCCAAAGATCAAGGATATAAAAGTGGGATATGACTATTTCACTCAGGAGTCATTTATTTTTCTGACATAAGCAGGTCAGACATTGACAGACATTATATGTTCAATCAATGTTTTTGATTGGAATTTCCAAAACAAACACCATGAATGATTAATGAATGCAAAGATACATCTGTTTAATAATAATAATAATAATAATAATAATAATAATAATACTTCTAAATTAATTATTTAAAATATCTGATATTTTTACAAGATTTTGTGACTGTACATACACGTATATATTTATATGTACCTGCATTTTTGAAAGATATTTATATAGATATGTCTCTTACACACCAGAGAGTTTTACATTGATCATCAGGGACCTTGAGGAAGAGTTTGCCTTGACATTAAGGTCTTGGTTCACTGAAGCACAGAAAACTGAAACAGATTGTTTTTTTCTGTGCCTGAAATTTTAGTCTTTCCCTTATGTTCTGATCATTTAAGTGTCACTAATTACTAAAGTTCAAGTTCAGATACCCATTGCTTCCAGAAGTAATTTTTGGTTTCTGAAGATGGAAATGATCTAGTGCTTCCACTCTGAACAACCATGGAACTTTCATTATATCTATTCATGACACAGCACTGTCCAGCTTCAACTGAGTTTATCGATGAGTTTTCTCTACCACGTATAATTGATCTCTGTTTTCCATAGAACTCAGTCCATAAGCTTATATATGGGTTGTAATATATGGAGCACTAAAAAGTAATTTTAATTAATTTACATATTCATCACTTCTCATACAGTAATTCTCCTGATGGCATCTTAAATGCATATATAGAAAAATAAACTGTAAACTTAAAATTTAAACATTTTGCTAGATAAAGTATGCTTCAATGAAGATAAATAAAAACTTGGTAAGGAATTAAGCCAGTGCCTGTCTCTTAAAGGCATATTAGCCATTTTAAAATTATGCCTTGGAGACCTCTGAACCTAATATTCTAATTTTGTGCTGCTTCTTGTCATACAAAAGAAATATGACATGCAGTGATATGGCAATAATTCTCTGCATCAGAGTTGCATTCTTTGGTTCCTTCACATTAATTGTTTGATCAGTAGATTTATTCTGTCTTTCAAAGAGATCTTTCCAAGCTACAAACATCACCGAATCACTGCCTCTTTCAGAGTCTTCCTGTCTCTTCATTACCTTCAGTGTAACATCGAAGTTCCTTAGCATAGCATATAAAACCTCTAAGCCATAGCCACAATTTCTGCAACTGCTCTTTACTCTCCCACACTTCCAAGACTCTTCTTCTGGAAGATTTTTTCTGCTTTTTATGTTTAATTCTGCTCCCTTTTACAACTCAGTTCTAGCAATTTCTTATTTTTGAAGCTTTCTGTGAACACTTCTACACCCTAGTCTTTTACAAAGGCATTTCTTTCCCAGAGTGTCAAATTACATCATAGTTTTACTGAGAGTATTAAATAAAGTAATAGTTTTAACACAATTAATGCAGCATTGATACCTGATAGGTACTAAAAATTGATGAATATTATTATTTTTAATCAATACCAAGTACATACTCTGTCACTCATAAAAGTGTCTTCTAATCGTTCACCTGTTACTCCTGATAAACTTTAAGTTTATCAAATACAGTAAACCTGTGTTTGCATGTTTGCAAACTAATGAATAGAACTGAGGACCAGTCAAAAGATAATATTTATGATATTGTTTTGTTTGGAAAATTCTCATATGTTTTTGGATGCAATTTTATATTTGAAGAAGTTTCTATACACAAGCTGTATCTTGGTTCAGGTAAAACACTTTCTGTGATTTAGGGAACTTCTGATTATAAACCTTTTACCTTGATAAATAATGTATATTGTTTAAAATTGCAGGCATAGTCTTTTTCTCTAGAGACACCAACAACTAAGATACTTAAGATAAAATGTGAGTGGTAGAATATTATTATTGCTTGTAGCATCTTTTAAAGAAATGTTTGCAATACAGTAAATTTTGTCTTTGAGTTTTATCTCTATGGAATCTGGGAGTCAGTTTATAGTATATGTACATCAGTGTTCAAAATGGTATAAATCAGATGCTTCTGTGAGAATGGAGTATGGTGATTAAGGGCCTGAAGTAAGAAAGTTTGGTGTTTAATCACAGCTGTGTACTATTCATTTGACCTTGGGCAGGTTATTTAATTTCTATGTGCTTTGGTATGCCTGTGTATAAAATAATGACAATGTTAGTATTTATCTCACAGCATCCTTGTGAGAATTAAAGAATTTGTGGCTATATACATAAACAGTTCTTCTCATATAATAGTCACTCAGTAGGCTTCATCAATATTTTTATTGTTATATAATAATAGTGGAGACCTTCTCATCCTCCCAAGACAAAAGCCACATATTAACCAGGTACTCGATAACACCCAGACCATTATCCCTTTCTACTTTTATCCTTTACTCTTATTGCTTTTACTCAATTCCATCTCTTAAGAACCTTGCTTCTCTTATGGTATCAATGATGTAGTATGTATAAAATATACAAATAGATTTTAGACTTTACTCTCTCGTCAGGTCTAGTTCCTCTTTGAGGTTTTTATAATAGAAAATAGAGAACATAGCTTTCCATAAACAAAGTCTAGATATTTTTTAAAATCTGTATTTTATTTATAGCAGGAAAGACTTTCGTGTTGAGACATCAAAACTTAAATAGTCACAACCATGTGCACACCAGATTAGAAGAAGCCCAGATATCTTTGTGCATTTGCTTGCAAGCTGTTTGTTTTTTCCTCTCTTCCAGCTGGAAGTCACTTATAGTCCCTCTCAGAAGGGATTGTCAGCACAAACAATGCAGATTGCAAAATGAGAAAATTCAAAACAAAAGCACGTGCCCAGTTGTCCCAGGTAAATGTGTTTCACAATGAAATCTTTTCCTTTGCAGCTTTCTGTACCCAAAGAGTGACTTTTGCCTATGGTTCAGAAGAAGCATTCTGAATCTCTGTCGTGTAAAGAGAGGCCATTTGTGGTAAAGTAGTCTATGTTAGCAAGATTTCTGTTCCCTTGAGAATGCATATGTATTTATCATTCACAGCTATTTAAGGAAGAGGTTATTTATACCTGATATAAGTTCCTTGACCACTAGAGCTTATGAGCAAACTTATAAAGTCAGGCAGTACTAACAAAAGTGAAAGAGACAAGTGAAAGAGCCTGTCATAAAGTCTTAAGTTTCTGGGAATGTGTATGTGTTTCTAAAAGTAAGAGGATGGCTCTAGTATCCAGAAACCTGTGCTAAATCTGGGAGTGAAACTAAGCAGCAAGAATACCCAATGAAGAATTAGAGGAAGCTAGCCAGGCCCATAGGATGCATAATAAAAGCTAATGTGATCCAGCTAGTGTGCTAAAATCCAATCAGTGAGGATAGCTGGTCAGTATAGAACAGTTACTATAGCCAGGAGCCTTTTCATCTTATCTCAACAACATCCCAAAAAAGACATTACAACTGATATCCTGTCTTTGTAAACAGAAAAATTCATACATAAAGGAATTAAATAAGTGATCAAGTTCAGACAAATTCTACATAGTGGAGCTAAGCCTTCTAGCCAGCCACGTTTCCTCTAGAACTTGCATTCTTAATGCTATGCACTCTTTTTCACTGGGATGAACAAAAGAAAGTAGAGAGGAGAAAAGTAAGCTTGAGTGTATGTTCTCCATTCTCTATCAGTCACATATAAGGCATTCATATATATATTTTTTAAAATATATGTTATGTATAAGCAAAATATGTTATATAAAACATGTTTACATATATAAATATATGTGTATCTATAGAAATATATGTTACATATAATTATATAAAACAAAATAAGCATCAACCTAATAGAGAATTTAAATTATGAAATATGTGTGTCAACATGTAGTTGTCTAAAGCCTGGGCATAGATGTGGAAGCACGGAAAGAAGCCAGGCCACTGTCATTGTGCTGAGCTCAATGTGTAGGAGGTAAAAGGGTGGCACAAAAGACCTAATCTATTCTTTGCTTTTCACTTTCCTGTGCTATGTATTGGGAAATGGGCCTTTGAAATTATGATCATTATGTGTGACCACATGTATAAATCCTCACTTTAATAATAACTATTTCTTCAGACACAATCCCATAGTTAGGTCAATTTCCCCTACCACATGCATTCATAGCATCACTATCCTTTCTACTTATCATAGCTATTATTCCTTTGTGTTATGTAACTCTCTTTTATTAATTGCCTCGCAGACTAGATTCACATTCTGTAAGGGTGAAAGCTACTTCAGTTGCTTTTAGTTCAACATTAGGTCTCTTGAATGTTGACACATAGAAACTATACAATGAGTGTCTCTTCAGTAGATTTAAAGGACAGATTTGATTTTCTGATTTCTGAGCCTAGAGCTTATTAGAGAGGATGCTAGTGGACTCTGTCATATTTTTAATGATGAGGAAAGATGGCTGATTGGAAGGAAACACATAGGCAAACCAGAAAAAAAAAAGCTAACATAAGAACCAAAACAACAAAAACAGAAATCAAACAGGAATGTTGGACTAAAGCCTTGAGCCATGTAGTTATAGGAATTAATAGCATTTTGTGATCCAGTAGTCCTCCCTTCATCCATTTTAGTGTATCATTATTTGTAATAGATAAGCAAACTTGAAGTTTTTGTAAAATTTGTATATTTAACCATGGCTCCAGTTGTGTGTATACATGTGCATGGGTGTGTGTGTGTTCACAGACAATGTGAGATTTATTTTTTAAACAACTTTTGGGCAATAGAAAGAAAAAAAATGAGTATGTAAGAACTATGACTAATATCTTTAAAAAATGGGAAAAAGTATTTGCATACAAACCCCAAATCTCTCCTAAATAAATATGTAACTTTTGTCCCATGCCACAGTGCTTTGACTAATTTAATAACTTATTCTCTCTAATTATATCCCTCAGCTACTAGTTGATATGATCTTTTTTCCCCCACAAAAATTTGCCATCAGGAGATGGATGATAATCAGCAAGAGAACAATATAGTTTTAATGAAATGATTATGTCCAACTTATTATATCAAATGCCAAGTTGAATCAACTTTCTTTTTAAGAGGGACATCATTTACCTTAGCATCAAAATTATGGGCACATTGTAACAAATGCAGGTATAAAAATACAGAGCAATTTTGTTAATAATTTCAAAGTGAGTAGTTCTGATTCTAATAGCACTGTCAACACCAAGAAACTCTCCTTGTTGTTTTCTCTTATCTAAGATAAAAATAACACTCATCTTGGGTAAAGAAATATGGCTATAATAAAGTATCTCTTCCACATACCTGAGTTTATGTGTTTTATACCAATTCTTTGGAGCATGCAAATGAAGAAACGATCCTCATATGTCAAACACATAGAAAGAAAGATGACTAATAGAGCTTGAAAATGCTGAGTGAAGATATTAGTTATGTATTTTGGTTCTTTTCAATCTGGAGAATTCAATAGCTGACTGATCTTGGAAGTTAATTAACCTTGCCAAGAATTGAACTCTTTAACTTTAAAATGAGAATACTCTTTCTAACTCACTGACATAATATTTAAGAAATAAAACATATAAATAAAACATAATGAATGTAAAGTGTCTAGTACAGTAAATCGAGTGTAAACACAGTTTATAACATCCCTCCATACATCCATTCAACCACACCCATATATGTACTGATGCCATGCCAAAGAAGTCTCTTTTATTTTAAAAGAGAAGGGAATCCATCTCACCTCATCTCAAAGAGACTTGAAATATTTATGTTGAACCAATCATTTTTAAAGATCAATGTCATTGCAGTTATGACATTATGGAATGAAAGCGTTACAGGATTGTTAGAGATGTAGTAAAACTGCAGGACTGATGTCCAGTCCTGCTATTTTGTCATAGTGATAATAGTTATTTAGCACATTGTCTAAACAGTGTTTCAACTTAATGGCTAATTGGTATTTACCTGGGTATATCTAAGCAGATATTACATACTGTCATCCATAGAAATTATTCTGAAACATGGATATTAGGAACTTGGAGTTCTCACAACCCCAGTTTCATGCTATAAAGATAGTATAATTCTTGAGCACTGTACATGTGTTCTCTGGTAGTCTATAAAATGGGAATAACAATGGTATAGAGTAGGGGTGATAATTTAATGACACTGTCTATCTGAAACACTGAGAATGTGCATATGCTGAGAGTTTGATAAATTTTAAAAGATTTTTAAGTTATAGTACAGATTGCTGTTGTGCTTTATGACTGTTTTTGATATTATCATTATGATTATTATTATTTAATAGAACAGTAACATGGGTTTTGAAATCAAGAAAATAAAAACTTAAATCTTTTAATCTCTCTCTGAGTTTGAATGTTTACAGCTGTGCAATAATAACATCAGCCTTGCAAGATTGTTGTGAGAAATAACTGAGCTTTTATATATCAACTAATTAGCCTAGTGCTTGTCACAATAGAAGAGTACACACCCATATATATTCATGTTTATAAAATATTATCTTAATGATAATATATGTGTCATATATAAAATAAAATATATTATTTTAATAATGTATATTTGATAGATTCTTGGGCTTGTCCTTTTCTCTGCAACATTTTGTCATTCATAGGTGCCTAATGGGCATAACTATGCAGGAAAACAAACAGACCTCAAAAACTATGCTTAACGTATATTTTTTATTCAAAACTAGACAGAAAAAAGCTTCATTTATTCTATTGTCTTGTATGTCTGTCTACTTCTATCTCTGTAGAGTCAAATGTTATTAATTTACAAAGCAAAATATATCATTAACACGACTGTCCACAACAAATGGCTTTTCTTGAACATTAATTGGTAACATTGCCAGCAATAAAATTTCAACATCAAAATGGCCTACAGTCATAGACATTTATTTGTCCCCCTGTTCAATTGTGAAAAATATGGCCTGTCTGAAGCATCTGCATAAAATTTGTTATGAAAACTCTTTTTTACAATAAGCTCTCTGGCTCTTCAGGCAGAGGGATATGGCTGCTAAACAATATCCTATTGGCAGAGTATAAGTCAATTAGCATTAAATGAGTGTCTACCATGAATTAGGCACAATGTTAGCACAAAGTTTATGTGGTTCATGCACAAAATAAAATTATAATATAGAGAAAAAACTGGTATAAACAAATAGAGACAATGAACTCAAAACAAATATTAGTATTATAAAATAGGAAGAACATAATATTTTTTGTGGGTGGTAAGTCTATTTCTAGAGCACTTGACTGGTGAGCTAGACTTTCAATACATCCTAATTGTTTTTTTTAGTATGCAAAGTGGGAGGAAGACATTGAATGGATGAGGAACACCATGAATAAAGATTTGAAACCTACATGAAATGACATGGCAAGTTTAGGCAACTATAAATAAATATTGTTAATAGCCCAATCTTAGAGTGTTAAAGTAAGAAAAGAAATAGAGGAAATTTAGGTTAAAATAAGAATCAGAAACTTGAATAAGAATTATCTTTATTTAAGTTATGGTGACTGGAAGTCAAGAACAATATTTAAGCAAATAAAGCTACATATTTGTATGGGTTTGTTGTTGTTTATTACAAGAAAAAAATCTTTATTGCATTTCTTACATAAATATAAAAAAAAACCTTAAAATTTATATTGGATCATAAAAGACCTCAAATAGTTAAAGTAGCCTTGATGTAGTAGATCAAATCTAGAGGCCCAATATTTTCTAACTTTGAATTATATTACAAAGCTACAGTAATCAAAACAGCATGGTACTGGCATAAAAACAGATAAACAGACCAACGGGATAGAATAGAAAATTCAGAAATAAACCTATGATTTAAAATCAGTTGATTTTCAACAAGAGTGCCAAAACACACAATGCGGTGAAGATAGTTTTTGACAAACTATCTTTTGGCACTAGCAAAACTTAGTTGTGTGTGCAAAAAATAAAATTGGAGCTATCTCACATCATATACAAAAATCTATTTGAAATCACTTAAAGCATTAAATATAAGACTGGAAGCCATAAGACTCCTAGAAAAAAACACAGGGAAAATCTTAATGTTGTTCTTAACAATAATTTTTTGGATGTGTCATTAAAAGCACTGCCAATGAAAGCAAAGATAGACAAGATTACATCAAAACAACAAAAACTGCCGCAGAGCAAAAAAAAAAAAAAAATTAACAAAATGAAAAGGCAATCTATGAAATAAGAACAAATATTTACTAACAATATATCTAATAAAGTGTTAATATTCAGAAATATATAAGGAGCTCATACAACATAATACCAAAAATGAGCAAAGAACTTAAATAGACACTTTCAAAATAAAGAAATAGAAATGACTAGCAGATAAATGAAAAACTGCTAAACATCTCTAATCATCAGGAAATGCAAATCAAAACCAAAATGAGCTATTATTTATATCTGTTAGGATAAGTTATCAAAAAGACAAAAGATAGCTAGTGTTGGAGAGGATATAGAGAAAAAAGAACTTTTGTACGCTGCTGGTGGGATTGCAAATTATCACAGCCAGTATGGAAAACTTATGGAGATGCCTCAAAATATTAAAAATAGAACCATTATATGATCCAGCAATTCCACTTATGAGTACATATCCAAGGAAACTTAAATCAAGATGATGAAGAGATTTTTACCCCCTGTTGATCACAGTATTATTCCCATTGGCAAGATATAGAAACAACCTCAATACCCTTAAGTGTATGAATGTAGAAAGAAAATGTTGTGTATGTTTGCAATGGAATATTATTCAATCTTTAAAAAAAGGAAATCCTAAAATTTGTGACATTGATAGAGATGGAGGACAACATGGATAGAGTTGACTGCAGCTTTTGACAAATTTATTCCTGGTTTTATGTATAGCTCTTTATGAAAAAAAGACATCCTTGTCTTTTTTCTATGTGATGGCTTACAGAGCAGACAAAGGTAGAAGTAGCCATAAAGCACAATGTTTAAAAACAAAGACTTTGGAGTCATACTAATGAGAGTTTTGTCACACACAAGTTAATTAACCTCTCAATCTTAAAACCACAAGACGGGTTTCTTAGTCCTCTCAGGCTGCTGTAACAAACTACCATTGACTGAGTAGCTTATAAACAACAGAAATGTACTTCTCACGGTTCTGAAGGTTGGGAGTGCAAGATCAGGGTGGCAGCAGATTTGGTGTCCGGTGAGAGCCGTTTTCTGGTTCATGGACAGCCATATTTTCACTATGCCCTCACATGGTGGAAGTGTTGAGGGAGCTTTTCGAGGTCTCTTATAAGAGCGCTAGTTCCATTCATGAGGTGTCTACCCTCATGACCCAGTCATAGTCCCCATCTCTAAATATCATTCTGTTGGGGAGGGGGACACAAATGTTCAGTCTACAGCGGAGGGTGTCATAATGGTAATAATCGTCTCCTCCTACTCCATGACTCAGGTCTCACCTTCTCAGAGAAAACTTTCTAACCACTGTACATAATTACTCTCCATCTCTCACCCAGGGCTGGCTTCATGGGTGTGAAGCCTGTATAATTGCACAAGGCCCCACACTTAGAAAGGTCCTGTACTTGGGATCAATATTCTGCAGTTACTCTTTAGGAATTATTAATAATTTTATCTTTGAACTTGTATTTTGTAAGTAAAATCCAGTGGGACAATGGAGCATGTATCCGGGCATATAACTTTGGTTCACATGTCATATCACCTGACACCAACTCCCTGAATTGGGTTCTTGGTCACCTACCTCCCTGCTTCCTGTTACCTAGGCCTACTCAACTTCAACCTTCTCTCTCCCACCTGTGACTGCTGTCACTCTCTGCCCTGGCAAGAGCACAGACGTGGGCACAGAAGGTCAAGGTTGGGCACACTTGCTCCATGACACCTTGGAATGAGGTATGATAATGGCTGTCCCTCCTCTAAGCTGGCAGCACAATGGTGTATCTGGCAGATGACTGACAAGAGGCTGCATCTCATCAGAGAAAAGCTTTTTGCATACTCCAAATCTAGTCACCAAGTATGTCCTGAAGTGAAAGTTTAAAGATCTTTGGGGGTTAGTCATCTACTGTTGTTTGCAATGTTCAGCCCAGAGGAAAGAGATATACCTGACCACTTCCTAACATGTCACCCCTGGCGAGGGCACAACATGTCATCCATCAGCTGGTGGATAGGGAACCAGTCACATGCATGATTCATTTCAGCTGTCAGTGCCCATGGGCACTGTGAGAGTCTGCCCAGGAGCACTCACTCAGCCGGCTCCATCCCTATACCACTCTTTATTTCTCCTCCAAACTTCCCCGAGTCTGACTTGTGTTTATCCCTTCTAGCCAGCCTGAGACACCCTCCAGGGATGAGCTGTGCATGAAATAAGAAATGAGTAATTTCAGAACATGGAATCAACTGAGACATATAAAATAACAAATAATGCATATCAAGTCAATATTTAATTACAAATTAATGTTCCATTAGGGTAGAGTCTACATCAAGCTTGTTAAATACCAAATATAACCATCAGAGTGTCTGTTATAGATTATCCATTTAAAAAATATGTATTGGATGAATGAATAGATGATTGGGTGAATGATCAAATGAATGCATGTAGGTTTGTGTTAGGATTAAATGAGAAAATGTTAAGAAATTAGCATAGTGCCTGGCACGTAGGGCTCAGATTGATGGTTATGGTTGTGCTAATAGTGATGGTGGAGAAAGTGAGGATGATGACTATATTCTTCTACCTCTGACAATGTATTTTCTATAAAACTAATTTTCTTAGAATACAAATTAATCTTTTTTTTTTTGGATATAACTTGTTTTCTCATTCTCTTTGATGCTTTGTGCTTTTGCCCCATGTATTTTCTCTCTGATAGAAATGTTGATCATTACCCTTCATCCTGTATACATTCCTAATGTTTTTTTTCTCACTAACTTGTACTCATACATCAGATATTAGCTAAAATATTATGTATTTGAGACCTGTCTGGATATCTCTGACTGAATGATGGCCAGCAGTGTACCCTCTAATTACACCACTCCTTTGAAGCATGTATCAGTGTTTCGATTTACGTCTACGTGACTTGTGCGTATTTTTGCTCATCTCTCACACTAGCTATACATTCCACACGTATAGGGCCTGCATTTTTGCTTAACGTGATATCCCAAAGCACAGCGCAGATCCTGGCACATAGTTACTGTGGGGTACACATTTATGCAAAACACATTTACTGCATGGATTGCTCATTGAATATGTTAAAGATATATAGATGTGTGTGTGCCTGTATATACACACAAACACATGTATATCCATTGTATAGGCAAGACAGCTGAAACAGATTAATTGCCCCCAAGGGCAAGCTGGTAAAACTGGCATTTTCACTATGAAAATTGGATACTAGTATTGGCATTCTTAGCCATCATATAATAGTGTCCCATTTCCCTAAGTAAACCTGGTTCCCTAAGTAACCCCAGTTTCCTAAGTAACCACAGTTCCCTTACTTACACAATGGGATTATATCATTTGTCTCCATCAGCAAGAGGATAAAATGCAAAACAAAGGTGAAGGGAGTATGTCAGTTCTAAAGCAAAATACAAAAACCTGTTACTAATATTTTTCACTGTGTTCTCTAGAAACTGTCATAATTACTGTGTTTTAAATTGATATGGCTATTAAGATTTGGGCCTGTGTCTATCCTTGAGGAGGGTGAGGAGATAGGAAAAGGAAGTTTGAGTTTGTCTAGTTAATCAAACTAAACAAGTTGTTACTGATTTTGACATTCTATTCCCACAGGTGGTGGCTTAGAGCCTAGGTGAACTACTAGGTCACCTTTACTGTAATTTTTTTCTTTCATGCACAGAATCTCCTTGGAGTACAGAATTACAATTTTAAAGTGTAGGCAATAAAAGAAATAAAAAAGTTGTTTATGCATTAATGTAACTGCATTTCAGACATCTTTTCTAGATTATCCTTTTCTATTTTATAATAAAGATGACATTTTCTTTGGTAATGCCTTAAAAATGTTGATTGTAAACACTGAGGAAGAAAAGAGAGGCAATTCTTGTATAGTGCATTATATTGATCAATTCATATATCTTCCCTGGACCTTCATTTACTATGAAAGCAGTGTCTTTTTCTCCACTTTAATTTGGACCAAGTCCAAATCAAACCATGAAAAAATGCAGATATATATAAACAAAGATGGACATGATATGTTATATGAAGACAGGAAGCAAAATGACCTCTTGATGTTTCCAACTGAGGGCATGACATTTTCAGAAGAGTCAGAAAAAAATTGCAAAGTCACCTTTTCCATTTTTCCACCCATTTAATATTGGTATATTCATGGCTGGTTACAAGAAAAGGCAGGGTAAAGTCACACAAGGGAACAGTAATTCACTTTCGGTGATTATCAGAAAAGAATAATGGGGAAGTTTCCCAAATGCCAGTGTACACAAGAAACTGCAGTGGTAATATTAATGAACCAGGGGCAGAAATATTCGTCAAGTAGGCTGACAGTTGCCAAGTGCTCTGACATTTTTCCATGTGGCCCCAGTCTCTTAAACTTCATATGCTGTGCTCCACTGTAAGATCAGAAAGGCAAATGAGGACAAGAGCAGAAGTTCATTCTTCTTACAAATCCGTTTTTCTCAGTCTTAGCGTGTGGATCTCTAGGTGCTGCTGTCAATAAAGCTTGGCCTTCTTGATCTTTAGTCTGTCATGCTCCTTAGTAAGGGGTTTCAGCTCTGTGAAAGCAGATTTCAAAAACAACAAAGCTTTTATATGACTAAGCACCTTTCTCAGGACTAAGATGGCTTCTGGGTTTCTTCCAATTATCTTCACGTGTTTAACCTGATTCACTTTTTTTTTTTTTCTAGAGTTTGCATATCTATCCTTTTGGTCATTTATTCTTGCACCATCTCTTCCAGTACTTCAAGCCTGGGATTGGACCAGAACACGGTCTCCTAGCTCTTCCTTCCCGTGGTCACCTAGACAGGCAAGCACACATACCTTATTTTTTTCTTTTTAAGAACTAGACTTTGATTAATAAGGGAAAGCATAAAGATACTGACAGAAATTATGATGTGAGTAAGTAAAAACTGTTTCGGAATTATGTGCAATGATCACAGTTCTTGCCCCTACACTGTGATTTCTAACTGCACTCTGAAATAATAAATGGACACTTCTTTTGACTCATATTATTACCTTATTTTCTGTACTTTGATCTGACCATATATTTCTCTCTCTTATAATCTAAACATTGTGGGATTGTAATAATCCCTAAAACAAACATGTCTCATGCAAGGATGCAACATAGCACAGAGCAAGGAGGTGCTTCCTTATTCAAATGTTAATTTACATAAATATTGAGCATTATAGCTTGGGTTAGATTCTTTCACTATTCATTCCACCAGAGAATCCCTTCTTTTAGATAATTTTTTCTCAGATCTTGGGTCAAGTCAAGAAAACTTTTGGGATCCTCAGGCTGGTGACTTTGAAGGTCAGCAGCTGGATTATTGCATGAATCTGAATTCCAACTCTCCTTCTTCCCCAGTTTTTATGACAGATTTCTACTGCTTCTTTTTCTTCCTCTTTTTAATACTGCTCTCAGCTGTTAGGAACATCCCTCGCCCTTTGGAGTTTACATTCCCTACAGTTTAACCCACAGAGCAAGAAGTTCCCTGTATTGCTGGTACTATAAGTGTGTTATGTGCCATTGAGCTGACAGATGCCAACTCCTGGCAACTCTATGAATGAGTGATGCCACAGTGTCCTGTCCTTGACAGACCTGCTCAGCTCCTGTGGACTCATGCTTATGGCTTCTTTTGTGGAGTCAATCCATCTCATATTTGGTCTCCACTTTTCTTGCTGATTGCTGTTGTTTCAAACATTATTGTCTGTTTCAGAGGACTCTGCCTTCTCGTGATGTACCCAAAGAAGAATAGCTTCAGTTTTGTCACTTTTGCCTCAGGCTTAATTTTCTCTAAAACCCACTTTTTCATTGTTTTGTAGAACTATGTATACTTCTGTGGGATCTTGTTGGATGCTTTGGTATCCTTCTTGACTCTTTCCTATATGTCTCATTCCACTGCTCATATGGAATGCAGACTTGTCTGTAAAAGTGGCTCCAGTTCAGATATAGGCATATTTGTCATTACTGAAAAATCAATTTTGATACACATGAAGATCTCTGGAATGGGGAGGTAAATATCTCTAGGACCTATTTTCAGACTCCTGCAACACTATTATTTGTTAGTCCCCCTCTGTCCCAGCCCTTCATGGATTGCTTCTAAGTATGTCTGTGCCCACAGATTGCAATTTACTTTGTAGGTCAGTGAATGCCAGAACTGGGGTGGGACTAATAACAATTGGTATTTTTAAAATAATATTTCTCATGGTACTGTCCTAATGCTTTGCAAACATTATATCTTCCAATTCCTCTTTTAATTCATCATGGATGAGAAAACTGAGGCTCAGAGTTTAATTTACCCAAGGGGAAAAATGATTACGTGACAGAGCCAGCTTTCAAAATCAAGTCTTTCTAATACTCAAGGTCCTTGTTCTTAACCTTAATTTCAAAGCTGTATTAGAAATGCGTGCCCTACTGCAATGAGGTCTTAAAGTAGAGACCTACTTTTTTTTTTTTTAAACCTAAACCTAAAGGGCATTAGGGAAAAATCAGGGCTGAATGTCCATCAACTAAAGCAGTGCCTGGAACATTGCAGATGTGCCATACATATTTATGAGTAAATGAAATCTATAATGGCCTCACATTAAAATAGAATTGGAAACAAATGTAGCAAACTTCTAATTCCCAGTGTTCTGTTAATCCCTTGGCAATCAGGTATGGTCTCTGGGCCAGGGGAGTGGTCTCTTTTAGAAACAGAGATTCTCAAACCTACCGCTGGGGCAGGGAATCAGCATCTGCATTAAAGTGGAGAACTGGCTTTCTCTCTGCCAGAGTTCTTCAGAGCAGAGAAGCATTGAATGTCCTCTTACCTGAATAAGAGACCTCTGTTAGTTTGCACTCTGATAATTGAGCAGACTCTCTAGGATAAAGCCAATACTCTCCAGGACTAGCACTCAGTTAGAGCCATTTATAAATAAAGATATAGTTAGAAATATTGGAAAGGTATCTTCCTCTGATAGAAAATTAGAGTTTTGCATTTTTCAAGATTTTGCTTAAGAAAGAATCTGCAGTTCTCTACTGTTCATAATATTAGAGAAATAGGTCACCGCAAAGGGTAAAGACTTCATCAACAATTGATTTCTCTGCCAAAGTTGTACTCCCTCTCCTTACCCAACCAGTGACAAAAATGACATCGACATATACATGTGAGTGATTGTGGTGTGTCAGCTGAGGAAGAAACTACTGTAAAGAAAATTAGCAGCAAATTAAAAAATAATAATAATTTGGAAAGATAAAATTATTACAGGATCTCTTTCAGGCTATATGAGTTCTTTGTAAAAATGCTCATGAAAAATAGAAAATGATACAACCAATACATCTAATCCTTTACTATTAATATACTCTTTCCTTGGTATCTTTATTTATGTTTCCTGAAGAAAGGAAACAGCATTGATAAGTGATGTGAGTTTGTAGAAGGGAATGGTCTTTTTGTTAGTTTTCTAATTATTTAACTCATAAGCTTGAAAGAATGATGACTTCTGGTGTGTTCACTATTCACACTTTTAAGAAAATAAATAATAATTTTATTCAGAGTCATCAGTAGAACACACAAAGCTATTGTGATCTTGGGCTGAAATGAAAGTAGAAAATTTTTTCTATATTAGTGCTCAATAAATAGTTTCTGCTTTCTGATCCCTAAAATAATATTTCTAGACCTCAAATAGTGAATTTAGTTCTGGTTGTAATGCTTAAAAAAATTAGAATTCTTTCAATGTTGAGGAATCAGGGTATTAAAGATAAAATTGAGGAATGGTAGAAGGGACTGAGATTATTTTATATAGAGACTATTTCATATTTCAAGAAGAGATGACTATCCAGTGTATTCTATGAACTGATGAGCAATTCTATGAATGTCCTCATGGTGTAGGAAGGCAGTCAGTGGTTAAATAAATTTGTCTGTAATAGAACTAACCAAGAAATCTTCTTGCTACAGAATATTTTCATGAGAGACTAAACAAATGAGAACAAACATACTGTGATGATGTAGAGAGGATTGGTCAGGAAGTAAGGCTCATTCATCTTTGTGTCCAGGACTTGCAATTCAATGAATGGTGTAAATGCAAACTTTTATTTATTGCCTCAAATGACCCTTCTGTTTGACTCTCCAGTATCCTTTCCACTCAGAAATCTCAGAGATGACTAGAGATAGACTAGTCCTTACATTTTACTGATGGATTCAAATACTTTACCATTACACCTTTTCTCTAAATGTGCACCATTTCTCAAGTTAAATAATTATATCATACTATCATGATTTTCCCCATAGCTTCAGAAAGTCTCTACTTATTTTCCTTTAAATGGACTCCCTTTTTAATGTACATAAATGTATCTTAAAAGGAAACTTTATATACCACACAAGAGAAATTAACATGTGTTAATAAAGTGCTAAAGACATGTTAATATAAAATGGAGACAACTTTATTAATATAATCAGAATACTTGAGACAGAATGGAAAATGAAGTAACTTTCTCTCTCAGCAATTCAATGGCGTTTGGTTCCAGTACCTGTCTACTATCTCACATAATGATGATTACTCTTTCAGTAAAGTGGTCTGTGTCTAGGGCAGTATGTCTTTGATATGCATTGAGCTGAAACTTTTAGAGTGGGAGTCTAGTGCAAAAAAATATTTTTTCTCTATCTTATATTCTGTAGCTTTTCTCTTTTTTACTGAACTCCTCTGGTATTGGCCTCTGCTTGTATTGGCATCCGTTTGTTCCATGCTTTTTATTATAGTATCTAACTTAAACTCATGATTCTTTTTATCTTTCAGTACTTCCATTATGAAACCCTTAATTTGTGTGGCAGCTTTTATATTCCAGAGTCCCCCAACATTTCATTCCAGCCACACTGTTGGTGACAAAATTCTGTGATTCTATTTCTGCTTTCCCTAGATAAGCTCTGACTAGTTACCAGTTAATAACAAGGTTTTGTTAGAATGGCATTAGAGGTGACTCTTCAATACAATCTAGAAACAGACCCATCATTGAAAATGTAAATTCCATCCCCATGTTTTTTGAGTCATTAGGTATGTGTGAAAAAAAGTGCAAAATAATAAATGACAGGCTCTTGCATACAGAAGGGGTCAGTTATTTGTGCTGAACATTCTAGCGTTAAATGCTGAATCTGACATGTTGTCTGTGATTTTACTCTGTTACAGCTGAAATTCTGCACTTCCAGAGGTTGTGGGATATTTCCTAAAGAATATAGACCTATGAATCTGACAAGCCAGACTCCAACTCTAAACTCCCTACTAATTAACTGTGGGACTGTGAGCTAGTCTTTAAGTCATTCCAAGCCTTATTTGTTTTCTCAGAATACGGAAGTCAAAATGCCTTCATGCATAGTCATGAGACATCTCAACATATGTTCTAGTACCTTTCAAGTGAGTCTTCTTTAATATTTGTGGGAGGTTACATGGTAGGGGTAAATCTCTGTATGTCTCTGAAGGGTACACAAAAAGACTAACACAAAGGACCTTGAAAGAATTATTGACAAATATTAAATGCCTCATCCTGCAGAAGAGGAAATTAAAGGAATCTCAGAAAATTAACACTACGTAAAAAGAAGGTTGCTTTCATCAACTCTAAAATGTGAAAACACACTGGACTTATCATAAAAGCTGTTTTATGAATACTGCTTCTAGATAACCAGTTTTTTCATTTGCAAAAATCATATTCTCCAAATAAGACCATATTATTTTTCTTCTTTTTATATTATTAAAGTTTTACCTTTCTAGACTTTATTTAACAATATCTAATTCTTAATGAAATAACAGGTAAAAGGCAAAAGAAAACAAAATGTGAATTATGTTCAGCCTTTTAAAATGTCTATGCACTCATACCACACACACACAAACATACTCACACATAACTGGCAAGAATGCCCCTTAATATTCTGACTATGACAGCTAAGGAAAATGAATGTGTTTGACAATCATCGTTTACTAGTTTATAAAATGGGATTTAAGATTAATTTAAACAAGGTGATAAAGACCTTTCAGCCCTATTTCCTCCTGTTTTATATAGTTTCTTTCTTTTTTGGTTCAACAGTGTACCCTCAGTAGATATCTACATGTTTAACATAATAAAAAAATGTCATTAATGTTATAAAAATATTCTCAGTGTAATAATAAGACAAATAACTTCTCACCCCCTAAAAATATCTGTGTCAGAGAGGACGGAGAATTGCATAAACTGGAGCTATTTCCTGCTTTTCAAACCTCCATATCTGTATGTCTTTTTTCATAGCATAAGCTATAAATTGAATGGCATAATTTGATGATGGACATAGAACTGTGTATTAGTTTTTATTTTGACAAAATCATTAAACATCACATAGGTTGAAAAATGAATCATGAGGCTCTAAGCCTGCCTTAGAAGATTGCACTTCATAAACTGAATTGCTCACATGGGCAACATTTTGGTGGAAGTTATAGATTTTCTAGCATATCTCTGATAGATAGGACTAATATAACTTCAATAAAAACTCTGGATATGTCAATATAAAATTTTCCCTACCATTGAAAGATGTAAGATACTCCAGCTAATAAATTGAATGACAAGCTATTCCTTAAGGTATACTAACATACATATTGGGTTACAACAAGCAACAAAATCATGGAGGTAATAAACCACAGTCACAGAGGGACTATTAGAAAAGGTTTCTCTTCCTTACAAGAGCCTAGCATGTTGGCTGCAGGTATGAAATACCCCCAGAATGTTAATTTCCAATAATCAGCATTGCTATATGTGCAGTGATTTAGAAGTACATATAAATTATGCTGAAATATTACATATGCCACTTCTATGTATGACACTTTACATGAATTAAATCACATAAACTAGTGGTGATGTGCGCAAATCCATTAGGGGCCTTCAACTGTAAATGTGCAATTTGTGCGCTTTGAGTTTAATGTAATGGTTTGTCCATGATGTGTGAGCTTGACACCTAAATACCTGTCTAAATGCTAGTGGTAATATTGGGTGGGTGAGTGTGGTAGACTGAAAAAACAATACTAGAGTTCTAATTTATGCATTTCCCAACCATGTTGTGTTTGCTTGAGGCTCTATGCTACTTAACTTTTCAGGCCTTGATATCACTACTTGACAAATTGAGGAGGGTAACGACTATCTCCCAGGAAAGCTATGGAGGTTAAGTATTGAAGCAAGTAGCATAATTCTTGGTAGCTAAAAGCTGTTGGTTTCTTTGCCTAACCCACGCAGGTTACTTTTCACCCTTGTGTCATATACTATTCTTGATGGTATGCCTTATTTGTGATCCAGTTTTTTCTCTTTTATTTCATTTATTTCTGGAACATGAGTCATTCTCTTCTTCTTTTGTATTAATCAGGGTTATCTAGAAAAACGGAACCAATAGGATGTGTATATATATTTAGGGAGATTTATTCTAGGGAATTGGCTCATATGATTATAGAGGCTGGTAAGTCCAAAATCTTCACTTTAAACCCCAAGTTTGTTTGCTGACAGAATTCTCTTCTGCTCAAAAGTAGTCAGTCTTTGTTCAATTAAGTCTTTCAACTGATTGGATGAGGCCCACCACATTATGGAGGACAATCTGCTTTACTCAAAGTCCGCCAACTTAAAAGTTAATCTCATCTAAAAATACCTCACAGAAGTGGTCAGCATAGTGTTTTGCTACATATATGGGTATCGTGGCCCAACCAAGTTGATACCTTTTTATACAGAAACCTATCTTGGTGTCTCCTTGTCAAATATTGTTTTTTTGTTTAGAGGTCTACTCCTTGGCAGATGAGCTACAACCTTACTAGATTTTATTAGCTGGTGAACATCAGATTATAAAGCATTCATTTAAAAAATAATGAGAATAAGAAATGTATTTATTAGGAAGGAGGTAGGTTTTATTTTTAATCTCTGTAGGCGTTAGTCAGATACTTCGATTTTCAGAGGTCTAAATTTATATCATATCAAATGTATTTTTTTAGAAAATTTTAAAATACCAGTTTTTATAAAAAATTGAAAGACTTTATATAGTGTGGTTTTCTAATAATTTTGCCATGAGTTATTTAATTTAAAATTGAGTATTTTTTTTTCTCAGCAAACATAGTGCCATCTTAACATTTACTATAAAGTTAGGAACTTTAGCCTACAATATTTCTTCAATGTCATGGGTATCTTATGATAGCTAATTTAACAATTTATTAATTAAAAAACTAAATGAGGTTTCTTAGTGTTATATTTTTAGACATTTAAATATTTAATTTTATTTGTGCTTTTCCAGTTTTCATATTAGCCTTTTTTTCTTAATATCTGTATTTGAAAATTGAGGATATTATTGAATATCTCTTAGGAAGGGTGTAAAGATTAGTCTTTGAAACAAGTAGAACAATGCTTTGAACCTAAAAATGTTCTGTTTTTATTTCCCCTTGCAGCAATTTCTTTATCCCCTCTTCCTCTCCTGTTTTCTGGCTGTTTTTTTCCAGATCCAAGATATTTCTCTAAGTCTGAAATGTTCATGGTTTATAGGCATGGTGATAATCACAATTATCACATGGAAAAGCTCAACTTTATTTTTCTCTGAATTTGAAGAAGCCATATATTCTGTTCTCTGTTATCTTCTCCAAACATAGTCTCTGAATGAATCAACTCTCCACTCTACTAATAATTTAGAACAGGGATATTATCTTAATGACTAATCCCTCCTTTAATTCTAAAGATAGGAATCAAACATGTTTATTACTGTCAGTGTAGTCAGATTGGACTACAATCTTAAGACAGTTTTAAATCCTTTCATATGAGGCAGAAGCACAATTATCACCCTCTGATCTCAAGAATGATCTGAGAAGGCAATCAGGGTTAAAGATAAGAGACTTAAATGACTCTTCTAATTTTTTCCCAACCACTATGATAGATATTTGCCTCTCAAAGTTTGACTGCATTCTATTCTAGAAAATATACTCATTTTAGAAAATATTCCAACCCCCTAAACTCACTTTCTAAACCTAATTTTGTCAAAGACCATAGACTAGGCTCATGCTGTTGCCAGTCTCATCTTCTCTCATCACACACACAAAATTACTTAACAAAATAGCTTCATTATCATTGGCTTCTATGCCTGACTCATAGTTTAATATAGTCTCTCTGAAAACTTTTAAGTTTAATTTAATAAATGGAAACCGAGTTTAATGTTGTAGGAATCAAAAACTGTCCAAGAGGCCTCAGTATCTGAAAATAAAATTGAAGAGATAAGTTTCAGTGTACTCTGAGATTCTCACTTCTAAGGGAAAAGATTAAATAAAGTCACAACAGAAAACATGTGCCTAAATTTATATTAAATATAAAAAATGTAAAGGCAATGTATACACTCTGGATGTATAGTGAGAGATGTGATTGATTACCATCTGTGGTAGGTAGGTTATGTTTTCTCCAACCAATGATGTCCACCTTCTAATTCCCAGAACTTGTGAATATATTATCTTACATTACAAAAGAGACTTTGCATTTTGCAAATGTTACTAAACTAAGAATACTGAGATTGAAAGATTATCCATGATAATTCTTGTGGATCTAACATGAGTGATTACAAAGGCCTTTCTAAGAGGTTCAGGGCCTGATAGCAGAAGATGCTATAGTAGATGGCTTTGAACAGGGAAGAAAGGGACACAACCCACAGGATGCAGAGAGACCCTAGAATATGTAAAATTCAAGGAAACAAATTTTAACTTTGAGCTTCCAGAAGAAATGCAGCCCCACTAACATCCTGATTTTAGGCCAGTGAGACTGCTGACCTACAGAGCTCTCAGATAATCAATTTGTGTTTTTGTAAGCCAATAAATTTGTGTTAATTTGTTGCAGCAGCAAGAGAAAATGATACAGCATTCAAAAAAACCTAAATGAGAACCTGTTATTTTGGGTAAGTTTCCCACAGACAGAGTGGAGGGAAAGGCCAGCTACAATGGGTGGAGAGAACTAGTTCCTGCTACCAAAGGAGGATATGTTTAATAAATCCCAAGCAGCACAGTATGAGTGATGATGGAGGGAAATTTGTGGGATAAATTCTGTTCGGTGCCCAAAATTTTTTCACTTCCATTTATTAAATGAAAAGCCAGTAAAGACTGGGACATCTACTCTCATCTAGCCACAGCCACAGCCACATGCTCACACTCACCCCCCATCACAGACACTTATGCAAATTGTTACATAACCTACTTCCTGTCACTGAGTATTTTTCCATTCATCTCCCTTGGTATCATAACAAGTCATTTAGCAGTTGTGATATTTCTGTGTGTTGTTATTGTTTCCATTGCTATTTTGCAAATGAGCCCTTTTAGGCAATGCTAATGAAAGGTGCCTGAAAATAGTTACCTAAATTCTAACAATTACCTTCAATATCCTGGGGCTGTATGGGAAGGAAGCAGGCAAAAGTAAAAATATTTTATGTATATAGCATTGTTGTTATTTTTTTCTGCCTTATTTTCCTCATGTGCAAAATGCACTAATGAAGGCTACTTCAGATGCTTATCATAGACATTAAAAAATACAGTGCACTCATATTACCTAGGGGTGGGGGGGGTGGAAAGAAAAGAGAAGAAGAAAAATGGAAATAGAACTCTAGGTTTTATTAGATGTATATTAATGCTATGAATTATACTGTTCATTTCTCAGTAGAATGTTTTTGATAAAATTTACTCTGCTAGTTCTCTAATAAACTTTCTACCCTGAAGTCCTGAAGTATGACAGAATGATGGTTAAGGGAATGTTGGTGTCTGTTTATAAATAGATGTTTAATTTTATGACTGAGACTTCATTTTAGTAAGCCCCCCCAAAAAATTAACGTAAACAAAAATTGCAGACTTTTTTGTTGGAAAGAGCTGATCCTGAGTTACTGCAGCTTTCCCTACCATATGCTGATTTAGAAAAATACAATACAATTTGAACATAAACAGAAACTTTTTTCCACAGACAAAACTAGAATATGTTTTAACAAAAAAAATCCATAATTGTGTTGCAAACAACAACAAAGAATTCCAGACTGCTAGGGTTCTAAAGAGTTCTACAAAATGGTTGAGTTAGCACTCTGACCTTTTCAAAAGAATGACTGACACATTTTACCCAGACTGGTGGAAATGTTTTTCTTTTTATTTTGTATGTCAATTCAAAAGGAACTGAGAATTAGCTAAGATGACCTACAATAGAGAAAGTTATGAAGAGTCTACTCGGAATCTGCCTACACATAAAATGACATGAGAGCAAGGGAAGTCCTAATTCTACTAAACACAGTGTCTTTCCTGGGGAAATTGAACCGGTTGAGTTTCGTCAGATAGTATTAAGTGAAAGAAGATGGCTAATGGCATGTCACAGAGATCGATGCAGGGCCCACCTCTGCCCACCTATTGGCATGGTTTCCCATCACAATGGACAGGTGTGTTAATCACAGGAAACTCGAAAGAATAGTCAACTGCCAAGAGAAGTGGTCGAGAAGCAAGTTTCTTTACAATGGCAATACAATTTTACTCTTTGTGAGACTTTCAGTTTGTAGTAAAGACTTTATAAAACAAAGGAATCAACACAGTTTGCAGAAATGATTATATCACAATGTTCCATTATGAAAATGGATATTGACCTATTCCTTTGTATTCTGACTTATTAAGTTAATGCAATTTGCACATGGAAATAATAGGTATTAAGACATAGATCTTCATTAGAAAGCTACTACTACTACATGAGGAATATTAGCCTCTACTAGTGCTTTTAACTTATTGTATCATTATATCCTTGCAATAATTCTAAAGATGGCAACGTTATTCCTATTTTGCTGATGTGAAGACTGAGTTTCAGCATGCTTGTTACTTGCTGATATTCACGCTGCTAAGATGATAGCAGAGTTGAAATTCTAATTTCTGTTTATCTTTTCTTGGAGTTTAAGGTTTTTAACTATATGCAAATATACAATCCCTCCTTCCACACATTCTCACACACACAAACAGCCTATTCTGTATATGTATGTAGGTGTATATGTATGTATGTATGTATGTATGTATGTATTTATTTACTTGTCTATACATATACTATTGGTTGGAATTGTTCTTATATATCTTTCAGATTTGCCCCTCACCAGAGCCATTTGAGGAAGCGATAGGCACTATTTGAGTGGCCTTGGACAAGAAGAGCACTCAGGTAACAGGGAAAAGTAGGGGAAAAGAAAAATTTCTAAGGTTTATTTCTACTACGAGAAGGTAAAAAGAACCAAGGTTGCAATTTAAAGCCCCATGTATCTCTCAAAGCATTTGAAGAGGCACATTAAACCGGAGTGAGAAATTGATATGGGATCTTACTGAAGTAGTCAGAATTTCCAGATGGGGGAAAATAAGCTACTAAACCTATCTTCAGTTCTCAGGATATGCCAAAATGTCATTCCTTGCCACTGACATAAAACATTCTTTTTAAATACAAGGCAGTTTCCTAAATTTGGTGATGATTTATATATATATATATATATATATATATATATATATATATATATATATATAAATATCAGTATTGTGTAAGTATGCTTAGGTCTATGAATGTATATCAAGATATATCTGTAATAGAGATGCATACATTTCTTATAGTGTATGTATATTGATCTTCTGCTGAATGGAGTGGTGATGCAAAAAGATATTGAAATTCTGAAGGCAATAGCTTTGGGTCAAATCCTAATTTTTAATAAGTGTTAGCATTTCCATTAAGCAAATGAAAATAGTATTACACAATTTTTAGGGTTCTTATGGAAAAATAAAAGCATTAAATATATATATATATATATATATATATATATATATATATATATATATGTCTCACAATAATGACAGGTCTTATTCAGGCTTAATTTTTTTTTGTCCTCATTGTTCATCTCATTCAAATCATATCAGGGGTTTGGGTGATATGTGGAAAGATTTCTTTGTCCAAGTTAGGACTTCGCAGTAGAATACTATCACTTAAAATCACCCAAAGGTGAATGAAATAACAATGTATATTAAATGTGTGCTGTCATCAGTACATGCATTAAATTATCTCTGACTTCTATGATGAGTTGAATTAATATGCAACTATAACTCTGTTCTATCTGTTACTGACACATCCTGGACTTGCAATATTTTGTAATTAAATCTGTATCTAAATTGATGAATTTATTGGCCACACAAAATGCTGAATGTAGTTCTTGAAAACTACAATATATGGGATAATGAGATTTAATATGGTGATTCAATTGTGTTAAGTATTAAAATAAAGTCAAGTATAAAGTTCTTTGGAAACAACCAAACTTATCCTTTGATAATGTAGGTAGACCATATTCCTCAAAATCCGGCTCACAAGTTTACTCAGGGTTAAAGCCAATACTCCTGCCTCAGGCTCTTTGTACCAACTTGCCTCTCTGCCTAAACCATTCTTCCTAAGCTTCTCACTTGATTCAGCCCCTTAGCTTTTTCAAGTCTTGGCTTAAATATCGTCTTCTCAATAAGGTCTAATCTGATCATCATATTGAAAACTACTACCCATCTGATGTCTTCTGCACTTTCTATTTCTTACTTGTTCTACTCTATTTTGATCTTCTCACAAACTTTTTTTAATATATTATTTGTATGCTTATTCTCTTTCTTCCCCACTAGAACATAAGGCTCATGAAGACAGAAAGATTTGATTTATTCCTTAAAGTAAATACTAAATTAATATTTTAGTGCAATAACCACTTTTGATTGTGGGAATTAGGTGTGGCTTCATAGAGAGGGTTAAAACTGATCTGGTTCCTGTGAATGAAAAAAATATTAGCCAATTGAAAAAAGAAATACTTTTGAGAAGAAATAGCACAGATATATGATGTCTTGGTTGGATATTAATAAATATAAAGTTTCTTTGGAGGGAGGTGGTGCAGTTAAAGCAAGATCAGACTATAAAGTTGATGCAGTATCTTATATAGCAGACTAGAGAGCTAAGTTTTTATCTTTGTGGACTTTTTAAGGTTTGAAGCAGAGGAAGTTGTAATATATCCATCTTTAAGTGATATCCTTTGGGGCATTGCTGGAATATTAACCCTTGAGAAGATAGTGATCATTTGAACTAGATTAATGCTGGTAAAAATGAAGAGCAGTTAACAGAATTAAATAACATTTCTGATACAGATTTTACAGAATTTGTCAATTGAATGGATACAGCAAGCAAAGGAAAGAACACAATGAGAAATTGGAGGTTTTCTTAATAAAGAGACTGAATCTTCAAGAATTTAATTAGATAACATAGAGAACATAGCATGGAGAGCACTGGATAATGGGCTCAATTTTTTTGTGGAATAAATGAAACATACAGCAGGGGAATTGAAGAAGGCAAGGAGAGGAGAATATGGAGAGGCAATTAAGATTAATTGGTATATACATAGCAGATAGAGCCATGGCCATGGTTACAATCAGTGAATAAGTGGTAGAATAGTGAAAATGGTCAGGAGACATCTTTGTAGAGTGAGAAACATTCACAAATAGATCATGTGTAAGTACTTTGGCAGATCCATTTAAAAGGATTATGGAAGAACAGAGGAAGGAACATATAATACTAGTCTATTAAGGAAAGTCTTCACAGAAGAGGTCTTAGAGCCCTCGAAAAGAAAGAAATTTCTTCAGAGAGCCTCTTGAAGACATATAATTATGCACATAAATATTATATAACAACTTGAGAGTGGTTTACTGTAGCGGATAGACAAAGTTATAAGTTTAGAGACAGACATAGAGTCAGAAAAGTTAGTCTGACTTATAAAACTTCTATACAAACTGGCCAATGCCCCCAAAAATGGCATTGCTTTCCATTGTGAGTGAAAACCTATGATGAATTTTAAAATTAGAATGGAACAAGAATATCTATGTTTTGAAAAACTCAAAAGGCAGCTTCAAAGATCAATTCACTAAGAAAGGAGTAAGCGAGTCAAATTAGGAGAGATTTAAGGCAAGAATGTGTGAGGATAGGTGTCTCAATTGTGGCAGCAGGGAAGAAAGAAGAAAATACTCTTCAGAGATGCTGGAATGAGTAGGTACTAGGAAAACAGGAATTGATTTGATCAATAAGGGGAAGAAAGGATTGAAAATGATGCAACCTGCCCAATGTTTAGATGACATTCTATTTGTTAATGTCAGACAAAAAATTAAATTTTCATTTTTAAAAGAAAATAAAAATGAATTTAATTTTGAATTGAGCAGATATGTAATGTGTTGAATTAGCAGTTTCCCAAGTTGGTATGAATTTGGGCAAGTCATAGGAATTGTGTAATATTAAACTTAGATATTCTAGCTTACAGCATGCATGGCATGAAAGGACAGCTACTATATCTTTACTAATAAGACATCTATACTATAACTTTTTATATTAGTGTAATTCTTATGAAATGCTTTAAACTAAAAGTGATATAGATTACTTTGGCTTTCACAATACTTTCCATAATGTGGGAAGCTTAAATTATCAACTGCAAAAATAATTTTGAATTTGAAAAATTTGATACAAATTATCACTAGAATCTCTACTTCAGGCCATGATAGAGTGTCTAGTATCACACCAAATCTCTCACTCAGAATGACCATGAAACAATTTGAAGGCATAAGAAAACAAACCAAGGTACAGGAGGAAAGAAGAGTGCATTGAGGCAAACCCAATATTTTCCACTATTTTTATGTATTATTTTTTTTTCTCAAGGCATTTCTTGAATCTCAAGATAAGGCATAGAAATAAAAAAATTGTAGCCCAGAGCTAGTAGCAGACTTCCAGGGCTGAGAACACACACACACAAATAGAAATTGAGGGAATCTAATGCTTCTAGGTGTTGAGGAATAAAAGTCCCCAGGGGACAAAAAAAAAAAAAGACAACCTGTTACTTGGTTTAGTTTGATCACAAGGTACTTGCCATCATATAAATGTCAAAGAATAAGAGGTAAAACATTTTGCAGAGAGCTGATGCTTAAAAAACCTAGCAGAGCTTTGGCAACCTCACGATGCTGAGGAAGAAAAACAGTTTAATTCTAGGGCTTGCTAGGGATCAGGAGCTCTGGTAAGCACATAACATGTTCAGTTTAAATCCTAAAAGGGTTCTGTTCTAGGAGTAGGATAAACAGGAAGTGAAACAGCCTAAAACTTAGCCTTGAATTTACTTACATAGTAATTAGATCAACACAATCAGGCTATAATTCAATAGTCTACCAGACGAAAGCTAAATCATCTCTGGAGGATGATAGCACAATTTATACTCTGTGTACTTTTCTGTGTACATTGAGACCTTTGATGAAAAATTACCAGATTGAGATGTATGCTTTCTCTTAGGGTATAGAAAGTAGCAGGAAAATGTCCTCTTACCTTAGTGATGAGCCTATGCTGGATAACCTACAAAATCATGTTTATGGATCCCAGCAGAAAGCTAAGAATGTGAAGAAATCCGATAAACTACAATTGAGAGAGTGTTGAGCCCATTCTAGGAGACAACAAACTCACGGCTGCCACCACCCATTATAGAGCAGTGGGGAAAGAGAGAAAAATCACTATTGATGTGTGTTAGAAGAAAAAGAACAGCTTAACTTTTAATGAATTTTCAAAGTTCAAGGGTGAAATGACAGGGCAATTTAGAATCCCTGAGACCCACACACAGAAAAGAAAATTGGCACTTACCTTAAATTCTTTTCACCAAGTGCTGCAATATAATCATGGGAATAAGGAAAGGTACTGAGTGTCAGGCCCAGAATATATAGAGGGTTTCTTGAAGATTGCTTTCATACTTCTACCCTGACAACTGTGCTTTCACGGTATCTCTTTCATTCTCACAATCCCTTCTACCCCTTCTTTTATCAGGAACTCTGTTCTTCCTTATTAGTGAGGCTTTAGGTTCCTCTAGGGCTTCTCCACTCCTCTGTCTCTATGATTATTCATTGACAGACACTGAGATGATAGCAATGGCTGAGACAAATCATTCAGACTCTCAGAACCTAAGGCTTCCTAAAGGAAGGCTTGAAATTTCATCCTCAAAACTTGAACTGTTCTTTTACTCAAATTATCCAACATTGATAAAAAAAAATACTAAACATGAGACTTCTAGTTTTAGCTAAAAATCAGAAAATGAAGGTCAGTTATCTCAAAATGAGGTTATGCCTATGGTTATGCCAAGCTTAATGTCTGTAGAAAGTTTTCAGGTCACAGTGAAAAGAGGAAGAATTTAGGAAGAGCCTGCTAGGTTTCCAGAGTTGAGGAAACTGGGTTGGAATCTGGGAAGGCAAAAGCAGCTAGAGTTTGCAGAAAAGAGTATCAGAGAGGAGAGAACTTCAGAGATAGAACTCCAGAGATTTGCAGAGGCTCCCTTTTATATTCAGTTGAGTACTGATAGTACACAAATGTAAGGAAATGAATTAAAGCTGGGATCGAACCATCACAAAGATTCAAAGGTAACAATACCCAGTGATTCTATGGTACCAAGAATGAATTCTTTTCCTACCTGGAGTACAAAACCTCATAATTTATAGGACATCAGGCGAAGTTCAACAAAGGGTTGTGCCTCGGTAATGAGTAAACACTGACTCTAGAATAAATACTGGACAGACTCACTTATAATAAAGCTTAAAAGCAGAACTCAGAAGATGATACTATTCTAACTAACTTTACCACATCTAAGAATATATAAAGAAGTACAAAAATAATTAGCACTAAACCTGGTAAAATTTACAATGTTTATCACCATTAAAAAATAACCAGGCATATCAAGAGGTAGGAAGAGGCATCACCTAATAAAGAGTAAAATCAACCAAAACTAGCCAAGATAGGATGTGGATGACACAGTTAGTTGACATATTCAATAAAAAATTATTAAAACTATATTTCATATGTTCAAAAAACTATAGCAATGTTTGAACACATTAAGTAAAGATAAAAAATAGACCCAAATAACAGTTTAGAAATTAAATCTGTAATATTTAAAATGGAAATTACAGTGAATGTGATTATCAGCATGTTAGGTATTATGAAAAAAAAGATGAGTGAAATTGAAGACATATCAAAGGCATCTATTCAAAATTTTTTTAAAAACTGAAAAAAAGGAAAAATCGGTGATGAAATAGAGTTATTGATCCAAAATTAAAAGGGAACTAAAACCAGTCTGACAAATAGGAAAGAAAAAGGAAGATAGTAGATTTAAACCCAACTATATTAATAATCATTTTAAATGTAAATGGGTTTAAAACCCCATTTAAAAAGTGGAGATTGTCTAATTTGATTTAAAAAAGGAAAAGAAAGACTAACTATATGCTGCCTACCTCTTAAAAAAATCCACTTTAAATAAAAAGATACAAATAGGTTAAAAGTGAAAAAAAAGAAAAAGAGATATGCTTTATTAATTTTAAGAAGATAAAGTAGTTATATTAACATTAGAGAATATAAATTTCAGAATAAAGAATATTACCAGAAATAGTTATTTTATTATGTATCTAACCATCTATCTACGTACCTTGTAATAAATCTATAAATTTTTCTATTAATTTATTTTGTTAATTCTATGAGAAAAAAACTAGACAATCCAATACAAAAGACACAGGCAACTAACCCAAGATTATATCTAACATTATTAGTTAGTAGGAAAATGCAAATTAAAACCATACACAGGTGCATTATACATTTACCGTTAGGACTAAAATTGAAACAAAGGTTATACCCAACAAAAATATAATCAAATACATGAAATATATATGAGACCGTTCTTAGTAAGTTGAACTAGAAACAACCCATAGAAAAGAGGTGATCAAACCATTTCTATTTCCATATGTCAAATTGGTGACTATCACAAATATAGCATTCAGGAAAAATGCTTAAATGTATACATATTGTATGACTCTGTTGGTATAAATTTTTGAAACAGGCAAAATTAATGTTAAGACATAGGCACAGCTTCTTTTAGGGAGCATAGTGACTGAAATACTGCATCAAAGAAAGTTTTGGGGTGCTAATAATTTTCAAATTTGATTTGTATTGTGATTAAACAAATATATTCACTTCTCAGAAATTGATTTGATCCATTTATGAGTTATGCATTTTCTGAATGCATGTTTTATTCCACCAATATATGTATTTTTTTAAAAATGATCTAAACAATATTCAAAATTACATTTTCTCAGAAAACCATGTTCTTGAACTTTTTTTGATAGAATAAACATTTTCATATAAATAAAAACTATAAAGAGTATATACATTTAAGACATACAGAGGCATATTTACTACTTTGTTCCTAGAAAATAAAATCTTTTTAGTGTAGTTTCTATTTTGAAAAAATTTAATGGCTATTTTCTTTATAAAAAGCATTAGCACAGTGATACAGAAATTAAATATGAAGAAATGATAAAGATAATTTAGTGTCATAGGGGAAAAGCTACATGTCATTGCAAAATATAAATACTGTAATACACATTTAATCACAAAAATTGCTCAGCCTACCCTCCTTCCATTAAACACTTTAATTTCAAACTGAATAAAACAGTCCATTTGAAAGAATTATTTTAGAATTGTATGCTTGGTGTTCTATTTTTCTTTTTTTATTAACTAATGTATCGTTTGGGTCAAAACCATTTCTGTCTTTTAAATTTGCACAAATTATTTTGAATATCACGAGTTTAAAATGCCTGCTAACATTAAAAAAAAAGAGAAAAATAATGTTGCTGAATGTTTCATGATCAGCATTTCCAATTCTGCTTGCATGTAAATGCAAATGACACCCTGTCTCTGATTATGGACTATGAGTCTTACACACTTGAACAGCCTTGGCTTCTTCATGCTAATTTCTGCCCTATGTGAAAGCCCATAAATGTCACATCTGCCAGTGCCTTTCCCAGTTTAACATACGCTTTCAATGGAGCTAAATGTTCATTATTATCAAAAAAGAAAATGTATATGAAAGTGCTTTGAAAACTATAAACCACTGAAGAAATAGAAATAACCCTTTGTTGTCAGTAAGGGGTCCTTGGTTTTTGATATAGCAAATTAGGACCATGAAAAATTCCTGGAGGTAGAGGAGTCTCACAAGTATTTCTCAGAGACCAGGTAGTACTAAGCTATTTCAGGGGCTGAAAGGTGTCAGAGTGGGTCAGTTTATAACACTAGCTTGCTCCATGGAGACTGAGAAACTATTGAATATAGAAGAGAAAAATCCAAGGAAACAAAAATAGCTTTCTCTTCTAGACAAGTTTGGAAGATGGATAAAATAAAACTTGGTCAGTGAACATCAGTTCTCTGGGTCTTTGATTAAAGATAAAGCCAAGATATGTGTGATGGAATTAGAAAACAGACTTCACTGAACTCTGAACCCAGGAGAGTATTAGCCTTAACTTTTCTAAGTCAGATCCTCCCGTTTAATCTACTTTCCCTAAATGTAAACCTTTCCCTTTCCTCCTGCCAACACAACCAACAGTTAACAAATAGGGATAGTCAACAATCAGGAAGGAAGATGATCAAGCAATTAAGGCATTTAGAGATCATTAGGTGCTCAAACTGTTTCTTCCTGTTATTGCACACTTCCTATCTTGGTAGACGAAATATCTGAAAACAATCATTGCTAGGAAGAACTTTAAGTAAAATCAGATATAAACAACTAAAATCTTGAGAAGCACAGAAGCTTCATGAATAATTCTTGAATACTGTGGTGTGAATGCTGCCTCACTCAACTCACAGAGTCTTTCAAGATGTTAGTTTCATGTTTTATTTAAGCTCAGCATAAATGTTAACGTGGTCTTCATCAGATTTCTTTTATCTAACTCCAAAGACTGATGTGTTGGTGGTGTAATATGGGAAGAGGGCCTTGGGGATAGACTTTAAATGCCTATCCAGATATTCTGTGAGGAGTCATAAATGAATTTATTTTCCAGGAACTAAGCTGTAAAATTGTCTCAGTGCACCACCTCGGCAGGCACATCTGCTGATCAGTGTTAATTAGTCTTCCATCGTCTAACTTGTAATCTAGATATGTTTTATGGAGATAAAACGGCAAAACATCATTGTGTGTAATCTTTCTCAAAAAAGATTCTGCTGAACAAGTGACCAATAAGTTGTAAATAACACAAACATTAATCAAAGAGAGTGTCTTTAAAAGCTTCCTATGGCAGAGTCTTCATTGAGGAAAAAAACCCTAATACCTCTATTGGCCCATCTACATTGGGAATTGTTGTTGTTAGGATTATTTTATGATTCTACCAGTCAATAGTTCTCATGGGATATTTAAGTCTCTGAGTTACTTACAAATTAAGTTTCGGACCTAATGTCATTTGTAAATCAATTAGTTGTTTGTTTCTTAGCTCCACTGTGCTCTGTTTGGTGATTAGGGCCCTTGGCTATCCTGAATGGTGTATCATCATTGGATTTGAACATTACAGAGTGGAGGATGGAAGATATTTTTATGATGCCTGTGTTTGGATCATTCTTATTAAAACATTATTCCATTAGTGCCATGAGTTACTTAATGGAAACCTGATAACGGCCATAGCATTCACACTAATTGTCTTTAGGGACAGTTTTTTGTTTTTGTTTTTTTTTTTTAAGATTTCCTAGGTGTGAAGTTTAGTGCCTACCTACTATGGATCAAGAATATGATTCAAGGGAGCTCTAAGCAGGTCTTCCTAGAATACAATTTAGAAGGTTAAACATATAGTATGCTTGAGAAGTAAGTGGACAGCATGTGAAGTTAAATTCTTTATTTTAGGTGGGTGAAAAGATGCTCCTATGGTGGAGGCCAACTGTGTTAACACTATATTGTATTGTAGAGCACCTAGCTAAAACAAGTTAATAATTTTGTGCAAAAGAAATCCTTTTGTCTAATAGTAGTTTTCTTTCAAGGATTATTTAGTTTGAACTAATACACACATTTCAACTATGGCCAAATATTTGAATCCTTGTACTATGACTTACAATGTGGTTTTCATTTGATTGAACTTTACAAGATTGCAAAAGGATTTGGAATCTGATATGTCAAAACAGACCATCTGCCTATGTGTTTGAAGCCAATGAGACAGTGAATATTTTGGTCTGTGTTCATTTATTATATAAGAATGAGCAGTCTCTCCTTCAGCCTCTTCATTGTCCCCAAATGGAAACCATAGTCTTGTAGAAGGTAGATGAATTCATCAGTCTCTTGGGCTACATCCAAATGTAAGGCAAGGAAAGGTGCCTTTATTATTAAGAATAATAAATAATAATAATAGCTGCTAATATATGTCGAGGACTAACTTTGGACTAAATAGTTTGATAAACACTTCAAGTGCACACATTATCACAGCAACTGTGTAAGTTTGGAATGATTATAATACAAATTTTTCAAATGAGACAGCTGGGCACAGAGAAATCATGTAGTTTGTTCAAAGTCATATAAAAAAAGTTATAGATTTTAGATTTGAAATTAAGGACATCTAACTCCAGTGCAGTGGTCAAGTACTTAAACAGTTACCACACTACCTCACTTTGCTACAATACTACAATAATATTTTCTAGGTATTGTCTCTGAATTTTTTTTTATGTGCTTGATTTGTGGGTCATTCAGTTCACAGAATAGAACAAAATGGGAGGGCAGACCCTGGGCGACAGGAGATCCCTTTCCTCTTTCCTTCTCTTAACTTGTGATGTGAACTTCAGCAGCTCCCTTGACCTCTTTGGACAGTAGCAGCCTCATCTTTAAAAATGAAGAGATTGGACTAAATTATGTCTAATTTCTTTCTAGCTCTGACCTTCTGTTTCTGCAAAACCATATCCTTTACATTCACAAAGGGAAAAGACAAAAAATAATAATAAAATAAATGTGCATAAATAGTTTTATAGATTTGCTAACCTTGCAGTTCATGAATAACATCTCCATTGCATTGGCTGAAATAGCATCATGCATTTTCCCCTCAGCTCTGATTGACCCATGCTAATTTGAAAAAAAAAAAATGCCTAAGTGAAGGGGGCCTCTTTATCTTCCACTTCACTATATGACTCCTGGGCTCAAAGCTACATTTTATGTGCAATTTTAAATATGATACTGTTTTAACCTATTGCCCTTGTCTTGGGCACTTTATTTTCTGTCTTCAGCTTCAATATTCATTAGTAACACTGCGACAAAAAAGAATATGAATGGCATTAGGAAATTGAGCCCTACTCAAGCTAAGAAAACAACGCTAGTGCTTCACATTGTAAGACAGCATAGACGTTTGACATTTCCATACAAAGTGCTGGTTTCAAACAGTTGTGAAAATGTGTGGAGGCTTTGCATGTGGACAGCACATTTAAAGACAAATAAGATTAAAAAAATAACAATAAAGGTGAAATTTACTTTCCCACCCCAAGTTAAAACTTCATTATGTGTCAAATATATTATTTTGGGCTGGTATGGAGCATGGCATACTAAATGTTCTGACCATTGTAACATATGCATAGATAATATATGGCTCATACAAGTTTCATAAGCTCTCTCTGCTGATTCTTTTCTAATATCTCTCTAAAGACATTTGTGGTATCATTCTTCATTTATTTTGCATGATGCTTTCACCCAATATGTATAAACATGAATAAAAAATTCTGGAGGTAGGAAGTTATCTTTGCTGATGCTTGGTGAGGTTTTAATAAAATATACATGACATCACTGTCTGGATATGTAAAGGATATGGGTATGAATCATATAGCAGTGAAGAAATCCAGAGATAATTTTGATTTTTTTTTATGATGATGGAGAAATTAGCACCTAAGTAATGCAATGTAAGTAGTGTGGACAGAGTTTTCTATTGGCTCTTGAACCATTTCATACGAATGCAAATAACTAATGCACATGATTCTAATTTTGAAGAACCTGTTCAGGAATGTTAAGAGATGCAAAAGATGGAAAGAAAGGGACTTGTATAATTTACTAGAGAAAATCCACAAGTTAATTAATAATAGGTGCCTAGACATCTCCCTCCTGAAAACAAAGGGTATCAAAAAAGAAAGTCTGGGCCTCCTGACTTTTCTCCTACTTCATGGTATCACTCAGCTCTGTATTAAAAGAAAACTCTCTATATACTGTGAACTAAGTTATCTGTAGATTATTTATGTGTGCTTCTTAGATCCTTAACCTTATAAAACTAATAAAATGCATGCCTGTAACTTTTGGCTTCAGAAAAACACAGGCCATTTCCAGTATCAGTCAATTCCAGTTTGACCTAACATGAAGACATCTGAATCATTAAAGCAAGACTGTGCTCATGGCACTCATCAGGCTGGGGATAACTGAAACCCTTCATATTGGGTAAAGAGGTCACTGCATCATAAGGCCTGAAGAGATATACATAGCTATGTTAACTGCAGTTGCTTTTGTATGATTAGTATTTTTTTTTGTATTTCTACATTTGATAAATTTTTAATTTTATATTACAAATTTATAAAAATAATGTTAATTAATAACAAACTAACAAAATTAACAGCAGCCCTATGCCAATAGGGGTACCAATCTGTCATTGCCCAACTTAAGAAAAAAAACTGTCAGTAATTATATGCTATGACACTCATTTACATATATAACATGAAAACATTTAGTATGTACTATATACCAGAAATGGTGAATGTTATGTATGAATTAACTCAATCCTCATGATATTTCTGCAAGATAGGCATTCTTATTCTTGTATTATAGTTAAAAAAAAGAAAAAAAAACAGATTCAGAGACTTTATATAACTTGTAAACAGCAGGACTACTACATCTATTAAAATTTATATCGAATCATTTTTAACATTCTTTTTTTTTTCTTGGTGGGCATCCAAGACAATACACTATTGATCTATTTTTTGATGGGTGGCTCTTGGTCATAGTGCGGACAAGAATATTAAAGTCACTTTCATACTTAGTTTTTATTTCAGGTGAAGCTTTCTAAAGTGAAGTTGAAATGTAGTTATACATTTCTATTTCTTAAACAATTTTATACTGAAGTCTATCAATCTAGGTCAGTCATATGATTGTGGTAGATAGCAAACAACTGAAAAATTCTGATTATCTAATTTGCTTACTACCTAATGACCAAGATTTTTACTTTATAAAATTAATACACACCTTTTATTAGATCAATTTTGCCTCATAATTTTGACATTTTACTTCTAGCTCTACTCTCTGGAGTCACATCAAATGTCTGATGTAGGAAAAAATAAAAACCACTTTGTTTTGTTATAAGTTTTTAAACGTTCTAACCACAATCCTCACTAGCCCAGATTCTCTCAGGATATTTAACATGAAAAACAGCAGCCATGTTTCTACATCCCCATCCTCTCGTTAGGAATCAGAGTTGAGGACGAGTTAGACTCTGATGTTGGACTGACTGGCTTTGAGTCCCAGCTCGGCTAGTGCAACTGTGTGACCTTTAGAAAATAACTCATCTCAGTGCCCTTCTACAGCTCTTCGTAAAAGACAGATTAAACTATAAAGTTTGCCTTATTGAGTTGTTAATATAGTAAAATTAAATAATTTACCTAGCCCATAGTAAATGCTCAGTATGCTAACTGTGAATATATTAATCGTTATTTTTTTAGGAGTCTCTGCACATTTTCTTGATGGACAAAAACCAACATAGAGCAAACTGTCCGGAGCCGTTCTTATCAAGGCTCTCATATCTGAGATCTAGGTAACTTCGCCCTGGGACAGGGTCTGCCTCGCCCTGTGCCATTTGATAGGATAGACAGCATAAAGTCAGTTGCCCTGACATGCCCTGACTTGCCCTGGGCCCCTTGAGCCATTTGCTTAAACTAATCTGACCTTGCGGCCCCTTCCTCTCCCGGGACCCTTCTGCATTTTTGGGTCATATAAGGAAATGGAATGTTCTGCTGTTCGATATCCAAGGCAACCGTGATTATGCAAATCCTCCCCTTTATATATTCTACCCCTACCTACAATAAATGAGGCTTGATCAGAACTTTGTCTTGCCTCCATTCTTCGCGTCTCCTGTCCCCCATTCTCTTGCAGATTGTCTCCTTGAGTCTCACGTCTGGTCGGAGCTCCCGTTAGTCATCCCGTGGGAAGGGACAGCAAACAACCTGGGAAAGTGTAGCACACCTCATCTTAGAATGTTCTGATTGTTCTTTAAAACTTTTGATCAAGGAATAGCATTTATTCTGGGAAGAAAAGGAAAAAAAATACCCCCTGTGGCTCCTGGTCACAGTTCCTTGTATATTCTACAGTGCTAGCATTTTACGCACTGTGTTGTAATTTCTTGTCTCTACTCTTTCTATTTGACTCTGAACCCCTTCAGATTTGAGACTGTATCTTTTTCTTTGTTCCCAGCACGAGACACATATCAGACCTACCAAAAATACTAGATAAATATAATATCAATACAATTTATCAAGTCTGATATAATCAGAAGAGGAAAGTAAAACATGGTCACCTTCTTTAATCTTTATTCTATTTTTCTCTTAATGCAACCTAACATCCTGTTACTTTAATTTTTAACCAGCCCACGTTGGTGTCAACTAAAGCACCTAAGTGTTATTTTTTCCATAGTCAAGACACAATCAAAACTATAAAACAGTGATTTACTCAATATCAGAATCAATCTTTTCATCTGGAATCCTTGTTGAACAAAAATGATCTAAAATTTCTTCCTGTTGTTAATACCTGTGGTGACAAAAAAATGTTAAATTGAAGAAACTATAACTTCTTTCTGGGGTGTTGTTCAGTTTTTTCAGAAGGTAAGTTGTAGATTGTGCTATAGAAATGATGCAAAGAACAAATGGGAGATTGGTACAGATGAGTTGGACATTATAGATAAACTATCAGCAGCTATAAGCTTCTTTCCAGCTCTGAAATTTTAGCCTATCATATAAAATTTTGATCCATTTAAATGGTTTTGATTAAGCTTTTTCCTAAACTCTTTGAAAAAGGTGATTGTTAATGAAGATGTAAACCTTGATGAGCTGGATCACCGCTACCACAGTAAAACATATTCTGTAATAACCCTTACTTCTGATGTCTATGTGGTGGGATGGACCAAGGATCAATCTTTGTCTCTCTTATCTAAATAAACTTTCAGTTAAGAATTGTTATCATCCAGACCCATTACTGTAAATATGTACTCTATGTTGACAATATTGAAATGTATATCTCTACCTTTCACCTCTAATATCAACTCCAGACTAATTCTCCAATTAACTATTCACCATGTCCCCTTGGATGTCTAATTGGCATCTCACATTTATGAGCTGCCAAACACACTCTTGATTTTTTACTCCCCAAACTGACTATCCCCTGATTTCTCATCTCAATAAATGTTATCTATATTTACACAGCTATTTAAATCAAATACCTGTATTATAATAGTTCCCACTCTTTTCTCACCTCTCATATCCAAGGTATCAGCAGTATTGTTGCTTTTACATTTAAAATGTGTTCAAATCTGATGCTTTCAAAACATATACAACTATCAATAAATCACTTTTTTTGTCTTCTAGACCCATTATGATTTCTCTTTACTTCTCTCTTGCCTTCCACTCTTTTCTTTGTTCTGTTTTCTTATTTTATTTTTCTACACAACAGAGTGATCTCTTTTTAGTCATAAATAAGATAAAGAAATATTGTTGCCCAAGTCATTCTAAAGAATTTTCATAACCTTCATCACTAACATCTCTTCACCATGCCTACAGGAATCTGTGTGACCTGTGTCCTGCCTACTTTTGGATTTATCACTTACCACATTCTTTCTTATTCACTCTATCCATTATTTTTGCTGCTTGAATAGGACAAGCTTATTGGTCCTTCTGCCTAAAATAACAGCCTTGAGAATTTATTTACATGCCTCCCTTTCTTTCTTTGTAATACCCAACTACCATCCCTCCTGGACAAATGTGTGTTCTGTTAGCACACTATATTTCTATATCCTGTTTTATTTTCCTTCTTAGCCCCTTGACAAAAGAATGATTGTCACTACCTGGTGCTTTTTGATCTATATTATGCCAGTTAGACCATAAGTACCATAAGCAAAGGTGTTTTTCTCCTTGATAATCACTGTTGCATCGTCAGTCCTTAAAACAAGAGTTTAATAAACATTTGCTATTGAATTGATTCTTCTTGGACTAAGCACTTATTAATGTAAAAGTCAATAATTATCCTATTAATTTCAGACATAGATGCCGATAACACTGTACATCTATTTGAAAGTCAAAAAAATGCCATAATAGTTTTATTATTCTAGTCTTTTATTTGCTTTTCAGCATGTTCAAACAATTTCAGCAGGTCAAGGACATGCTCTGTTTTGCTTCACACACAAGGAAATGCCTGCAACTAGTAACTTCTCTTTGTGGGGTAGCTTTATAAATAACCCTCTCATCCTGATAGAAGGAGGGCAACTTTCAGGCTGAGTTATCTGAATAATGGGAATGAGTAGTTCTGATGTCTTTTGGAAAATGGTTCTCAAGTATGTTAGGAAACTTTCCAGTAAACCCATAAAAAATATTTTGTGATTGATCTTCATGTACAGAAGACAGTCAATTGAACAAAATAACAGTATCATCTTTTTACATTTTCCAGTGAATTGAAACACCACTATTTATATTTATACATCTTTACATGCTTACATACTTGGTAATACCCATTTAAACTATTGCATCAAAAACTGTTCATTCCTGATAAATGAGAACTCTACCACTCTAAATATATCTGTGAATTTAAAAAAGGAATCTATCTATCTCTCTATCTTCATGATATGTCTATATCCATATTTTTTATCTCTATGTATTTACACACATTAAATTTTTAAAGGCCCCACCATTTTGTTATATTAACTGAGAAGTGAAATATTCTCTAGATTTAAACCTCAAACTCTAACTGCCATTCAAATTTAAACACTGTTGTTATTTATGCCAGAGAAATGTTTGGTATTAGATATTAACTTGGTATAAAATCAGGTACTTTAAGTGATGAAAAAGCCCATCTTTGAAAAGGAAATGTTGTGCAGATTAATGAAATCATGGGAAAGGAACTTTAGTCTCCTCTGAAGAATATTAAAAAGAAAATACATATTCTTAAGAAACAGCTAAAATGGAGCTTCTTAAATAGTAGCCACTGTTTTAAAATACTATAAGGACTACAGGCATATGAAGTACAGATGATTTTTGGGTGTGACATTTCTCCTTGGTATACTGTTAATGGCAAGAAGCCCCATTTACTGTTTCCTGTGACATTCATTGTGGACATTAGTTTCAGAGACCCAGAGTGATCTCAACCTGATGTCTGGTGAGATGGCATGTGCCTGGAACTATGGAGTAGGTGGTTATGTGCCAGGAGGAGTGAGCAACTGTACAGTCACTATGGATGCATTTCCTAGAGCATGATTTTTACTAGCAGATTTGACAGAAAACTAATGTTTTCTTGTATTTAAACTAACATGGCTGCATTATGAGTAAAATATAAAATTTACATGAGTTTTTCAAATCCAGAGACTTAAAAGAAGTTTCACTTTTTTAGTTGGTTGAAGCCTCTGGAGGTTCTAATTCACTCCCCTTTGCTATTAGAATAATTCAGCGGGAGAGTTTGTAAAACACTGCATCGCCAAGTCTTTGATATTCTACATTAAATAGAAATGAGTTTCTGTCAAGATGGCAACTATGCATATTCCATAGAAACTAACTTATTCCTCTCTCCTCAAGTCCAAATTTTGTTTGGGAGAACTTGGTATTCAGAGAACTCATTCCTTGCTCCCTTCCCCTGCCTCTTCTTTCCTCCCTCTGTTCTTTCTTATTTCTCTCTATTTTCCCTTCTTTTCTCTTTTTCACTCTTCCCATGTCTTCTCCTGTTTTCTCACTCTTTTTTCTTCTTTTCTTCATTCAAATACTTATTGGAAACCTTGTATCTTAGACATTGTGTTAAGCACCATGGTTATAAAGATGGAAGGTGCACATTATAACACTGAAGAACTCTGCATTTAGCTCCAGGATAAAACAATCTACATTCACTTAGTCTTAACTGTGTCATTAGTGCCTTATATAATGTCCAGCATATATAAGGTGCTTAACAAATATTTATGAATAAATAAATGCATAAATTAATAGAATAAAGTAATACCAGTAAAGAAGTTATTAGAATACATGTTTGTTTGTTTGTTTTAACCTGTCGTTTGAGACTTGAACTCATTGACAAGAGAAGAAAGGAAGAACTAAGGTTGGACTCAAGTTACAAAAGCTGCTTCCCCAAAAATATACGCTAAATTGAATATTCATCTTAGTCTTGAATGAAGAATTACAAGACTAAAGAAAGGAAAGAACACCCTATGCAGAGAGAAGAGAAGTTAGGCAGGAAATGGCATGGTGTGTTCAACAAATTATTAATCTTTATTTCAATGTGGCTCACTGTGCAAAGAAGATGGTTTTTTGAGAGTAAGGATAAGTTGGTTGGTAGGAATAATAAAAACTGCCTTGGCAAACAAATGACTGTGCATCTCAAACACTTGTTTCCTCCTCAAGCATCTCTTACTCTTTAGCTTATTTCAGTCCTCCAACCATGTTTTCATAGTGTCGTAAATAACCAAGTTACCATATTCACATATTTAAGTGTTCATTAATGGCCAGATGAGATTCTGAGTCATTCCAGGGGGATCTTGCAGGTGACATTAATGTATGGGGATGCTGGAGTCATTTTTGAAGGTGGCTGATGGTCTTAGTGCTCATGCACCTACTTAAAAAGACTCAGCGCTGTGTGGTTGTTCCCATGCAATGATAAAGACAGAGGGTTATCAGATATTTTTATTTTTCATGCTTGAATGTAAAATACACACTGTTTAAATATTGGCCAGTTGCATTGTTTTCTATTGCTACTATAACAAATTTACTGTGATCTTGATGGCTTAAATTTATTATTTTATAGTTCCATAAGCCAGAAATTCAACATGGGTCTCATTGGGCTAAACTCTATATGTCAATAGGCTGTGTTCTCATCTGAAAATTCTTGAGGAGAATCTATTTTCTTGCCTTTTCTATTTCTAGAGGTTGCCCACATTGCATCTTTCGGAACCTTCTTTCGGTAGTCATATCATCTTCTCACTATACCTGGGAAAGTTCTCCCACTTTCAAGGATTTCATACTGAGACCACCTGGAGAATTTGGAACACTCCCCTCATCTCAGGTTCTTAAGTCATATCTGCTAAGTTGTTTTGCAATGAAACATGGAATTGTCATGGCTTCCTTAGATTAGGGCTTGAATGTCTTGAGGGTTGGCATGGGGAATTAATCTATTACACACATTTATGAGTTTATATGTATTATGTTTTTATCTTTGTGCAAATGAATATCAAAAACCAGGGGAAAAAAACAAGTAACAACAAAATTACCATCAGATATATAGTGTTTACAAAGCCATTCTTTATTCATCTCTCTTTTACTATATCAATCTTTTTAACATTTTATTTCATTTTTTTAGAGAAAGTTCCACCCTTTATTATATTTGAAGAATTATTAAATGGAAAATTTTCCATTATGGTCAACAAGTTGATTGAAGATTTAATTGCTTTGTATACTTGCAGCCACATAGTTTATTTTATTATTTTAATTTACCATTGGCATTTTTTCACATATATTGGCAATATTGAATGTTGGAATGTTGGTTCTAAATAAAATGCTGTTTAAAATTTTGTTTAGAAACTTACATGGCTCTCTCTAGATTACTTTAACCAAATCTATTGCATTACTGCATTAAAAACAAACTCTTTTGCATTTTTTCTCACTTTATTTTTTTATTATTTAGCTACTATAATGATTCCTGTATATAAAGGTCAGGCTTCCAATAATATAGGATATTAAAAAGGCATACAGTCAGAAAATAAAAGACCAAGTTGAGAAAAGCTAAATGGTCTATGACCACAGATATCTCTCAAGTATTAGATAGGTGACAAGAAAGCCAGGGGACTTTCTCATTGATTGAAAGCAATAATAAAAATTAATGTTTGACAGGTGCTTTAGGTTTATGAAGCCCACTCACAGTATCAAATCCCACCTTTAAGGTATAGAAAAGGAAATCTAACACTGGGATTGTGGAAGACAAGAAAAGGTAGAGAAAGAAAAAGAAAAAAAATCAGTCTGAGGAAAACTAAGTATAAGAAAGAGTTCAGGCAGTGAACAAGGAAGACATTAATGAAAAACTGAAGCTAGATAAAGGCATCTTTGTTCTTTTCGTAGGACCAATAGAATCTAGACAAAATTTGATCAGTACCCCTGTTGTTTTAGCACCCATCCATTGCATCCTTCAGACAGGTCTGAAGAACTGAGGATGTGAACATTAGTGAGATTGTGGTTACTGCGACCAGTTTAATAGATTGGAATGCATGTCTCAACAACAGATTTGTCACTGTGTTCTTGTTGTTTTCTTTAAACAAGTATTTACTCTATTTTTTTAAAATAAGTATTTATTCCAAAACATGTTTTATGACTTTTAAATATAAAAACTATTTTAATACTTACGACATTATGAATTATCACTCTCATCTCTGTCTTACATATGGGGATACAGGGTCACTAAGAGGTTAAGGAACTATCTGAGGTTAAGTGATTATTAAATTAATGCTAAACCTCCTGCATTTTAGCAGGTATATGTATATTTAAAAAATTTTTTATTAAAAGCAAAATAAAAGACTAAACAGCTATTTCCAATCTGAATATTTTAAGTTTCACTTATAGTACTACTTAGTAATCTAATCTCATTTTGTTTTGTTTTGTTTTGTTTTAACACTGGATGATCACTAATTGTTTGATGAAAAATAAATGGCTTTCTCAGAGAACATATGTGGTCTAAGTACTGGGATATCAGAAAGGCATAAAACGTGATTCCTGTTTTCTGCACCTCTTCTCTGCACCTTCCACTGATGCCCCGAATTAAGTATATTTAACCAATCCAACTGAAACCTCTGTTCTCAAATTTAGATTTATTTTTTTATCTACTACTAACTTTTTCAATTTTTATTGTCTTTATTAAATATATATATGTATATATATATGTATATACATATATATATATACATATATATATATATATATATATATATATATATATATATAGAGAGAGAGAGAGAGAGAGAGAGAGAGAGAGAGACAGAAATTCTAAAAGCTGAAAATAATTTTGCTCCTGACTTTTTTTTTAAATTTTAAATATAGTTGGTATATAATATGTATGTGTGTCAAGTATACAATATAGTGAATGGACATTTATATACCTTACTATGTGATCACCATGCCCTTCTCTTGCTCCCTCACCACTGAGACCAATTGGTAATTTTGTAAGATTTTATAAAGTTGCAGGGATCGACAAACATTTTCAGGAAAGATACAATTTGTTTTAGGTTTTGCATTATGGTATTTGTCTCAGCCATACAACTTTGCCTTTGCAGTGAATGCAGCCATAGACAATACATAAACAAATGCTCATGACTGTGTTGTATTAAAACTTTATTTACAAACCTGCTGCCTGCAAATTTGTCCTGTGGATTGTGATTTGCTGACCCCTGAATGCAATTGCAACATAGAGAGAGTTCACCTTCACCTACAGTAAAAGTAATGGATTTGAGTTCTATATCACTGATTTTTTTGGGGGCGGGGGGCGGGGAGGCTAAGGATCTGAGGTATCTGAAAGTATACTCATGCCATGACCTGGAGTTTAGTTAGATGTAGACACCCATTTTTATGGGAAAGCTGTAAAGACTAGATACATTTTGGGAGCTGAACTTGAGATAATAACATTTACTTTTTCTCCTTCTGCTCAGTTTATTCCTTCTTTAAAACTTGGCAAGGTGTGTAATTTTATTTAAGTAACTGGTGATTTTTTTTATACAATTCTGCTTTTTAGCCTTGAGACACTAAAACTTAAAACTTCTAAGAAAAACTTAGATCTAAGAAGCAAGGAAAAATGAGGATTCAGTTCATTATAGTTGCAGGAGCTAAAAAGGGAAAATAAGGAGTCATGAAAGATACCTGGTGGCACATAATGATACGTTGCTGTATTCTAGATTAGTTAATTTCTCTGAATCCTCTTTCAACTATTTATATTCTTAAGCTCTAGAGAAAATGGAAGTATAGGTGTGCTGCCTACTGAGTTAAATGGTACTTACTTTTCTTTCTTATAATCTGACCTTTATCAAGATTGACAAGGGAGTTTTTGCATTACTTCAACAAATCTCAGAATGCCAAATCTGTGTTCCCTCTCTTGAGTCTTCATGATATGCCAGGCTTAACTCATCCACCCTCTGAGCCATCATCATTCTGGTTAAAGGTCTAATCCTCTTGGGACTCATCTCGACTTCAGAGACTCCTAAGAAATATTCCATCTAATTTAAGAATGTACAGAAATCTGGAATGAAAAACACAACAGTTTATGGTACTATGAAATTACCATTCCTTTAGGGCTTTTTGCTACAGAATCTAAGATAAGTCAATGGCCCTATCATTAAAGGGAAAAATACATTTATCAAAGCACCAGACCTAATATGAAGCTCTAGGATAAAGTGCTGAATAAAGTAGACTTTCTTAAAACTTGAAGGTGAATGTGTAAGAAAAAAATAATCTTACACATATCATAGGCTATGGACATATCCTAACCATGCCTGCCTGCTGCCTTGTTTGTTTATTTGCTTGTTTGTTGCAATGTGTGGCACAGCATCTCAGAAAGACTTCCATGAGGAAGGAAGTTTAATCTGAGACCTGAAGGATGAGTAGGGTTCATGCAGGTCATATTTTTGAGGTGTGTGTGTGTGTGTGTGTGTGTGTGTGTGTGTGTGTGTGTGTGTGAGAGAGAGAGAGAGAGAGAGAGAGAGAGAGAGAGAGAGAGAGAGAGAGAGAGAGAGAGAGAGAAATTATTGGAAATGAGAGGTACAATGAGACTAGTTGAGAAAGAGTCCTATGAAAGGTTTTAAAGATAAAAAGATGAGGCTGCAGAAATAGGGAGGGTAGAGTTCTTCCAGGGTCTTGTAGCCACTTATTACAAGGGGTTACAAATGCCACTGAAGAGTTTTGAGCAGGAGAATGACAAAACAGAATTGCCTTTCTGAATAATTACTCTGACTAGTGTTTAGATAGAGGAGTAGAAGCATAAACACTGAAAGCAAGAAAAGCAGCCTGAGGCCTATTTCATTCAGTATTGCTGGTAAAAAGGGAGATGAGCCTAGTCTATGCTAATTTTTTTGGAAGTAGTAAGGGAAAGTGGATATATGTTTCAGGGGTTTAGCCATGTGTTGTTGCTCACAAAACTGGACACTGATAACATCTCAACTCCTCTGCCAAGGTAATTCTCAACTGAGGGAGCACCCCCCCCTCCTCCTTCCTCCTGGAGTTAGGGAAACAAGTGGGTACTGTCAGAATTTGTGGGATAAAAAATTTTGATGTTACTCACACCACCCTCCAATTAAGAATTACTGTGTATAACGAGATCCATTAGGGATGAAAATACATTTACTAGCAAATGGTACAGAAGTAGAACACAGTTTGTCAAAGGTAATTATAAAAGGGATCACTTGGGGACCTAAAAAACCCTGATGCCTGTGATTCACCCTCAGAGATTCTTATTTACTTGCTTTGGGGGTACAGCCTGGAGAAGAGGATATTTTTTTCCAAATCCCCCAGGTGATTCTTCTGCTCATCTAAAGGCTAAGAATTCGTAGAGTGAAGGACAGGTGGAGAACCACCACTCTACTACCACATTTCTTTCTATTCTTTTTCTACTTTTTATGGCCAATTCTCCCAATCAACAGTGCTTTGACAAGTTCCTATTCTAAACCAACTTATAAATGATCATTTTTTGGCTGTTTTTCTCCATGCTTAAGTCTTGAGCTATTCTAGTTCTATTACCATATTCTGATTTAATATGAAATTTACCATTTTAACATTTAATACATTCAATACATTCACAGTGTTGTGCACCCACTACCAGTATTGTTTTTAGAGAACCTTTTGGAACAGGGCAGCAGACGACAGACTGGAATAGCAGATCCATCTCAACATCAGTGATCTATACTATTTATTTTAACTGTACCTGGCCTCTTCCAATTTGAACAAAGTGAGGTAAAATATGCATGTCTGCCCTACCATTCTTTCAGGGGTAGAGACATGAAAACACTTGTTGTAAATAAGAAGAATCTTTGTAGCACATGTAGAAATGTACTTGCAAAAGTTCATTCTGTGTCAAATGAGTGGCCGTATGTTCCTATATTTAAATTCCACTGTCACAGGTTGGTTTCTTCTGAGGCAGATGCTGAGATGGAGATGGGTGTGGGAAACATGTACCTGTGATTAAAACCTGTAAAGGGAGGAGAAAAAAACAGGATTAAACACAGGGAGAAATCCAGATGTGATTCAGGTTTGACAGAGGCTCAGCTAACTCTTGTGGGGAGCTCTGAAACAAATGCTGAACATTTCCCATCACAGTGGACCTTCGCTGGACCAAATGGCTCAGCATTTCCAAAATGTTCCTCCAGAAATCTTATTCTTTAAGAGACTTATTTCTTCTTTTTGCTGAGGTGCTGTAAGGTTTTTAAGGTTAGTGGCTGTTAACACCTTAATTTTTCTCATGGTATCGATCACAAGCAAACTCATGAAGCTATTCTTCTCTTCCTTTATCCTGTGTCCCTGCCAAAGGTCATTAGTGTGATCCTTTGGAGCTATCTCATAGTTCAGTGCGGGTTTAAGACACAGAAGTGCTCGAAAGTTGTTTGTTAAAAGAATTAAAACATTGTCTTTCCTCTTCTTTATCTCTCTGCCTACCCCAGGTTTTGTTCTAAAATAACGTTACTCTAAGCTCTTTGAAACCGAGGTGGTGAGCTATTTCAGGGAAGATACCATGAATTTTCTTTCTGTGTATCTCTGATACCTATCAATGGTGGGAACTAGTTAGGTTTTAATAATGTATATTGAATGAAAACAGTTCTAATAGTGATAAATCTTTATTTCCAGTCACTGTTTTCATGCATTATCATATGTATTTCTCACAACAGTTCCATGAAGTACATAGAACTACTTAAAGATTTGATAAAAAATATACTTTTATAATATTCACAAGTCATAAACAGAAGAACTACAGTAAGAATAACAAACTATTGCCTACAAAATTCATACTTTCTGTCATTCTTAAGTAGTGTCTGCTGAGCATAGAGTGTAGGAGGAATAAGGAAAGGAAGTGAAGGCAGATAGGAGAGACAGAGACTAACAGAATAGAGAAAATGCACTCATCTGGATCTATACAATGTATATAGAGATGTATATATCATAAGGAAGTACAGAATAAAATAATAACAGTTGGGTGAATAATTGGGCAGCATTTGAAAAGATGTAGAATGTGTGTTACAGCAAAAGAAAGCAAAGCTGCTTTGTAATACGAGAACAGAGGGCAGCCAATTGGAGTTTTGATTGAAAACAAAAATAAGAAGTAAACAAATGGGGCAGAGATCTAAGAATCAGAAGGGAATGGATCTAGGATTTGAAAAAAGGCACTATTGTTTGAACTTGATCCATTCTGGGAAGGCAGTGAGGGCACCTCATAGAGAAGGCAGTGCTATGGTCAATGGGATGAGAGGGGATTCAGTGTCTGATAAAGCAAATTGCTTCTTCTCATGTTATCATTCACTGCTGAGCACTTTGGTCTTATCTCTTCTAAAACATAAAAGAAGGCTAATTCATTTTAAAAGCAGTGTTCTATTTGTCCTTCTGCAGTCCACTCAATGAACTAATGTATTTAGAAAGCTTTTATCATGGAGCCAGCTTGATTTCTCCCTTCCTCATACTAAGTAAATTTCAGTGAATTAAATGACAAAAAGCCATCTGCTTTCTATAAATAAGCTCTTCTAATACCTGGCAAATCTTAAAAGTCAAGCTGACAACAAATCTCTATGTGATCAATGATCCAAATTGTATAATTTATCTTCTGCTGAGGCATACTGGTCTTGCTGCGGTCAACAGGAAGAGGATATGTCCATGTTTCTGACTTGGAGGTCAATGTTTTATAAGAAATTCAATTTTACTCTGATAATCATTGCATATGCTGTTCTAACTGTCAAGATTAGACATCTTCTGCTATAATGTTGGGACAGCACCGACTCATCCTTAGCCATCTCAAATGCATCTTTCTGGTAGCTGCTCTCATTTGTTGGTAGACAATTTATTACTTTCATGGAAATAATAATAAACTTATTGGTAATAATTATTATTTAATTATTAAGAAATTCATGTGTGCTAGCCACTTACATGCATTATTTATATTTATTTCTCATGACAACTCTTGGAGATAAATAAAATACCACCTTAATTATATGAAAAAATGAAACAGAGCACAGTTTAGTAGTTTCTCAAGACCAAACAGCTATGTGATGCTGTGACAAAGTGTGGGGTAAGAGCAACGTAAAATCAAAAGTGTTTGTGTCAATGAGTAAGCTACGAGCATACATGTTGAGTCCTTCCCTAACCATATTACTTATATGTCTGTCCACTGCAGTAAAATAAACACATCTTGAGGGGAGACACCATAAATCACTCATTTCTGTCTTAGCACCCCTTAATGTAATGATTGGTTCATAGTAGGTAGTCAATTGAACTTTTCTGAGCCTCCTTCCCATTTTGCAGCTGAGAGACTGCTAATAATAGGCACATTACAACTTGCTAAGAAAATGCTCTGAATGGTCACATGTTAAGATTTTTAGAGTTGTTCCTGGCACATAGGAAGCTTGTGATAAATATTAACTACATGAGGAAAGTTGGTACTAAGTCTTGTTGAACTGTCTGAGATCTTTGGGATAAGGTGATGATTTGTAGATAGTTAAAAATAGTTGCCTAGAAATGAAGGTAACAACTGACAGAATCTTCTGTTTAGACTGTTTTATGTAGGATAGTGTGTGTGTGTGTGTGTGTGTGTGCGCGCGCGCAAGCGCGCATGCACGCGCACACATGCTTGCATATCATCTGCAGAACCTGGTTAAGGACTTTGATTAATACATATTGAATAGATGGAAAAAATAAAGTTATCCCTCCCCCCAAAAATAGATCTTACTGAACTTACACATTTTGTTTCCCTTAGAATTTTTAGAATTTAACAGATCTTTAGGAACCTGGAACTCTGACATCGTGGTGGGGAATCAGAAAAGAAATTCAATTTGGGTTAAAAAAAATATTCTCAGTGGAACAATTTTAACAAAGGGATAAAAAAGGACTCAGGAGATAATATAATGAGAAATAGTAATAACCCTTTTAGCAATCATGGCTCGATAGGTGAACATAAGCTGAGATTAGAAGACCCACTAGGGAGCTGCAAAGTTACAGGACTGCTTGATGAAATAATTTAATACCTACTGGTTCCAATAAACAGCATGTACAAAGAATGCTCAGTGACCTGGCAATCCTGCTACCCCGCAGCATGAGGGATCTGCTTGAGGCACGGATAGGTCTCGTATTTCCCAAAGATTTTCCGCAAACCCCTATTTATCCCTCTTACTCTTTGCTTCAGCTTTACTTGATGTCCAGAGTGTTAATCGGGCCCAGATGCCATAGTCTAAAATTTTAAGAATGAGATGTATTTGAGAAACATGATAAGATGCAAAATAATACACATAACACAAAATAACAATAAACTGGACAGTATTATAATTATTATCACCTTGAATTTGCATAGAATTTCATAGATTCCACATTTCTTTGTATCTGTTGATTCTCATAACAAGCCTAGGAGGTAGTTTTTGCAAGACAAGAGTTGAAAATTACCAATAACAATAACAATTACAACTATTAATTGGTTACAATACAAATGTATTTACTCTTTCCAAATCATTACATTTGTTCCTTAACCTACAGTCCTAGAAGCTGAGGGTTTGAGGCTTAGGGAAGATAAGCAACATGCTCAATATCCTACCAGTTATTTCATGACGAAACCAGTATTTGAATTCAGGCCATCTGTCTTTGGGCCAGTGTTCTTACGTGTCCACTGTTTTACCTTGAAGATAGTAAATAGTGTTTGTTCATGGATCCACATCTGTCTAACTTCCATTCCTTCTCCCACTCTACCAATCTTAAGCGCTAAGAGCCAGCTCCATACAAAGTGGGCAATAGAAGTAGGCAGCTATGTGAACCTTCCCCAGATCCCTCCATCCTAGAGCAAGTCCTTTGCCCGTGGAGCCCAGGGCCCTCTAACATCCCATTTTATTTGCATAGGTTCCATTCCAGGTGAACAGGGGCAAGACACATTATCCCTAACTTAATAAACCAGATCTCCACGCCCCTGCAAGGCGAAAGCATGAGCTGCCAGCACTAATCTTTGATTTATTTATACAAAAATCCCACATAGGCCCAGATAAACTTCACACCTGTCTTTCCCATTATGGGAAAGCAACCAAAGACAGGGTGAGAATGTAATTCCATTTCCAATTGTGGATGACTCCTTGAAATTCAGGCAATTGAGCCAATTAGCTCCAGTTGTTGAGATGATATTAGATCCCTATCTGGTAACCATCAGAGTGAAACCAGTAATTCATTTCACATGTGCACTGCAGTGCCATCAGATAATAATGCCTTTTAGTTACTGCCAACTTGGGGCATTTTTGAAATAGTGACCTCAAGATTTAAGCTGCAAAATTCCATTATCTATCCTCAAGCCAGCCAGAGCTGAATTTTTGAAATATCCTATTAAGTTTTCTGCTCTGATAAAAATTCAGAGGCCCTTTTCATATTAATCTCCCCATGGCAAATGAAATTTGCTGAGTGGTAGATTTAATTTGCTTCTATTTGTGTATTACTGTATTTGGGGGGAAAATAGTAATTGCTCTCAATATCACTTTTTCAGCATAACTAGAAAAATATAATAAAAATTTAAGTCCTTTTCCCCATTTATCTCATTGTTTAGACTCCATAGAGTAAATAGCTTATTCTTCACCTTTCAATCACTTTGGCATTCCAATTAAAATATAATTACCATTGAAAGGGTAATAATGTGCATGTTTTGGTAATTGTCTATGTCAGGTCATTAGGTATATTTTAAAGAATAAGCTAAAATAATCTAAAGTGGTCAAAATATACCTTCTACATATTTGCTTAAGACAGATATATCCTAGCATGTTTTATTATTTCTCTGGGGCAGCTTTCCCATTTTAATTATGTAATGGAATTAAGAAGGACTATAAAAGAGAGAATTCCTGTGGAATTTGTAATAATGAAATATTAATGTTTTCATTGTGATAGATTTGTAGAAAATCTATAGAATCTTGAAATAAAAGAAAATAGTTGCTTCATAATTCTATCAAAAGTGAACAAGGAAAAATAAATACCTTTTAATAATAGAAGAGACCAATGTTTCAAGCTCACATCCCCTACTTCCTGTAACCCTCTCATTTGTAACTTTTATTCCATGACATGGGACCTATACCTACTTTGTTTTAATGGGTGATATTGGAACTTTGAGGATTTAATTTTCTGGCATTTTTTTTTCTGATTAAATTCAATTAAGATGCTTAGGAAGAAGAGATACCTAAGTCACATTAAAACAACATACAATGTGCCAAAGCTTCTAACAACAAAAATCTGTTTCTTCTCCTGCCATAGTCTATTGTGGGTTGACATGGACTTAGTGTCATGACTTCTCGCTCTGGAAATCAGGTGGATTCCAGGTTGCCTGAGGAGGGCCTAACATATCAACAACTTCAGTCTAGCATTGGCATTTGTCATTTCTTTGCACAGCACATTGGCCAAAACAATTCACATGGCTCCATCTACAATTTGAGAACTAGAATATGACATCCTGTGAAGTGTCCCAAAACAGAGGGCTGGATGTATTTGGTGAGCATCACCCATGACTACCTCAAATGATATTTACTACATGTTACTATTACAACACAGCAATTAGCATTATGATTATATTGCTTTACTTCAAACATGAGATAAAGACCTTTATTTATTCAGGGACCAGCATTGTCTTAAATGTCACCTAAACTTGACTAAACTTTAGACTGGTTTCTTCTTAAGCTATATGTCTTTGACCTCCCTTTTCTTAGTGCATTTACCTCATAAGTTACTTTTAATTTTTGTTGTAAATTCTTTCTCTGCCCCGTGAGATGTAAGCTTTCTCCTCACATTTTGCCAGTTTGAAATTTAAGTATAAAAGAAGGTAATACCTCTGTGTTCCCATCTTTGTGAGAGAGTAGGAATGTACCTTCCCAATGATCCAGTTAGCAAACACAGATGGCCTAACCACACTGACCAGCCATGCCCCTAATGTCCATCAGTACTTTCCCCTAACACTTAAAAGTCTCTCTGCTTTTTGTTTCAGGGGAGTTGAGTTTAGTCTCTCTCCTATTTTATAATAGTCTTGCATAAAGTCTCCTTGCCTGTTTAACTGTGTCTGGTGCGATTTACCTTTGACTTCAGCAAACCATTATTGAGAATCATGGTATGCAAGCCCTGTGCTAACTTTGTGAATAAATAATAGTAATAACAGTTAATATTTAGAGAACATTAATACCTCGCCTTGCACACAGTAAGTACTTTACTGTGCTTCTCAGTTAATCCACAGAACAATGAGGTATTTATAATTATACTCTTCCTATAACAAATGTGTAAACTGAAGTAAGCAAGGATTTGATTAAGGAATTTCCTGGAGTTATCCAGTTAGGAAGCGCCATGGCCAGAAATCCCATTTGAATACCAAAAAAAAAAAAAAATTACACCTGCTTATTACAGGCTTATAGTTTATTGGAATAGACTAAAAAACAAACAAACAAATTACTTTAACATAATATAATCAGGGCTTTAAAGAAGACAGGTATGTTCAAGATGCTGTGGAAATACCTAATCTAATGGACTCTCACTTAGGGTGTGAAGAAGGAAAAGAAAGTTCAGGAAAAATATTTTTTCTGGATCTTGCATATAACCTACAGTGCTCTTCCATAGTTTGAGCTACAGGAACAGCTTATTAAAACAAAAAGAGGCATGAAAACTCACAGTACTTTTGGAAAACAAGAAGTGGTTTAACACAGCCAGGGGGAAGGAGTTAGAGAAGAACCTGGGAATTACATCTGTTCTTTTTTTGGTTACTATGCTATCTACTGAGTGTGTTTTTTTGCAACTGACTCTTTCATGTTTATATTCAACATTATTTAAACTGCCTACTGTGGATGTGCTAAAACACATATAGGTTCTGCAGATAGAGCAGAAACAAAACAGACATTGCTCTTGCATTCTTGAGCTTATAATGGGAAAAACAGAAGACATGTGAATTTAAAGAGCAGAAATTTAGATAATGATAGTGGTAAATGTAATTTAAAATTTTAGGAGAATAAAAGAGTAGAATGTAACATCTAAGATATTCTGTTTACTATAGGGGAGTTAGTAGAAAGCCTCTGTATTGAGGGAACGTGTGAAAAGAGACATTAATAATGTGAAGGATCGAGACAGAGAGAGCAGCACACATGAAGATGCTCTGGTGGAGACAAGCACTTCTGGCTTGTTGGAGAATGGCAGGAAACTCTGGGTGCCTGGAAATGAGGACAGCAGGGTAAACATCAGAGAAGTAAGCAGAGGGCAGATCATAATAGAAATGTAGGTTACCGTGAACAAAATGAATTTGATTTTAACTGGAATATGAAAGCATTGGAAGATTTTAAGTAGGGTGGTGACATGGTGGGAATTAATGATTCAGTGGTTACTTTGGCTGTTACGTGAGGGAGAAACTGTGTCCAGTGTCAAGAGCTGAAATGGGGACATCAGTTGGGAAGTCATGTCAGTGGATTCTCTGGGAGATAATGGTGGCATAGATGGGTCACAGAGCCAAGTAAAGTAGTCAGATTTGGAATACATTTTAAAGATTGAGTTAATGGGTTTGGAGAGGGGCTGGAGATAGTGTAAGATTAAAAGAGAGGAATCGAGATTAAATTTTATTTTGCCTGAATTATGGCCCTATTTACTATAATGCTAATAATTCAGGGTTGAGCTATATGAAGTGATAACAATCAGCAGTCTGGGTTTGGATAATTAATTTTGGAAGATATATTAGTTTTAAGATAACTATTAAGTACTTATGATGAGACTTTAAATGAGAAGTTGAATATTTAGTCTAAAGTTCAAGGGAGTCACCAGGATAGTAATGTTATTTAAGATCTCATGATTAAATGAGACAATTTAACAGGTTAATAATATAGAGGGTAAAGAAAATAGGGTTTATTCTTGGCTCTATTTTCTATTTTATTTCAAAGTGCTATTCTAAGTACTTTGAAGTAATGATTAAATGAGATAATAAATGTGTACTTATTCAATCATTACAAAACCTTATATGATAAATAATGTTATTATCTATATTATACAGAGAAGGAAATTACAACTCAGAGAGATTAAGTAAATTAGACAAGGTTGCACAACCATTAGAGGCTGGAATGCAAAACTAAATCTGATAGTCCTCAAGGCCTGCTTTATACTGTGATACCCAAAGTTCCTTATATGACCAATAACAGCATCCTTGTTCTCAGGCCAGGGCTTACATGAGTGGTAACAGAGGGTCTTTCTTCTCCAGATGGCACAGCACGGCTTCTGGGGAATTCCACGGTAGATAGATCCAACACAATGCCTTGATCTGTATGTCATCTTCTGCCTCCTTCAGATGCCAAGACCCTTTATGAGAGCCCTCCTGTCAGTTTACAGATCTTCACTCATTTGTTTACAATCTCCATGAAATCCCTATTGTAAGCCAAACATCTAGCATGATTTCTACCAAGTGTGAGGACTTGCTGAGTGAACGAATGAACGTTTCCTTTCAATATGCATTTTTTCTTATTTTCATAAGTTAGAAGCCCCTGCTTTTCTGTTTATTTATCTTATTTTAAGATGTTTGTAGAAAATTAATTTTGATTGCTCTTAGTAGGCCAGCTCACCCTCTGGAAATTGACTTTCATTGAGCCCATTTGGCTCACATGGTATAAGGAAATATAATTCTCTCTCTAGGGCTCGGTCTCTCAAAGACAAGACAGCCAGATTACCTTGTTGGCTCATTAAAATGCACATCCCTGGACTCTACCTTAAAACATTTAGAATTAGGAAACCTTCGGAAGCACTACAGGCAACTATTTAGCATTTTAAGATTGTAAACCTATACCCTATCCTCAGGAATTTGATTTAAGGTGGCTGATGATCCCCACTTTGAATTGACTATGAAGGTTTTGCCTCTAGCTGCTTTTCTAAAGCATAGATTTGGAGTTGACAGTGTTGGAACTCAAATTCATCTGCTGTTCTTACTAGAGGTATAACCTTCTCTGAATTTCTTCATCTTTCTAGCTTTATTTATATTCTTTCCAAATGAATTACCTCTTATTCTCTCAACACTTAAGCAGTTATAATTTTATCCTTTATCAAGACCAAGAAATGTGCTTAAAATGTGCTTAAAATGTGGAGGAATCAATAAATGGTAGAAATTATTATAGGCTGTGTTCATTAGTATCAACTTATTTAGTGTCTAAGGGACTGACGAGTTAGACAGGAATGTGATATTTGTAGAGGTTCCCAGAACAACCTATCTTGTGTACAAAACCTTTTTCTTTGGATCATTAGACTGCCCCCTTACAACTCTGAGTTGTAAGCAGATTGATGCAACATTGCCAAAAAATGAATAAAATACAGCTGCAAGTAGTATATTAAGGTGCAAAAAGGGGCCTGGCTTTTAGTAATATGTTTTAACAAACACTCCCATTAAGTCCTGTCCTGTTTCTATAACAACTATGGCTATATCCAGGTAGGCTATCAAATAGTGGTTTCATAAGGGTTTTATCTGTAGTGAAACCTGTTCAACTGGAAATAAACTCTGGGTCAAATTATTGTAATGCTATCTTTTGTAATCCTGTGTGGTGTTGGGATATCTGTGCAAAACAATGAAGTAGACCTAGTGATCACAGATTTAAGAAATTGTGAGGAAGCATCTGCCTCTCTCCTCTCTATGTCCTGCATGGAGTACTGAATTCTGTCATGCTCCTGTTTGGAGCTAATCCCCATGACTTACTGCTCATTGGATTTTGGGGGGTGGTGGAAGGCAGCACTCAAATATAGTTTTGGTTTACATGTAATTAAAATTCTTCTCTATTTAAGAGTGATTTTTTTTGAGAATAAGAATTTGCTAAATATTTTATCTTTAGAACTTGGAATTAAGACTTTAACAAGGAAAAATAAAAAACAAAGAACAGAAAACAGGAGCTTACATAAAGCATTTGGATACAGCTTAGTCAGAAAGGGTATCACATTATTTTCACAAATGGAAATAAAAATAGTAGCCAGAAATTAGGCCAAATTTCAGATATGAGGAAAGGGTAAAATGGTATATGAGAATATGAGAACGGATGCAAAGTATGTTAAGACATTATAGTTAGTACAAGTCACTTGAGATTAAGACTATTGTAAAAACATTGCAGAAACCTGCAATAAGTACTCAGATATAAAAATAATAGCTAACAATTTCTGAGCATTAATTGTCAACTAGACACTACCTTCAGTATTTTACATATAACATCTCATTTAATATCAAGAGTATCTATTTGAGATTTTTGGGGAGACAGAGACATAGAGAGGCAAAGTCCATTGTTGGTAGTCCCAAATCTGTCTTCAGAGCAGTACTGTTTAATAGAATTATCTGTGATGATGGAAATGTTTATAATGTTTGTACTATTCAACATGGTAGCCCAATACCTATGTAGCTATAAGCACAGGAATGTGGCTACTGTCACTGAGAAAATAGTCACATCTGTCTAGTGGTTTTCATATTGGACATGACAGCTCTAGAGACTGAGTGTTTCACCAAAATGGCATACAAACAACTTTCGGCAGATAGGCCTATGGTACCAGCTAGTGCAATCTCCACATTTATAATGATACCTGAAAGCTAAAAAAAGGGAGCTAGCCTCTACAAGATTTTAGGAAAGAACATTCTAGACCTATAAAATAGGAATATATATATATATATATATATATATATATATATATATATATATATAGAGAGAGAGAGAGAGAGAGAGAGAGAGAGAGACAGACAGACAGAGACAGAGACAGAGACAGAGAAACAGAGAGACAGAGAGAGAATTCTCCTTGAGTTTAGTGAAACCAAGAAAAGACTGAAGAGAGATGAAGCTGGAGAGGTTAGCAGAAAACTGTATAAGCAAAAGTTTGGCTAGGTGGGAGGTAGAAGGAATGACTGCTTCCACTGGGCATATTATTCAACATTAGCAACTTCCAACTACTTATTTATTTATTTTAGTTTATATATTATTTAAGGTAACATTGGCTGTAACAAATGCTTCAAAAATCTATATCTGTTCAAACATAAGAAAAGTTTATTATTACTCACCTAAAATAAAAATGAGCTAGTAATTTACCAAGTGGTAAATTAAAGGAACTAGGCCCCTTTTTCCTATGGCTTTGCATCTTTTGACAAGACCAATGTATCATATCATATTTAGGAATGAATAAAGAACAACAGGGTCTATGGAGAGTTTTGTGAGCCATTTCTGGTTGTAGTGAGCATCGATTCTGCTTATATAATATGAACTTGTATTTTACATATATCACATGATGACCAGAGTAGCTGGTAAATGTAAAAGATAAAATGGACTTGGACTGGTGCACAGCTATACTCTCGGCCACATGATAATTATGAATTAAACCTACGTTGAAATAATGTTAAGAGAGGTGGTTTAAAATACACAATAGAAATATTATTTTTGGAATACACCACAACAAAGGATAATCAACAGATTAAATCCATTTCATTTGATCACTCCATTCATCCTTACAGAATTCCCAGGCCCCAGTTTATTCTTTCTGATTTTAGGATTTGGAATTTTGGTAGTTATGGGCCAAAGTGTGGAAGGCACAGGGGTAGGAAAAAAAGCATGCATTTGGCATTCATTAAGCTGAACCAAACTGGGGCCTGTGAGTCATGCAGAGTATGATGGGAGAATAAAAAAAAAAGGAGGATGTAGGAAGTAACCATGGAGAACCTGGACTAGATGTACTTCTGCATACTCGCTTGAACCACCATCATGCATTTGGAGACATTCTTAAAAATTTTTTTCTTTGCTTGAATAGTGTTTCTATTTAGCAAAAGTCATTTCTTTTAACAAGAGCTTGAAGGACAAATTGCCTTAAAATGCTCTTCGGATATTGAGCAAAGTCTCAGCCATAGTCAACAAGAAATGACAGGCGTAAAACAGTGAGTCACAGATGCTCAGACCTGGGAAAAAGTGGTGATCTTCTATTTAAATACAAAACATACATACATACATATATACCTAGTACACACATCCATGTGATAGTATAATGTTAGGAGCAGAGCTTTTACAACTAGAATTTGGTTTCATATTTTAGTACAACTATTACTGAATAATCTTGGAAATGTTACTTGGTATTACTGTGTCTGTCTTCTCAATCATAAAGGAGATGAAAGAAATATCCCACATTTGCTATCTTGAAGGTTAAATGAATTAAAATGTGTATGGCGCTATGAAGGGAATGCTTATATGCATTATAATAAACACGTTAATCATCATCTTTAATATATTCAATTTACAAGTGTGGGACATAAACACCCAAAATTTTGATTAAATTACAAAGCTCAGACAGCAGCAGGACCTTTTAAAGTTTATTTGTTGTGAAGACCAACACCTGCTGGGATAAAGATTGAGTGTTGTCTATGGAGTTAGACTCTCTGAGTTTGAATCCTGGCTCCTACCTTTTAATTATATACTGTTAAAGCTTTTTACACTCCCTGCCCCCAATATCTCTAAAACTCAATTTTCTCATGTGTGAAATGGGAAGTATAATATAATAGCTCATTTTTAAAATTATTTTGAAGATGGAATAAAAAATTTTAGAGCATTGTTCTCGGTGCCTGGCACAAAGCCAGCACTCAAAAAAATCTTGGTGATGATGATGATGGCAGTGATAAGATGATTATTCTACTACTTTATTCTCATCATATAAACATTATTTTCATTAAAGAATGATTAAAATTATTTGAATAAAAATTCAAAAAATGTAGTGTGATAACTTTTTATTCTATTGCTGATGTTTTAAACTCTCTAATTATTATAGATGATACTTTTTTTCCAATTCAGTTATATAATAGTAAAGGAAAAGAGAAAATTAAATTAATATCAATACATGATTTATACAATAAAACATCTAGAAAGTCATTTCGGAACATGCTGAATTTCAATAATTAATAACATTTATAGAAATAGTGGTTAATATATTATGATTGAGTTCTCACCCATATTTCAGACACATAACTAATATTTAAATATAATGTATTATACTCCTGACATTTGTGCAGACAACTCATAATTTATTCACATCTGTTATAACACATTCTGATAATTTATTTGGAAGAAAGCATTCTGCATTAATCATTTATTAATTATTAATAAAATATAAGCACTGCATTAAAGAACTGCTGTTTAAAAATAACCTTTTCTTCTTGAAGCCAAGGACCTATTTATTTTCACCTTGTGTTTTATAAAGATTAATCACTTTTTCAGGTGTTGCCCTCTGATTTGAGCCTGTGAGGCTTTGGGGAACATATTTTTTTGTTTCTTTGTTTTCTTTTATGTTTAGATAGGACTGTGTCTGTTACAGGTTGAATTGTGCCCCTTGAGAAAAATATGTTGACATTCTAGCTTCCAGTATCTCAAAATGTGATCTCATTAGTAAATGAGATTGGTACGAATGTAATTATTTAAGTTAAGATGAGGCCATACTGAAACAGTATGGCCCCTATTCAAGTGACTGATGCCCTTACAAGAACTTAGCTCATGTGAAAACACAGAGGCACAGGAAGAAAGCCATGTGACAGAGGCGGAGTTGGAGCAATGCATTTACAAACCAAGAAACACTAAGAATTGCTGGCTGTTGCCAGAAGCTAGGAGGAAGACATGAAATAGATTCTCAGAGCCTTCAGAAAAAAATTGGCCCTGCAAACACCTTGCTTTTAGACTTCTAGCCTTTGGAACTGTGAGAAGATAAATTTCTGTTGTTTTAAGATACTCAGTTTGTGGTACTTTATTTTGGCAGTCCTAGGAAACTAATACAGTGTACTTTTTCTGTCCTTGCCAGTGTGCCCATTAAGGTTCCCAGAGGCTTTACTAGAAAAACTTTACATTGTGGTTAGAGAGCCCTGAGTAAAAATTCCATCTCCTGATGTTCACTAGCTGTGTGTTGCAGTTTGTTTGGTAACTTTATCGAAACCTCTGCATATGTTATCTTTGTGAAAGGGACTTTAAAGATATTATTAAGGTTAAGAACTGTGAGGTGGAGATAGTATTCTTGGTTATCATGGTGGACCAGATTTAATCAAATGATACATTTAAAGTGAAGAAAATTCTCTGACTGTGGTCAGAGAATTTGATGACAGAAGAAAGGTCAGAGGGAAATGTGGCTTGAGAAGAACTTGACACACTACTATTGACTTTGAAGGTGGAGGAAAGGAGCTACGAGTCAAGGGATGTGATGTCTTCTAGAAGTTGAGAACAGTCCTCAGCTGATAGCCAGGAAGAATATATAGGTCTCAGTCACAAAACTGCAAGAAATTGAAATCTGCCAACAGCCTCGATGTGTAGAAAAGACATTCTCTCCTAGAACCTCCAGAAAAAAAACACAATTTTGATGTTAGTCAGTAAGACCTATACTGGACTCCTGACCTAACAGACCTGTAAGAAAAAATAGTTATCATATTATGTAGTAATACTAGATCTCTATAGCTCTGTATGATATGATACAGCTGTGTATTAATCAATCAATTCAATAATATTTATTGAACATATAGTATTCAAGTATATATTGGGATACATCAGCCCAAAAGGCAGATATCTCTATAGATTAAATTTTCAGACAAAAATTTTAATAAAATAGATATGTATGATTGTTTTTTACATTTCTATAAATAATCAAGGAGCTAAATCTGAAAGTATAAGAAGAAATTATCTTAGTTCAGAAAAACTAAGAATCAAACCTAATCTAACCGATGTCATATCTAAGTACATCAAGTTTTGAGGAGTAGATTAGTGAATTTCATCTTGGATCCTTCAGATGTGTTAGGGTCCTTGTTTATTCATGATAAAAGTCACAGGGGCCAAATGAATGGTCAGCAATCTTCATGTTTCAAGCCACAGCTAAACCTCAAGAAAATGTTCTTTTTCTTTTTTAAGTATTCACACTCATTTGTCATTCACACATTAGCTAACTATTTGCTAAGTTGAATAGACTCATTTTATTAAATAACCCTTAAAAGAGCTAATATATTCTCCAACAGAAGTGCCACTGTCCTGGTCCAGGTCTCCATGATTTCTTACATAGATTTCTGCAGTACCCTAAGGTTGGGCTTCCTACCAAAAATGTTGTTCTTTCCAACTCGCACATGTTAATATGTTGCCTAATTTTATAGTTATTGTATAGAACTAATTCTGCCATCCCCCTGCTAAAATCATTGTATATTTTTCTATTTTTCTAGACATAAATCACATATTCTGTAATACTGCTTTAAGACTCCCATAGACAGTCTACCTCTCCACTAAAATTCCATGTCCCTATCTCCTTTACACACTATATGTATTCTCATTTTCTTGAAGATGGCACATACTACATTTCATATCTCTGCATTCACTCTTTCTGCCAGAAATTCTCTTTTTTCAAGATTTTTCCTGTATTTTTCTTATTCATCTTTCATGATTCAAGATAAAAATGTTTTTTTTTAGCAGCCATTCCCTCCTCTAAAAAAACCAAATTTAATTCCTTTCTATGTATTTTCATAACTTCAGTTTTTATGTGAATCTTCACATTATATTGTACTTAATTTTCTCAGTTGATAGAAGATTCTCTCTTAAATGACAAATTCAGTTGAAGGATGATCTAAAACAGCTCTATTCTACAAATACGGGCCTGTGGAACTCCACATATCTTTCCTATATATACCAACCACCTATATTTATTCTGAACCATCTTGAATTATTTATTGGATAACATTTATCAAAATTACTTTTTGGAATTTTATCAAATTATTAGATTTATTAAGTAGGGTCCATTAAAAGAAGATTTTTTTGAATTTTTCTGTTTATGATAGTTTTTCTGTGGGGTTTTTAATTCTTGAAGATGAATTTGGCTGGATATAAAATCCTTGCTTTACACTTTCATTTCTTCAGTATCTTAAATATATTATCTGATTTCTACTGAAACTGTTTCTTGTTTATTCGTTTGTTTTTAGAAATAGTCTGACTTTCTTCTCCAAGTGATTTGGACTTCTGCACTTTTTGCTTGAACAGAGTGTATTCTGGTTCTTTGAAGTTTAATAATTTTACTACAATGTGTCTTATAATAAACCATATTGTGTCAGTTTTTCCCAGTTTGCCCTTTCAATATGAAAGTTTACATCTTAATTTGGGAAAGCTTTCTTGGACTTTATTTAAAAGTAGTAGTAGTAGTAGTAGTAGTAGTAGTAGTAGTAGTAGTGTGTTCCATAGTCTTGTTTTCTTTTTCTGTGTTTGTTATTATAACATGCCTGGTTATCTTTGCTTTTGTTCAGTATCTATTTCTTTTATCAAATTCTTTTTATCATTTTCTTTATTTCTATTGATAAATTTAATTTTTCTCCTTCCCATTCTCTATATTATTTATGAAATTCTTTGTGCCATCTGTACACTCCTGGTTCTTCAACTTTAAGCCTTGTTTCCAGTTTTTTTTTTCTTTCTAATCTATCCTGAGTTTTGTCAGCTCTCTTGTCATGGTCTGCTATTGCCTATTATCTTATTTGTTAACTTTTCTCATTATAATTTATATTTATTAAGCTTATTATGAAATATAAGATATTGCATGAAGCCAGTTTTAGCAGTATTTTTTCAACTTGGACAGATTTTTATTTAGATTGTTAGATACTTCTTTCAAGCAATGTCTTGATATGGGGTTGAACCTCTTTGTTATTTCTCTAAAAATTATATGTACTTTCCTTTTGTTCAAGATGGAATAATAGAAATCCAACTTACCATCTCTACCTTAAAAATATAGTTAACTTATACAAACTATATAAATGTATAGAAGAAAAATATATAAAATATTGATAATAAAAATGTTTTATTGTTTCTTAACTACATCCTAGACAAAAAGAGAATACTGTTTTTAGAAATACTGAAATATTTGTCATTCCAAAAAATTAAAATTTATAGTGTCTGGAATCCAATGAAAATTTCCAGGCATGTAAAATATCAAGAAACTATAACCCATTATGAGAAGACAATTTAATCAATTAAAACCAACCCAGAAATGGTTTAATAGTTTAATTTAGTAGACAAAAAAACCACATTAAAGTAATTAACGTAACTATAATCCATATATTTAAGAAGGTAAAGAAACTTTTAAACATAGTATATGGAAGCAAAAAGATATAAAATGACCCCAATAAACTCTCTAAAGATAGAAAATAAAATATCTGAGAAAAAATACAAAGAATGGTTTAAGGGTGAATTAGATATTGCAGACACAAAGATTACTGAAAATTGAAGATGTATAGCAGTAAAAATTATCTGAAATAATACATGAAGAAAAAAATAATGGATAAAAATGAACAGGCATTAGTGAAATGTGGAATGACCTCAGATGACTTACTACATGTGCAGCTGGCATTCCTGAAAAAGAGGAAAGGGAAGGAAAACATTAAAAATATATATATTTGCAGAAATAATGGCTAAAAAATAAGTTTAATAAAAACTATAAATCCACACATTAATGATACTCAATGACTAAGAAACATGAAGAAAATTACACAAATGCAAAGTGAAAGCACATTGTTTAAAACCAGTATAAAGAGAAAAGCTTTAAAAACAAAAAAACAGAAAAGAGGCAGACTATAAGACAAACAGAAGAGTAATATCATATCACATGCAGAAACAATGTAAGCCAAAATAAATAAGTGGAGCAATATATTTAAAGTACTGAAAATACACACACACATACACACACACACACACACACACACACACACACACACACACACACACCTGCCAACCTAAATTCTAGCCAGAGAAACTAGAAAATGAATTTCAAATAAGGCTTTTTAGACCTAGAACAATTAAAATAATTTATTTCAAGCAGACCTGAACTGTAAGAAAAGATAATGTTTGTCCTTCAGGTAGAACATGATACCAAATGGAACTCTAGATATTTACCAATAAATGAAAAGTATAAGAAATAGTAACATTGTGAGTTAATGCTAAGACTTCTAATTATTTAGATTTATTTAAAAGATAATTGACTCTTTAAAGCAAAACTAGTAACAACATAGCATGGTATAAACATAACATATAATATAAAATTCAGGTTGGAGTTGTAGAGAAATAGATATGTTTTTTAAGATGCTTACATTAAGTGATATACTTTTATAAAAAGATAGTCTCTGCTCATTTAAATAAGTATATTATAAACTCAAAGTTAAACACTGAAATTAAACAAAATATAAATATAGCTGATAAGCCAACAAAGGAGATAAAATAGAATCATATCATTATTTCTATTGTTGCATAAAAAGCACTTGACAAAAAAATCTAACTTCTTCCTGACAGAATACCCCCCAAAAGTAGAAATAATAAGGAATCTCCTCAGCCAAATAAAGTTCTTCTTGAAAAATACCTATAGGTAATATCATATTTTAATTGTGAAAGACTGAATATTTGCTCCTAAGATCAGCAACAAAGCGATTGAACACTCTTACCACTTATTTTCAGTGTTATACTCAGATTTTATTTAGTGTAATAAGATATAAAAAAGAAAAAAAGTGTTGAGACTGGAAATTAAGAAATATTACTACTTTTATTAGCAGAGAGCATACTCTTATAAGGGGAAAATCTAAAGAAATCTATAAAAGCAAATTCTAGGACTAATAGTAAATTTAGCAACATCTTAGATAAGTGTACAAAAATCAATTTTATTTCTTATGATGGTAAAGAAATATCAGAAAGTGAAAAAAATACTTTTTTATAATCACATGAAATATGTAAAATATTCAGCAAGAAAACACATGAAATTCCAATAAACTGAAAACTACAAAACATTTTTGAGAAGAAAAAAAAGAACATAGTTAATGGAAAGGTATACCATATTCACAGATCAAAGGACTCATTTGATAAGTGTCAATTGTTAAATTCATTATCCAGTCAACACAATCTCAGTCAAAATTCTAACAATGTTTTTATGGAAAATGACAAGCTGATTCTAAAATCTATAAGGAAATGTAAAGAATATAGATTATCCCACACAACTTTGCATAAGAACAACAATTTTAGAGGACTTACATTCCTTTAATTCAAGACATGTCATAAAGTGACAATAATCAGGAAAAGGTGGTATTTGTGTCAAGATAGAGAGATCAGTGATTTATACTAGGGTCCAGATACAGAGCTATACATAGTAGATCAAGTCTGAACAAAGGTGCAAACTCAATTTAGTGGAGAAAATACCTTTATGTTCCTTCTACAATTATCCCACACCCTAAATTGATTCCCACAGAATTCCCAAATTTCTACTTGTATAAGTCAGAAAACTCAAGTAGTTCTTTTGGAGTGCAGTCTCTCTCTCTCTCTCTCTCTCTCTCTCTCTCTCTCTATATATATATATATATATATATATATATATATATATATATATATATATATATATATGATGATATATCCTATCATCTTATCATCCATCTCTCTATCTATCTAATTGTCTATCATGTCATCTATTTTCCTTATTTAACATGTTTAAATTTAGCAGTTCATTCACCAATGGGGCTCGAAATATATATACTTCTGCTTCACTTCAAAAGAATTCCATTTTTATCTTGTTTTGTTGTGTAGTTTTATGTCCAGGTGGAGCAGTTTGTAGTTTCAAAAATGACCAACAGTGAAAACCACATTTTCAGCCATTCTTTCCTCTTAAAAGTAATGAACAATTTCTGAGGGACAAGTGAATAAGCTGTCTGTGGTGTATTGATATAAAACTGCCATTCCCCCTGCTCAGTAACAGTGAGAATCCTGGAGATAACAAATTATTGCAGTCAGGAACAAGTAACACAAGAATGTGGTAGACAAGATGACTTCAATAAATCTAGCAGTGACTGTCCTTATGTGAAAGTGTAGCAACATCAAACTTGTTACCAAAGCAATTCCCTTCCTGTCTTTTACTGAGGGGAAAGAGAAGTTAAATATTTTTTCCTAAAAAAAATTACAATATCACAGGTCAGATATTTAGAAAGTTATTCTTTGTGCCTATGGTCAAATTCTTATAAAAGTACACTAGAAACACAATGTTCCAACTAGTATATCAAACTTTAAGATGGATATAGGCCAACAAGACAGGACTAGAAGTTATATAAATAAGAGAGAACTAAAATTTCATTTCCTGCTTCATACTAGTCACTGTGATGGTATATTTATTATTTCTTGGCAATAAAATTTGAGATAGTTATACCTATTTTACAGAAGATAAAACTGAGGTTAAATTTTTTTTGAATATATTGTAAGCAAATGGAGCATCTGGGTTTGCAGTCCACATCTGCCTGTTTAAAAGCTAGAGTCTACTGGACTAGATAAAACTAGAGAAATGCTTGATAAAAAGGAATCTACTTGGAATGGTGAAAAAAATACTGGATTAAGAAATTAATCTGGAGAGCTGTTATGTCAAAGAAATGCAGTATTTGACTTTCTTTATGTGTTTCCATAGGAATGTACTAAAAGTAATTTGAAGAAACTATAAGAAGATACATTTTGGCTTCCAAAACAAAGATCAATACAAATATCCAAGAATGGATTGATGTTTCCTGTGTGGTGAGCTCCCTATCTCTAAAGGAGTTCAAATCAAAGCCAGAGTCTAAATCTGCACTTGCCAATGTGGCTGCATTAGCCACATGCGACTCTTATAATTTAAATTAATTAATACTAAATGAAATTAAAAATTTAGTTTCTCAGTTGAACAAGCCACATTCCAAGTGCTCAAAAGCATGTACCAATGCATGTAAAATATTTTTTAAAAACATTATTAGTGAGATTTAAACATTTAGTTTCACACTTCCTTTGCAATTTTTAAAAAATCTTTGCAATATTTTTATATCCTCAGAATATTGATATCTTTACAGTGGTGAAAAACTACTCCTGCTTTCTCCAGTCTTTTTAAAGAATGCATCTATATCATAAAGTTGCTGCCTTTTTCTCCCATATGAACACTTATTCTGAAACAATGAGTATGTTGTAACTTCTAGGATTTAATATCCAGTGAAATATTTTTCAAAATATACTGATGTTATTAAAAATTATCATTAAATATTTATTGAGCAACATTATGTTTAAAAGATAAAGTCCATTATTATTTTAAGGAAATTTATGGTTTTATTAAATGTTTATTATATTCAAAATCCATTTAACTAAATTCCAAGAGAATACCAAACTGTGCATTTTCTTGTATTGATTATATATTTATACTTATAGCTATCTGCTGTCTGTCTGACTATCTATCTATCTATCTATCTATCATCTATCTATCTTCCTGCCTTCAAGGAATTTACTTTCTAGAAGTAGAGCCCAGTATTTTATTTTTTTCTTCTATTATAGATGACTATCTCTATAAGAACTATAATAAATATATGCACAGAATATATTGAATAACCAAGGCTATCTCAGATGGGAAGGCTTGACAATACCGCTGCCAATTCTTTCAGGACTTGAAAGCAGACTAGGATTTCAAAAAGGAAGCACAATTTTTGAAAAGCTAAGTGCGTGTATTTTTGAAGATAACCTTGTATCACTATACAGAGTACCCTACAACAGAGATTCTCAACCCTGACTGCCTAAATGAAATCACACAGGGAGCTTTCAAAATAGACGTGCCAGGTTCGCTGCCCCTGACATTGTGGTTTGGTTGATCTCAGAAGAGGTCTGGTCATAGAGATTTTAAGTGCTCTCTGGGTGATTTTCATGAACAGCCAAGATTGAGAACCATTGCCTTAAATGATAGTCAAGACTTGTAAATGAGGGGAAAATGGTTGTTTTACAAGGCTGTTGTAAAAACTCATGTATAAAAGAATGTTACTTGTGAGACTTGAAAATAATTTGATATAATTTATTCTTATGTGGATAAAGGAAAAATAAAACAAATTTACTGCGTTACATTAGATACAAATAAAGTGTCTAATCTAGTGCCCGACACATAAAAGATGAAGGAAATAAAGTAATATTTACTGAATAGCTCATATAAGTCCAAGATTGGATTAGGCAATATATATGTAATCATGATTTATCTTCACATCAACTCATTTATGCTGACGTACTTCTTCTCCACATAATAATTTTATGTGTGTATATGCATGCCAAAGTGTACGATTCTTAAATGTAAACCTTACAGCAATAAACATTTATTTCTAAAAAAATATATTATGAAAATACTTTGCTTTTAAGTGGAAAGTGCACTGTTTATGCCATAGCTACAATGTTTTGACATACTCTGGGTTAATAACAAGGACAGATAGATCTTCAAGGATATAACAAGATTACAAGGATATAACAAGATTATAATTATAACATTCTTATTATCGAATCCTAGTTTTCACAGAGGCAGAATGCTAGTTAGATTCCATTCATGGACACCACTTAATCCTGGGGTAATAATAGTTAACATAGCTAAAATTTCAAGAGGGAAAACTCAGGCTGCCTAGGTTAATTCTTTGAAGTTTTATCTGATTAAACCATGACAGACATCTACAAGGCCATTTGTGATCTGGCCTGTTTCCTCTTCCACATAATATTCTGCTGCTGTTCTCCTCGTTCACTGCTCTCAGAACACACTGAGCTCCTCCACACACTTTAAAGACATCTTGCTCATGTTCACCCTAGACACTTCCACACTCTGTTCTCTCTCACAGGTTACCATCTTGGAGAAAAAACACCTGACTGCTTTAATTTAAATAAACCATTCCTATTTTCTTTGCATCCCCCTCCCCTATTTTTTTTTCTGTGAATTTATTACAGGTTGTAATTATAACTTTTATGTCTCCCTAATATAAGGCTCAGGATCATAGCAAGCTAATGTGTTTTGTTCACAACATTGTTCCAAGCACTAACATCAATTGATTCCTAATAGGCACACTAGTGTTAAATAAGTAAAATAAATGAATTTAAAAAATCCCCCAAAAACACAACTTTGACATAGGTGAGACTAGAACTTTTATGAGTAGAACTTCGGCCAACTGTTTATGGATTACAGAAATTTGTAGAGCAAGGTGACGTTCAGTTTCTTTTTTAGCTATGACGAAATGAATCAATTAAAAAATAAAATATTAAAAGAAAGAAGGTAATTAAAGATGATCCTTGGCCAAAAATAGTTAATATGGAATAATTTTTATGAAACATGAAAAATTACAGGTTGCATTATTAGAAGATAATAGGATTCTCATAAATTATTCAAAAGGAACAAGATAGCAACATGTGAAACTAGATATGAAATTGGAAAATGACCAGTTTTTTTCTAATGGCAATATAATTTGTTTTAAAGTAAATATCAAATATGATGGATAAATTAGTCTGATTCCTAGACATAAAAGCATTCTTGGGTGGGTCTTAAATAAAAATGTGGTGGTATTGATTTACAGCCTCTATGGTGTACTGTCATAAATAGCTATTTCTATAATCCTGTCTATTGCCTCTGTATTTGTGATATGCATAATTGAACTGTAAAAGTTTGATAACAGAAGACAGTTGGGAGGCAATATTATATCGGTTAGAAAATAAGGATGTCACACATTATGAGAGCAGATCAAGAGGCATGATCCTCACACTATGTGAAAAGTTATTAACTGTGGAAATTATGTTAATTACTTTCTAAATGTCATTTATTCAGTGTGTTCATGCTATATTAATAAAAGAAATATCTATTATCTCTTAATAGTTACTCAGACAAATAAATGCCATATTGCTGAAATAATTAAATCCTTGTAATAAAAAAAGTGTTTGGTTCTGTTAAGTTCATTTTTGCATATTAAGGTTTTAAATGAGCTAAATGTACATTGATCTGGGTAACAGGGGCATTGTTAATCTGTGCTTATTGGAGTACATCTCAGTTCAGGTATGCAAACAATATAGATGATAGACATATAAAGAAATGAAGCCAGAGTATATAAACATTGAAAGTCAATCCAGAAGCTTCATTTATAGAATAGCACTTTGACGTACTTTTGTTTTCCATGGATTACTATTCACAGTTCTGATTTGCGACACAAATATTTCATGACATTGTGTCACCAGGCATATTTTCTGGTATACACATTGAAAACATAGGACTCACTTCAATCATACATTTATTTGTTTAAATCACATAATTTTAAATTTTTTGAGTGATTATTGTGCTGTATTAGCAATACCATGAGAAGACTTATCTCACTGGGCTTGGTAGTCCCCACTTTTTCTAATCACCAGGTACATAAGAAACTACATCCTTCTTCTGTGTATTTACCCAAAAAACTTGAAAATGTTTATTCACAAAGATATATGCACTTCCATGTTCATTGCAACATTATTCATGGTGACCAAGACATGGAAACAACCAAAATGCCCTTCGATAAATGATTGGATAAAGAAGATGTGGTACATATATATAAAGGATGTTCTCAACCATAATAAAAGATAAAATATTGCCATTTTGGACAACGTGGATGGATCTAGGAATAATCATGTTAAACAAAATAAATAAACAGAGACTCCTGAACACAGACAGTGGATTAGTGGTTACCAGAGGGAAGGAGGGTGAGGGAAAATCAATAAGGGTAAAGGGGGTGGATTATATGGTGATGGAAGTAAATTCGACTTTGGGTGGTGAACACACAATGCAATATATATATGACAGATTATTGAATTTTACACTTGAAGCCTATGTGGTTTTATTAGCCAATGTTGCCTCAATAATTTTAATTAAAAAGGAGTTGAATGGAGCAACACATTTCTTAAGAATGCTATGTCTTGAATCATTTTATTATTTTTTAATGCTGATTTTACAACAACAAATCAGATACGATTTGGAATTAAAGTTACATTAACCCATGAAAGGAAATAGTTATTGAGCTTTTACTATACAAGGATCTTTGGTGGAGCCTGAGAAGTGGGAAAGATATTATGGGAATAAGGATATAGCTGTGAAGTTGATGTATACGTTTATATCTATACATAAAAAGATGAATTTTATTACTATAAGTATAAGATAAAGCATAAAAAGAGTATTGACATTTATGAAATGTTACTTTAATATTGTTTTCTGAAGTGTGTTTCATGGAATGCTAATCCTAGGAAATGCTTTGACACATAGCAAATAATTATTATGTGTTTTGTTTAAAATATGGACTGAATGTTTTGGGAAAATGTTCCATTATTGATGTTTTTCAAATTCCTATTTAGTGATTCAAGATGCATATTACTTTAGGACTCTCAACAACCTTTGACAGACTAAAGTATTTATTCAATGATGTTTAGCACATTTCCCCCAACATTGTGGATATTACATATATTTTCAATTGTTTTGGGTCAAATAATAAGCAATACATAGATATTTCATGCAACCCATCTTACATGAGAAGTAATGCTGTGATATTTTAACTTCTACCACAGGTCTTAACACTTTTGGAGTAAAATGCCTGATATACTATTATTGGATACTATTATTGTCACTGTAGAGTGAGGCAGGGGTTGGGGGTGCAAAGATGGCACCCTTTGAAAAAGAAAAAATAATGAAATAAAAGAAATAGAAAAAAAAAAGTAAAGATGTTTTCCACCAGCTTTAGCAAGGCAGAGAGAGAGTGAAGATGGTGCCCACCAGCTGCTGTCTTTGGAGAGCATCCGGTGGGCTCCTGGCCTTCAGTCGATGCTTTAAAATTAGAAAATGAGTCTCTTTCACATAAAAGCTGAGCATTTTTCACAGGCTGTTTCTGCGCTGAGCCCTGGCACTAGTGAGGTTGGGCATGGGCCCTGGAGAGCCGTTTGCACAGACTTTGGTTCTTATGGACCCAAACCCCACTGGTTTTCAAGACTTGATGTTTGGGGGGACGTTGTCTCTCAGGTGCAGGTTTTAACAGTTCAGGCACCCAGTGTGGGTACAAAGCTTTTGCTCCTCAAGGAGAAGTTCTGGATTTTGGGTCCCCTTCCATTTGTCTCAGCCTTTCCCACCTGCTTCAATGTGGTTTTCTCCCCACCTCATTTTCCTGATGTAAAGGAGTCATTCCACTAGTTTTTACTTAGTCTGTTTGTTTATTTGTGTCTGTCAAAATTGTTCCACGTGCAGATGGGAGGAGGTGGGAGGAGTTGGTTTCAGGATCGTCCTATGTCACCATCTTGAACTGGCTCCTGAATATTCTTATATGTACTAGTTTGAGTTCCTGAGAAATAGACAACAAGGTAGGATTAGACATACAAGAGGTTCATTAGAACAGGATAAGGTGGAGAGGATCTTCGAAAAAAATGCAGATCTGACTCCTAAGCAAGGAGAAAGAGAAGGAAGGGTGGTTTTGTCAGGAAAAACCTCAGATTACAGCACAGTTCTAAGAATATTTTAACATGGTTCCTGGGGAGTCCTCAAGCTAAAGTCAGTCATTGAAGGAGTTTATCTCATGAGATAACTCCTGAGTATCCTCACCATGCTCTGCCAGCACTTAGAACAACCCATGTGAAGCTTAGCCTTGGTATAAGCTTGATGGAGAATGCAGAAGGATGACAGTTGGAGTCTTCATATCTGCAACAGGATCTATAGACAACCCATTGTCATGATTGTCATTATCACTAAATCTTTATTTTTTCTATTTTGTTCTTCTAGGTTCAGATTCCCTTATATTATTTTTTAATTACTATACAAAGGTATAGTAATTTTTAAGAACCTTCAGGAATATTTCCAAATGATATTACATCTAGGGGGAAAAATAGGCACCTATTATACACATGTCATTATCAGGTGATATTATTATTGGTTTCGATCTTTATGAGTTTGAGAATCATAAAGTGATATTCAGCTCTGATTTCAAAGCTGTGTTTTCTGACTGCTTTTGATGTTGCTTGGGGGCATAGTGGAAACATAAACTGAGTCCTTGGGATTATAGCTTTTGAGCCCAAGGGTTCCATTCCATTATGATATAGATAGTACTAATCTTTCTCCATTGCCTGATTAGGCTTAATTCAGTCTTGTTCATTACTCCTACTGGCTCCTACTCCTCGCATTAATTTGTTCATTCATTTGATACTGCACTGGGGCAGTGGTAGGTGAGCATGTGAAGGATCCTGCCTTAGGAGAACTGAAAACAACAACAACAGCAGGCCTACTGCTGGGGAAGCAGCGTCTTGTTCATTAAAGTCACCCTCTTTCCACTGACTCAGCCCCAGGCAGAGAGGCCACGCAGCCGAGAATGTCAGAAAACATGTAGTGTCTCAGCCCTTCACCGAGATTGGCATTTCAGGCAGAAAGGCAGCCTTTGCCTCAGGGATGTCACTGCAGAGTCTGATGTTTCTTAGTAATTAATCAACTGCTTCAATGAAGGCATCGGGCTGTATCAGAAAGAGTGAATGAGAGATCTTCATGCCAGTGTACGACGAAAGTAGAATTATGTTTGGCAAAGATGATATCACATGGCTGTGTCCTTTCCGGAGAAATGGGAACCTGCACACACAAAGAAGACCCAAGTGCCTTCCATGGCTCTGTCACTAGTTTTAGGTATAAAGCTTGGGCGAAGTTGGATTTTAGTTTTCTTTACTGTAAAATGAAGCAACTGAAAATAATATCCCTAAGAATCCTTCCAGATTTCATCATCTGTAGACTCACTCTATCAACATCTCCCATATCCTTCAGCTCTTTGCCTCTTTCTCTTTGACCCTTCTGAACTTAGGGTCATTTGAATGATTTCTCCTGTGTCTCTTCATCTAGTCTAGTTTTGACAGGTATAGTAGTTAGCTCTAGCTGCCACAACAAAATACCAGAGATTGAGTGATTTAAATAATAGAAATTGACTTCCCACAGTTCTGGAGGCTGGCAAGTCCAAGATCAAAGTGTTGGCAATGTAGGTGTTAGTTTGAGAACTCTACTCTTGGCTTGTAGTTGGTATCCCGCCCTTAACATCCTCACATTGTGGAGAGAGAGTGAGCTCTGGTCTTTCTTTCTTTTATAAAGACACTAATCCTGCCAGGCTAAGACTTCATTCCTATGATCTCATTTAACCTTAATTACCTCTTAAAGATCCTATCTCCAAATATAGTCATATTATGGGTTAGGACTTCAATATATAAATTTTGGGAGCATAGGGTTGTGATAATTAAGGAACTGCCTGAAGCAATATTTATGGTGTGTTTCAGTTGCCCCTCAAACATGCTTTTTTTTGTACATTTTCTCTTCAGTATGTGTCATTTCTCTATCTAAAATGCTTTCTCCAAAACATTTCTTTTCCTTAACTTGTGCATTTTTACTTATCTTTGAAAGTCAAACAAAATTTCTCTCTAGAAGTTTTTCCTTAAATTTATCTTCATCTATTGTTGTTTATATTCTTTTCTATTTTCTTATTTTCATTTGTATATATTTTATAATAACATGTATTCCCTTCTCTTAGGGATAATGCCATCTCCTTGTCCTGCTGTTAAATTATTTATTTAAATATAATTACTGTGACCATTGAGATAATGCTTCACTCAACATTTTATGGTATAGAGGGAGTTGTAGCTTTTGTTGTTTAAAGATGAGTTAAACTGGTTCTCATGACAAGAGACACTGTCAACCAATTAGTGTAAATGAATTAAGCTGAACACTTTTTTGTGTATGCAAATCATCTCCTCAAAATAATTTACCAGGACTAATGCCTGTATTTCTATATATGGGTTTTCAGTTGTTGCTGATAATACTAACCTGGACAAAATATGGTAGTAGGAACTAGAGTGTTTTGCTCATCAAACAATTCAGGTTTAAGGTTATTTATATTTTTTGTGTGAGAATATTTTTTATTACTTTTCTTTACTAATTATGTATATATCAATTTTTTAAAAATTGAGTCAATAAAAATGAAAAAAAATAATAAATATGTTTAAAAATGATCTGCAAAGGCTGTGTTTAGAAATCTTCTCTGAGTGACCAGGATTCTCCATAGGTTTAGGGCCCCCTTTCATTCATAATGTTCAATTCTGCTCTTGTTCTATTTCATTCTTTATAAGTTTAGCAGACAGAGACTTATTTATTGATTGATTTTTAGTCTTTTTAAAGAACCAGTTTTAGATTTAGTCAATTATCTATATTCGTTTTTCTTTTGAATCTATGCCTTATGTCTGTTTTTGCTTTTTCCCCTCCTCCATCCTTACTACATCCCATCTGGGCTATGGCTGAATCTGGGTGGGAATGGTCATTAATTAAGAGGAAATGGATATTTGTTAAGGTAGTAGATATATAGAAGTAGGGCAAATTATTCCAATTCACCACTCATGTACCACCTCAGATTTCTTGAATGTTTTTATTGTATTTTTGTGGGGGAGGAATTTACACAACAATATCAATTTTAAAGATGGTAAAATTGACGTTTAGATGGCTTAAGAGAGATATTTGTGAGGTCACACAACTGGGAAATGATGGTGCTATGGTTCAAAAGAATGTACTGAAGACAAAAAAATGGAAGCCAAAAGTGACACAGTATTTCAGGGTGAATTGTGATAAGAATAAAAAAGAATTTGTAAATCCAGAGATGGAGAAATTAGGAACACAGTCCAGGAAATAAGTGGAACTAGAGCCTTAAGCGAGGTTGTAATGTGCAAAGCTCTATGAGATAAATAGGTGGGTCAGTAGGAGGTTAGGGACTTGGAGTATTGCCTAGTCACTGTGTCAATGAATTAACTAAATTGTTCGTGTTTACCAAAATTGACAGTCACTGAATTGTCTTTGCAAGCTGACTTCAACTTCAATTTTGAAATGTCCAGAGAATAACAATGAGAAAACAAATTCAGATGAATATGTGTTTGTCAGATTGTACTGCTCAGATGTGTTTACCTAAATTTGAGGTTAGAGACTGATTCTTTAGTTTGTGAACCTAAAATAGGCTCTCTGAAATGGCATCGTACCTAAAACACCATGAACAACTTTCTCAGAGTTTTTCATAGATCTAAATATAACTAGCACGCGTAGTGCCAAGAAGTATTTCTAGATTCCACACATCGTATGTGCATGCGCATTCACACGCATGCGCACGCACATGCACACGCACTTACCCCTGCTTCTTGGCCTGGTTCAGGAATTTATTTCCCATGTGCTTCATTCTCTGGCTTTCTAATGGTTCATTTTATGATATGATATTGTTTCACACATGAGTAAATTGAAAGACATAAGAAGCAATATGCCTGCTGTGAATTTACTCAATCCCTTCTCCTTTCTCAGTGTCTGTGTGTTCTACCTTCTATGACCAAAAGCCAAAAAGCTTTTTCATTGCTTGTTATTTATATTCTGTCTGCACTTCCAGTCTACCCCACCCCCAAAGAAAACATTTGGACTTAGTTCAGAGTTCCAAAAGAATATTTGCATTGTAGATTCCCTTTTAACATTTGCAGTGAAAATAATGAGACAACTCATTCCCTAATGTTCCCATTAGAGTATTTGTGTAAAATTAATTAGAAAAGAATTAATATTGTATATGCTTCACTTATAAAAACAAAATATTTTCTTGGAATTGATGTGATGTCACATAAGTGTGCAAGAAGTTATGTTTTTTTCCAGAATATAGTCAGCATGATTTTTTATTTTATTTTTTTATTTACTTGTAGAATATAGTCAGCATGATATTTTATTTTTATTTATTTGTAGTAACAAAATGGGTTTCTTCCTTTTTGCTTGTAGATCTCTCTGTTTACCCTTTATGAAAAATCTAGCATGGTCTTATTTTATAAATACTTAAAACACATGCACTTTATACATAGAAAAATGAGATATGGTCTTTTACCTCATAGAGCTTATAGTCTAATATGGAAAAAGGTTATTGAATAGGTAATTGTAGGTAAGGATATTCAGAATGTGTTATTTAGCCCATTTTTAACCTAGTCTGTGGCTGCACTGAGGACTTCTGGAGAAAATGACCTTAATATTAAAGTCTGACAAATTAATAGTTGCCAAACATTTTATTAAAGTAAAAAATATGCAGTGCATTTGCATATGTCAGAATTTGGGCAGGTCAAAAGTATTATAGAAATGTATATGGAAGGAGTGAGGGAGAGGAGGTATGGCCTTACAGGTGTTTGAGAAGTTTCACTTGCTAGACTATTTACTATTAAACTTCTTTAGCTGCTCTTTGTCAAATTCCATTGCCATCACTCTTCCAGAAGAGATTTTGTTTAAACATCTAGATAATGCTCTTACAAATCTTTAAGTAGCCTTGGAGAATAGACAAGGTATAATAAACTTAAAGATGAAGGATTGTCTCAATATTCAAAAAAGAGATAAAATTCCATTTCACAAAGAATATATTAGTAATATTACTATAAATTTGTATAACTTGTATTAATATTTATTAACAAGGTGTTTAAAGGATGGACAACACAATTTGGAACCCTTTGATTGCAAGTAACTAATATCCAGCTTGACCAAGATCAAGCCATAATGTATAGACTACTTTATCTTAGAAGAAACTAGAGAATTCACAGAATCAAAGTTTTAGCTGAAGAAACTGGAGTGCCAGAAGCTGAAGTGAAGTGAATATCTTACAGAGTTTGCCTCCATCTCTCTCTCTCTCTCTCATAGTTTATCTCTTCCTAGCTTCATTCTGCAGAAAAGTTTTCTCTTTATGCCAGGAAAAGATGGCTACTATCAGCTCTAGAGTCCCATCCTTCCAGTTTAATAATCCCAGCAAAAAGAGAAAACAGATTTTTTTCTTCAATCATATAAATACCAGGAAGGACTCAGATTACATACTTACCTGAGTTACATACCCATTTGTTGTCCCTATCACACGTCCCAGAGAAAGAGAATACAACCAATGAGTCAGGTAAGTTTAAAATTTTTTAAAGTTGGGCTCAAAATCATTCAAATGGAATGTTTTAGGGTAAAAAAGGCTGCCAAAGTGCAGTGTGTTATGTTAGGCAGTAATGAGGTACTTGAAATTACTGATTTTTTTCTTTAATATATTTATGTCACAGTGCTCTTTAAAGGTGATGCAGATTTCATCCTGTAGGAGGAGCTCAAGTTATCCTCTGATGCCACCTATGATATGTGTTCAAGACACTAGATTACACTTTTGACATTACAGACAATTCAAATGGAACAATTAGATAGAAATTATATCCAAGAAGGGCAAAAATGGGGGAGATATAAATTAATACAAAAAGAACAAAATTTGTAAAAATTAAAAAGTAAATTTTAATAGCTATCTTAGAAATACTTCTGCAAAACAAGCTTTAGTTTTATAATGTTTCTGAAAGTTTCAAACATTGAAGTTACTATTGCCATGTTATATAAATGATTCTGTCTATATCTTTCTGTCTTTCTCTCTCTCTCTCTCTCTCTCTCTCTCTCTCTATATATATATATATATATATATATATATATATATATATATATTTATATATATATAAAATCTATCTAAATTTATTTTATGACATGAATATAAAAAGTATGAAAATAAAACCAGCAAAATACTCTTAGGACAGTTTTAATAATACAGTTATAAAAATACCAAATCAAGCCCTGGAAAGTTTAATACAATAAATTCATCAAAATATTAACTGTACTTAAGAAAGGTACACCCAGGAATACAGCAATATTTTATATTAGTTAACTTATAAGTCAATAGTGCATTGATTAATAAATGAGATATTTACTAAATAATAGGATGTAATCTATAGTCAAGTGCCATTTTTCACAAAAGGTAAATTTTCTGCTAGATATCATTTTTAAAAGGATAAATAAGACAGTCAAAATAATACTTAGGTTAATAAAATAGATCCTGGCATTTCATTGTTTAGGAGCAAATAAGTTTCCTTTGATAAACTGATTTTTAAAGAAATTCTTATTCTTGGAAAAGGGATAAGACATTTGCACACAATATATAAAGACTAGAGTGTTTCAGGAACTTACAAACCCCAGACATTGAATGCAATATTTGAGGCATACCTGCACTAAACAGGCATTACTTTTAAAATAGAGAATAAGAGAAATAATGATTAGCATATTAGACATCCTTAATAGTATTTTGGAAATTCTGACCATTTTGATAAGATGTAGAATTTATTCATGCATTCAATCATTTGCCCACTGAGTTGTCTATTTAATCATTTAAAAAAAATTTTTTGTACAGGAATTAGTTTAGGTACTGGAAAACAAGAATGATAGATGCAGAAAACTTAGCTTACATTGTTTCAAATAAATTTTGGTTCAGTATATTAATCAGATAAAATTCAACCTAAAAACCTTTTTCTATTTTCCCACAATGATTAGTTTATGATATAGTGAAAAATATTCAAAATATTATGCTATATAAATTATCTAAGAATAATCCTTATGAAAATAGAGCAGTAGAATATCTATGAAAGGCATTTTAGACCTTAGCAAAGGATATAAAAGAACATATGAGTAAATGGAGAGAATTACATGTATATGTATATATTTATATATATATATATATATATATATATATATATATATATATATATATATATATATAATTTGTTGGAACTGTTCAAAACCATAATGGTATCATTATATCTTTGGAAATTACTAAAAATATTTCAAAAAAGAGTGTTTTAAACAGAGATATTAGGATATTGTCAATAAGAAGACTAAAGATTATTTTTCCATCAGCTAATAACATACTCTAGAGTGAAAATTATTTTTGAAATTTAAACATAATACATGAAATCAAACTGATCAATGGAACAAAACAAATAGAAATTTAGCCTATTTTGAATATACAGAAACATTATTTTTTAAAAGCAGGGGGAGAACCATCACAATTTGACAACTGATACTAAATAATTCTACAACTTAGGAGAAACTTAGAGATCAAGTTATATTATTCTTTCATATTATTTATCAACAATGCTTTATCTGATAAAAAGTTTATATGTAAAACAGGTGACACCTATGAAAACGTAAATACAGACAAGCACAATCATATTTGGGAATAATAATAACAATAATAGATATAAAATTCTTAAGAAACATATTTGGGCAGAAAGTTAAAGGCTAAAAATTGTCATATTACAGGAAGTCACAAAAATTTAAAAATGCAAAAATAATGACAAAGAAATAATGCCCTAATTTGAAACACAATAAAATTGAATAAAATTTTTGTCAATAGTAAAATAGGCAAAGGATATTAATGGTAGAGTTTCTAAATTGGTAGTACGAATGGTCAATAAATTTGTAACATACATAATGTTCATAACAATGCAGATGAAAATAATAATATACTAATTCTTACTTATTTAACTAACACTTGATAAATAGCTGGAGAAACAGCCTTACTTATATCTCGCTGGTAGAAGTGTGAATTGATTCTACATTTCTAGAAATTGCTTTGGTAATGTAAATTGGAAGACTTACATTTTTCTAATATTTGACCTAGTACATCTTTGTCTAATAATCTATCAGTTAAGTGATCATATGTGTGGATAAATGTTTGATTTAAATAACAGATGTAGTGTTTAAAAATTAAAGTAACATTCAACTGTTATTTCAGTGTATGAGGAAAAATGGCAAATAAATTATAATAAGCCTGAAAATTAAATATTTTAAAAATCTCATTATGAAGCATATAAAATGACAGTTAGGCCAAAGCAAAAGTTATATATGCATATATATGTATACATAAAATATATATAGATACATAAAATAACGTGATTATTTATAGTACACATTTATCAGAATGTTATTGATGCTCATGTCTGGGCTTTATGAATATAGATTTTTCTTCTTTACTTTTTATTTTTAGTTTTGTTAATTTTTTTGTTTTTACTTTGCCCATGGATTTTCAATTTGAGGACCATTACTTTCTGAGGGTTTGATATTTCCATGAAGGGGATTCACTGTCTCTAAAGATCCTTTGAAACCAAAATTACATAGAATCATTTGTGCAACACGTATGCCCTCCTCATACAACACACTTATCTGCTAGAAGGAAAAAAGAAACTGTTAAACTCTTTTTCACTCATTTTTCTCCTTCCTCTACCTATTTAAATTAGTTCTATATTTGAGTATGAAATTTGTAACAGATGAATAATGAGAAAGAGTAGAAGAGACAAGACTAGAGAAGCAGGAAGAAATAGAAAGAAGTAGAAAATCAATGTTAAGGTCTGTATAAGCTGAAATTGAAGAAAAAAAATTTGAAATAACTGTGGGTGGCTTGGGTACTACTGGGTAGAGAGATAATTTGAAGGTAAATAAAAATATGTATATAATGAAGTATTATTTGGGGATATTAATTAGATACCCCTTAATATTCTCTAAGAGAGGCAAGTGATATTTGGGATCTTTTCACTCTTACTTTTATTTGTAGAATCTATTTTTTTTAAAACACAATACCATGTTGTAAGTATTAGGACAAATGTGAAACTGGGATTTATGCGGAGTCTTTTCTTTTTCTTTTTTTTTTTTTAGCTGAAGAGAAGTTCTATGTAGATCTGATTAAACTTTCCAAAAGAATCCATGTTATTAGTTGAGGGCAGTGTGCATGTATGTCCATTGTATTTATGATTAGAGAGAAAGTACTAATAATTTATAGAATTATTTCCAGAGGCATCCCCTCAGCTGCTGATCACTCCCTTTACCTTTTTTTGTTTGTAGGGTTTTATTAGGGATGTAATAGAGTTTCAGAGTATTCTCTTTCACTGCATCTAAGGTCTTCTGTAATAATTGAATTAGTGTCCTAATACAAAAAGGACACTATGTTTCAAAAAATTATTAATTTTTTTCATTTTTTTTTAGGTGAGGTAACCCTTGGTTTTCCTCATAGATTGCAAGGATCTTGCCAGCTTACAGTCCCTTATTTTTTAATTTTTTACACCTATAGCACCTGGTCTTCCTAGATGGTCTCCCATTCAAGTACTAACCAGGCCCAACCCTGCTTAGATTACAAGATAGATTATTTTTCTTTTCTTTTTATTTCTTAGTTGTTTTTTTTTTTTTTTTGTAGAGTACAGCATAGAGAATATAGTCAATATTATTGTAATGGTTGTGTGAAGTGCCAGATGGGTGATAGAGTAATTGGAGGAATCACTTCATAAATTATATAAATGTCTAGCCACTACACTGTATAAATGAAACTAATTTAAAATAATAAAATCAATTAAAATGAAAAATAGTGTTTAATGAAGGACTGTCTGTAAACATGTCGTTAAGATTACAGGAAATAAACGAATCACACTAGGTTTAGAAATAACAGGAGATATTACCATCCTTAGGCCTGAGGTATAAGCAGAAATTATTGGAACCTGGAGAAAGCTGTCATTATAAGAGAGAGACCCCAAACAAAAAAATGTGGTCTTTGGAAAATGATCATATACATACTTCCGAACCTAGATTCAGCAGGAAGGGAGCCTACCTCTATCTCTTCCCGTCCTTCAAGGGCCGCCCGTTCTTCCTGCTGTATGTACTTGGTGGAATTCCACAGAGCTAGAATGCATTGTTCATCTAATATCTGTATGTCAGACCTGTGAGACAAGGAAGGGTTGTGAAGGATAGAGAGCTGATCTCGAGGAACAAACAATGGATATCCAAAACATAAAGTATAAGAACAACCTGATTATAGAGATAGTGATGAGACATTGTATACAATTATCAGTTTCTCCTCTTAGAGTCTGAACCTTCTCAGTGCATTGTCACCTACTCTGAACAGAAGCATTTGAGCTCCAGAGAATTAAAAGACAATCTTTGTCTTTTCATCTTTCTATTTTAATTCATTTTCTGTTTACTATCTTTCCAGTGTTGCTGCATTAAATATTAGTTTGAGGCTCGATTCATTCCTCTAGCAAACTCTCTTCTTTTTTCCAAAATAGTGTGCTCGTTTTTTTGTTTGAGAGAGACTAAGAATATTCTCTAACTGTTACAGCGCTAAAGAGTTAATCAAAAAAGGCTTTTATGCATGAACATTTTTAGCTTAAATGGAGAATGTTTGAAGACTGGTGTGCATATGTGTGTAAGTCTTTATGGTGAAGGGTATGGCTGGTATTGAGGGAAGGAAAAGAAAGGAAACAAAGCAACAGGGATATAAAACTTCCACCATGCTCAGTAAAGTTGAATGAATAGAGTGGAGAAGAAGATTGACTGCTAAATGGATGAAACTTACCTTTCACCACTGGGACTGTAATTCAAGTTCAAATTGATACCTGGTTGCCATACCTGGGACTCTAGTTGAGGCCAACCATGAAGGACGCTTGAATCGACTGTCTGTGCATAAACAGGACACATTTATTTTCTTAGCTGAGAGACTAAAACTTGAAATTTTGTAAAACAAAACAAAAATTTTCATGAATTTAGTCTCTGAATTAGGAGCATATTTTTGACAGAGGCCATCATCACCAACAAGTGCGTGGTTGGTAATACTTTTGCCTTGACAATTTTTCTGTCAGTTAAATTAGAGACAGTCAGGATACATGCAAATATAGTTGCTTTCAACTCACTTGAAGCACACTTGTGTGCGTTGTGTGCGTTGTCTGTTTATGATATAGTATTCCAAGTATCAAAAAGTTTGCAGATGTTTGTAACCAGCTCTAAAGGTCATAAATGTTAATAACTAAAAAGATATCCTTGTAAAATCTGTGACACTCTTTTCCTGCCATGCCCTCACCATGCTGCCAGATTATCATAACGTTACATGATATCATATACGTATAATAATCTGATGAATTTTCTGTGTATAAAAAAAGAAACAGGTAAATTCCATTTAATTAAAAAAATAGCTCTGCATGCAGGGTGGGAGACATTGAATGAGAGGTCCCTTATGAAATGCCTGACATATAACAGAGAAAATAAATAATAGTTACCTCTGAAATATCTTTCCATTGCTCACCACATCCATGTGTCCTGCAGCAACACTTTCCCCTTGCTATTTTTCATTTTCTGTACTACAAAATAAGGGCAATAGTTTCCATTCCATACTAATAATGAAGAATTTGATTGAAAAGATGTCAAGTACCTAGTATAGTGTCTTGCCTATAGTAATAATCAGTAGATTTTTTTAATCCCTCGATATGGTGTAAAACTGACTCTTTAAATAAAATCTGAGTAAGTTAATGAGCTATTGGTATAAATGCGTACAGACGTTGCACCATGTTACAAACAACAATCTGAGACTATTTGATTCTGAAAGTGTTGTATATTTAAGGAACCATTAATTCCTATTAAAATTAGTCTAAAACTGACAATGTTTCTGTTCCTGAAAAAATAAGCCCATCATCATTCTAGTGGTATTGATGGTGTGCATTCATATTTACATACAATTGATAGCTGAAAACTTTGTCACTTCATTAACATTTTAAAAGTTTCTGAAGCAGCCAGACCCTTAGCAGGAACTGCAACATCAGCCACTTAACCATTTTCAGAAAGCAGCACTAATAGAAACTCTTCAAACCATCCATGGATTCCTGTCAAACAGTATCTCCTACACACCTGCATCTGGGAATGGTACTCACTGTTGGTCAAATGATAATTTCAACATAAAAAAACATTTGATGCAAAATAGTCATCACAATATCATACAAATTAGTGTTCTACATTAAAAACATCAGTGAAAGCATGACTTCCAACAGACTGTAGAAGTACTCTGCCAAAATAATTTGGCATGCATATCAATACTGGTTATATAAGGCCCTTTTTTTGTAAAAAAAAAAAATCTTATTTAAAATAGAATTATAAAATAAATAAGTATTAGATAGCAATGTGTATTTGATAACTACAGTTAATACTATACTGTATTACATATTTGCTAAGAGAGGAGATCTTAAAAGTTCTCATCACAAGAAAAAAAATTTGTAATTATATAAGATGAAGGTTGCTAACTTGACATACTATGGTGATCATGTCACAGTGGACACAAATATTGAATCATTGCATTTATACCTGAGACTATAATGTTATATGTTAACATTAAATATATTTTTTTAAATTAAACTTTTTATTTTAAATTTAAATTTTTTAAAAAGAGGAGTGTGGTCCTGTGCCTGACAATTATCTGGACCATATAGCTATTCTAGAGTGTAATATGGAGGCTCAGTGTTGAATAAATGCCCTTATATTGTTAAACAATAAATATTCATTTGAAATCATCTTTTCAAACACAAGAAACACATAATAAAAGGAATATTATGAATCCTTTGAAATGCAGCAAAAGAAGCCTTGGTTAAATTTTAACAAGTTAGAGTCATTAGCTAAACAAATCTTGACAGCTTCACAGTCACATAGACACCTAATAAAGGCTTGATTTGTGAGACACCCTTAATAGGTCCCACTGCATTTTTCTCAAACATTCCATTTTGTTTCTAACTGTGGATCCCAAAATGCCATCCCTTGTTCTGCTTGCTGTATGTGTTTAAAGAGTACAGCTAATATTTCCCTTCAGCAATGATCAGAAGAGAGATTCTCTTCTATATCTTGTTATATTGATCCTCTCTAAAAAGAGGGACATGGTTGAGAAAAATAAATTAATTGATCCCTTAAAGCATTCAAAATGGAGACTTAGGTTTTGCCATTTTCTCTCAACTGCTAAAACAGCAGATGGTTCTATTGCCCCAACTAAAATATTATGGGTTATGCCATACATAATTTATATTACTTAAGAGAAAGGTGACCTGATAGAAATACATGGTAATGAGCCTCTACCAAATGCTAGGCATTATGGTATTTAATTTACATATAATTGTCTTGTAATCCTCACGAAACTGCATTGGGGTAGGAAATATTAACCTTATTTTTGTAATCAAGGAAACTAAAGTCAGAAGGTTGAAAATAAATGAAAATAAATATCCTTTGTGGAACAATACATGGGGAGAGAATTCCGAGAGAGCAATGGAATGAGAAATGCATTTCATTTATTCACTTTCTAGTAGGAAAAATATTATTATTACTAACAGTTCATGTTATATTCATACTTTGAATTTATTTTTAGTCATATTAATTTAATTTTATTTTAATATGAACTGAAAAATATAACTTTTAGGTATAATTTTTCTACTGAATTATTTCACTTTTTCCCCCAGCAGCAGATCTCAAATTTCACAGAGCAATTAAATAAAGGAAACAATATTTTTTTTTGATAGAGAAATGTACTTTCTATAGAACTGGTCAAGAGTAAATCCCCTTTTATATTAATTAGGTGTGAACATGTGCATTGTCTCATAACGAAATATGTTATTTTAGATACTTTTTAAATAGGCAGTCATCTTAAGCATTAGCAGAAACAACAAACCTAAAACTTTAAAAATCACTATAGAAAATTACCACAATAAAGAGGTGATGCAGAGAAAGAAAGGTGTGCAAAACTGATTTTACTAAAGTTTCAGCATTCTCCTTTATAAAGGAGATAAATATATTTAATTTACCCATTTATATATTTATCTCAGATGAGCTCATTATGAAGCACAAATATTTTTCTAACCAGAAGTTTCATATGTGAGCTAATTTTTTTTTATTACCTCCTAAACATTTTTCTCCTCCCAGAAAATCAAACCAACTTCTCCAATCTCATCATCTTTCAAAACAAAATCAGTCTCTGGATGGTGCCATCAGATTGTTCCTTTGCCACTGGTGTGTGTTTGGTGATGCAGGGAGAATGAGGATGAGGACCGCCCCCACCCCGCCCACCGACAAGATACTTCCTCTCTGTTCAATGCCTCAGAGTCAACCTGCACACCCATGCAAAGAGGCTGAGGGTCCACTCTTCCTGAATGCAATATCAAAACTGTTGTGTAGGTTACACAGGCGGAAAGAAGTATAGGAGTAAGAGTGGGAGGGTGAGTGTGTGTATGTGTATATATTGGGGAGTTCCCATCACTGTTTAATTTAATGTAATTGTACTGAACTTTTGTGAGTGGCATAAATACAGAAGGATGAGTTTTCATGTACATTTTCATTGAAAATCTAGCCATGAACCAATTATGACCTTTAAAAATAAAGAATTGATTTGTTTCCCTGTATTAAAAAAAATATTTGAATAGACAATTTATAAAAGAGAAGAAATACTGATTGAAAAATACATATGGAAATTATTTATGTTTCAGCACTCAAATAAATAGACATTCAGCTTTAGTGTTAGTAAAAAATAAACAAATGTAAAAATTAGGACCTTCAATATAAGAATGTTTATAGTAAATGGGCAGTTTTGCCCTGATGGAGAGACAAAAACCAAGGTAACCTTACCAGAAAATGTCACATATACATCAAACCCTTAAATATTTTAATAACCCTTAGTGCTTAATCTTCTAAAACTAAATCCTGAGAGGTCAACAACAACAACAAAATAAAAAACAGTACAAAGTTAAAATATCCACAATATAATATCTATATTATATAGCCTTACTCAAGATACTAAATACTTTGGAAATGGCACTTATGATTGAAGGGAGAGGAATGGACCAATTATTGCATGCTTTATATGAAGAAATACTATGCAAGGATTAAATTCATCTTTGCAAATATTGTAATATCATGGAAATAAGTTTTATATCATATGAAAGGTATATACTTGATACAATATTTAGTATGATCTCAAAATTATCTACAGGTTAAAAATATAAAGCATGAGAGAGGTATACTGAATATGTTAATTTTTATCAGTGACTATATTTGGTGGTATGGGTACTCTTTTTTTCCTCATTTTCTATTTTCTATATCCCAAGTGTTTTCTCATGAGCACATATTAATTTTTAAAATGAATAAAAATAAATCTCATTAAAATTATTTTTAAGATAAGCGTTAGAATTTAGAAGGCTTTTTTGAGTGAGATTTACTGTTTTATTAAAACCCAAAATAAGCTAATCATCCCCGCACCCCCAAAGGTTAAAAGATGTCATCTGAATAGTATGGATTATTCCCCCACAAAACTGGATCACATTCCTGTTTCGTTATTATTTTAGAAAACTCACCTTTCAACCATCTACAATATAGGCCATCATTCATATCGAGCTTAATTAGAAAACAGTTTGGAAGTCGGAGGAATTCCTAATTTAAATCAATTAAAGGGAAAGTTGTCAGGTTCGCTTTTGGTTTGCTTATCTCTGCTCTCACAGCAAGACTGAAGAGATCTGTCTTCCCCAATCTCCTTGTCTTTCTCCAGGATTATGTCATAGCATTCAGTGTGTAAATCTAGGAATTCATGGTGGCAATTAGCATCTGAGACTCCTGCCACAGCTCGGAGAAGGAGCCTGGCTGACAGACGAAGGCATCCCAGGATCCCATGCTGAACATTCTTTGATGGGTGCTTCCGTTCACAAATGACATCTCTCTAGTTGGTAGGGCAAGGCAACTCTGTTCTCTAGCCCTATTTTTGTTCTATGTTGAGAGCTCTTATTCCTTCCTTCACCCATGCCCTAAATCCTATTGTGTCACAGTTAATTTGGTTATCAAATGGAAAAAGCATGTCAGATAGTGACTATTTAAGGAGCACATTCTTTTCACTTGTAGATCATTACAGGTCCTTTACCTCTCTATTGCTAAAATAAGATTTCTTGCCTTATCTGTTGTCTACCCACATCCCCGCTGATTTAAAGTGTGTGCTCCCTCTCTACCCAGCCTACATAGAACTACTTTCTGTGTAGTAATTTCTTTTTATGCATTCTAAAATCATCATTATCTGCCAAGCAAAGGGGGCAATATATTCTATACACACACACATACACACACACACACACACACACACACACACACACACACATATCCAAATTGGGGCACATTTCTTATACTGTGTTTCATAAGAACAAGGACCAAGTTTTAACAATCTTTAGTATCCCAGGATATAGGTTACTCTCAATTTATGACTTAGAATCAGTGAAAGAATAAATGGGGAAAAAAAGCTGTCTCATATTACTTTTGAGTACAAAAGCAGAAGATTTCAAAATGATAAAAATTTCTGAAATATTTTAATAGTTTGAGACTATAATCCAGGATATTTGAAATTGGACATACCTTGAAATACCTTTTTATGTATACAGTAGATGAAAATGTCTAGACTAGAGACTAGAAAATCTAGAATATATTATGGGTAAGCATTTATTTAAGATATAGAATGGAAAACCCTAGACTAGAAGTTAGAAAACTTTATTTAGAGTTTGTACCCCTTTAGTCAAAGTAGATGTAAAAGTCAAGACAGTTACCTAAGTCGTCAGGGTGATTAGGTTTTCTCTTCTGCTCACGTGACTTTGATGTGTAGCTTTGTCTCCCATCAGATCATAAACCTCATAAGGTCAGAAATTCCACTCTTCCTTGAGTTTTCAGAATTGCCTCTCCTAGGCTGTGTCTTGATAGATGCTCATTTGGTTGACCGTTGTCAGCTATAGAATAAGCCAGCTCCAGAGATTTCAGTTAATTTGCTCTTAGGTCATTTCTTCTGGTGCCTCAGTCCCAGGTTATGAAGGGCCCTCCTGCAAGGCTGCTTTAATGTGGAAGTACTCAGGGCAGACAGGCCGACTGCTGAAACAGCAATGTTCTTTAATTGTGCTGTGCTTTAAAATCATATTGGACACTTTTTAAATGAAGGTTTCTAGGCTCGCCCCCAGATATTCTTGAACTAGAGCCCAGAAATACACATTTTATTCATTTATTTACTAATTTATTATTAATTTAAATCGAGTTAGAATTGACATATAACATTATAGTAGTTTCAGGTGTATAGCATAATGATTCAATATTTTATATATCGCAAAATGATCACCACATTAAAGCTAGTTAATGTCATATATTGTAGGTGTATAATATATATTAGAAAAAAGAGGTTTTAATGAGATTCTGCTACATAAAGAGCCACAGAAAGCTGGGAGGGCCGAAAGGAGCAGCTGCAGTCTCCCTGTGCACAGATCACTAAGGACCCAATGGGAAGGGGTTTTGGGGCGATACTCATAATGGCCAGAGGGAGAGAGGACCCTCTGGATGCTAACTAGTGTTAGGAGTCTGATAGAAGAGAAAGAGAAAGAGAGAAAGAAAGGTGGAGGCGGAGAGGTGGGGAGTATGTGGCTAAAAGCCCAGATGTCACAAGGGAGGGAAAGGTGGCAGTCAAAAAGGTCACAGAGCTTGAAATTTGCTGTGTCAGCACCTGTACTATGTCCTTCACCACACGCTGCTGATCACCATCTCACACTGTTGACTGTCTGCTGGGAAACTCCAGCGTCCCCCACTTCCGAGACTGCTTCTAGGACCAGCTTCTACTGGTCAGCGTCCTCCCTGCAGCCCTGTTCTCATCAGATGTCCCACAAGGGACATGACTCAGGTCAGCAGTAGCAGTCACTTCCTATACCACAATGTGGTCACTCTGACAGGCGTCTGTCAGTTTGCTCCAGGTAGCTGTCCCAGTTTCTTTTTAATTCATTCTCTCTCATGAACATGAGAGCCATCAGCTCCTCAGTGGATGGCTGAATGGAGACATAGAACTATCAGGTTTGGGTGCTGTCAGGTTTGGGTGCTCGGCTGGGAGTTGGCTGCTTAGGTTGAGTCATGGAAATTGCTGCCCATTACAGCAGTGGCAGATTCTCCTGGTGCCAGACTCCATTTCAGGGAATCCCTGTATGCTGGTGCCGGCAGGCAGTTTGGCGGTGCCCATGAAGGATCAGTGTACAGAGTTGCCAGGGAATGTGCACCACACCATGTGGGGGGCCCTGCATAAAGGTTGGTGACTGAAAGTGGGGACCACAGCCAGCCCCTCGTCAGCTCCATGGTAGAGCAGCCCCTGCCTCCCAATACTCAACACTCAAGTCAGCAGGAAGGCACCAGGAGAGAGTCTGTAAGAGTCAGGCCAGCTGTCAGGAGCCAGATGGGACACAACCATGGAGGGAGACACAAGTTAGACACTGAGAGGAGTGAAGTCCTATAGATTAAGCAAGGAGATGTCCTTGGCTGCAAGGGTACTTTTGTTACTAGGAGGTGTTTTTTGTTTGTTTGTTTGTTTGTTTTCTTTTTTTTTCCTCTAGGAGGCAGTTTCCACCAGCTTCCCCTCTGACTCTGGTGAGCTTCTGCTGGAATTGCTGCCCTGATCCAAGGATGAGCCTCTATCACCTTCCTCCTGGCTTTTTACTCGTGCTGTTCTTCCCTTTCTCCTCATCCTCATCCTGGTCTTCATTATTGGACTCACTGCTGGACTC